>CM059428.1:70084100-70583707 GCA_030390025.1 Squalus acanthias
TTATTGGCCCTGAATTTCCGATCAGAGGCTTCCTGCAGGCGGATGCCTCCAATCGGAAAAAAATCTACGAACTTACCTGCTGGTTCCGTAGATCCCGAGGCTTCCGATCCTGGGCTTCTCCTCTTCGAAATGCGCAGAGGCCCAGGTGTCCTAGGGGCGCATGTGGTTTGCAAGTGCCCCTGGGATCACGTGGGCCAGGCGAACCAATGGAAGAAGGGAAATCCCCCTTCATACTTTTGACTGGTCCGTACGGACAGAACTGTCAAAAGTGTGAATGGGGATGACTGCAAAAATGCACCAACACACTGAAATAAATAAAGAAAAACCATTACATATGTAAAATTAATTAAAATGCCATTTAATTAAATATTTTAAACAAAAATGTTATTTTTTGAAAAATAAATTTAAATGTTTTAAAGGGGCTAAAAATAACCTTACCTTATTGCACAGGTTTTTCAATGTTTAAATGATTGAAAAAAAATTATTTTTATGTTATTTTAAACTCTTATGCTGGTAAAAGCAGGCCTTATGCCTGCTTTTACCAGGCGTAAGAATTTGACAGTCATTCAGCGGGCGGAAGTTGTGCAAAAAGTGCAACCCTCCACCCGCAGAGGCACTTTTCTTGGGCATGCGGATGATCTGTCAAGAGAATTCTTGACAGATTACAAGTGCCAGGTTTCAGTGCCTGCACTTCGCATGCCTGAAACCGGCATTTGCGCGGCCCCTACGGGTGCATACACACCTCGTACACACCCGTGGGGGGGTCGGAAAATCCGGCCCATTGTATTTAAAAGAAAACAGATCTTTGTTGACGTGGTTTCAGGTTAGAATTACACGTTTAAGCATTTCTTATCTGAAATTAGCTGAACAGCAATCTTTTTTCACGGCTGCATGAATACTATTTTGTTGCAGTACAACCTCTTTAAAGTCTACATCATTTATTTTATAATGTTAGTACATAAGCTTATCTGAGTCAGGATGGCATGGTGATGTGTTGTATTGTCTAGGTTTTATGTCCTGGTAGTGAATAAATATATGTTTGGTGTGCCTTTAAATTTGTGTGATTGCGTGTGCAACTGATGAAAATAGAGACGCTCATACAACAGATTGCATTTTAAGTCCCACCCTTTAAAAACAGATGAATTCTTACTACAGTTGCTTTTTATAGAATCATACAACACAGAAGGAGGCCATTCGGCCGATCGTGCCTGTGCCGATATGATTATTGTGCCCTTATGGAATTTTGGGAAAAGTACTTGTTTAAAAAAGAACAGATTGATTGCAACACGTGTTAAAACAGCTATGAACACAAGAATATTAAAGTATACTGCCTTACCATCATTTGTGTCAAACTCTGCCTGTTCTCAACTTGTATTTATGATTTTGTTGTCCTTAGTTTATAAGACAAGCCTCATATCACAATTAAATACTTCAGCATAATATACGTATGGTATATTTAGTATGAATGTTCCAGTATGTTAAAATAGAAGATAGAGAATTGGTTAACTCATGCAATTAAGGTCTCAATCACATTATGGTTCTTCCATTCAAGCAGAAATCATACTACAGTGTTCTTAATAACATGGTAAAAGAAACAGTGAGACAGTATTGTAAGAACTGCTTTGGTACTGTTCCAATCTGTTTCAAAAGATGTAGGGGGCTAAATTGGATAGCCCTTGAAAACGGGTGCTGGGATCGTGCTGCCTGTTCATTTACATGATTTCTGCGTGCAGCCAGCGGTAAACGCATATTGATTGGCAGCACGCATCAGCAGGGGGCTCAAAATCGATACTTGCTAGCACTACTTAAAGCTAGCCTGCGCTGCTTAAAGCTAGTCTGCACCTCTTAAAGGGGAGGTGCATTGTGGCTGGAGCAGGTGCTGGGAATACTGTGGGAGCTGAATCTGACCTGGGAAAGACAGAAGAATGGCGGAACTTGGGAGAGCGCGGACACCGAGGTTTTTCGCGCTGCACTGGAGGTCTTGGTAGAGGAGGTGGAAAGGAGGAGAGATGTCCTGTATCTGCAGGGGGCCAGGAGGCCCTCCAGACACACGGTGAAAAGGCAGTGGGAGCAGATAACCGTGGAGGTCAATGCCAGGAATGTAGCCCCGAGGACCTGGATGCAGTGCCGCAAGAAGTTTAATGACCTCACAAAGTGGTCAAGGTCAGTGAATGCATTTTCAAATGCTATATCGCACCAACTGCCAACAACAACAACTTGTATTTATATAGTGCCTTTAACGTAGTAAAACGTCCCAAGGTGCTGCACAGGAGTATTTTAAGACAACAAATTTGACACCGATCCACATAAGGATAAATTAGGGCAGGTGACCAAAAGCTTGGTCAAAGAGGTAGGTTTTAAGGAGCATCTTAAAGGAGGAAAGAGAGGTAGCGAGGCGGAGAGGTTTAGGGAGGGAATTTCAGAGCTTAGAGCAGAAGGCACGACCACCAAAGGTTGAGCGATTATAATCAGGGAAGCTCAAGAGGGCAGAATTAGAGGGGCGCAGATATCTCGGGGGTGGGGGGGGGGGTGGTTGTGGGGCTGAAGGAGATTACAGAGATAGGAAGGGGCGAGGCCATGGAGGGATTTGAAAACAAGGATGAGAATTTTGAAATTGAGGCGCTGCTTAACCGGGAGCCAATGTAGGTCAGCGAGCACATCGTGAGTGATGGGCGAACGGAACTTGCTGTGGGTTAGGACACGGGCAGCCGAGTTTTGGATGTCTTCAAGTTTACATAGGGTGGAATGTGGGAGGCCAGCCAGGACTGCATTGGAATAGTCAAGTCTAGAGGTAACAAAGGCATGGATGAGGGTTTCAACAGCAGATGAGCTGAAGCAAGGGCGGAGACGGGCGATGTTACCGAGGTGAAAGTAGGCGGTCTTTGTTGTGCTGCGGATATGTGGTCGGAAGCTCATTTCAGTGTCAAATATGACACCAAGGTTGCGAACAGTGTGGTTCAGCTTCAGACAGATGTTAGGGAGAGGGATGGAGTCAGTGGCTAGGGAACGGAGTTTGTGGCAGGGACCGAAAACAATGGCTTCGGTCTTCCCAATATTTCATTGGAGAAAATTTCTGCTCAACCAGAACTGCATGTTGGACAAGCAGTCTGACAATTTCGAGACCGTGGAGGGGTCAAGAGAAGTGGTGGTGAGGTAGAGCTGGGTGTCGTCACCAGTAGCCTGCACCAGTAGCCTCAGCCACTGCTCAAATCACCACACCCCCATCACTTACCTACCAGCAATCTCTTTCAATCAGGACTCATACCTAACATGCATATGCTTCACCTCACCCTCACCACACACTTAACACTGTTGCAAGCCTCACACCCACACCTTACAAATTGCGCACACTGCCAGCTATTCAATCATGACAGCCACATCAGCCAAACATATTGCACAACACTCAATGACACACTTCCCTCTTTCTTGTAGGACAAGGTGGCGCACATCCAAAGGCAACAGGAACTAACTGGAGGGGGACAGGCACGCCTGCATGCGCTAACCCCCATGGTGCTGGTCATTATTAGAATGGCCATTGCTGAGGCTGTGACCAGCGGCGGGGGTGAAACCATTGAAGATTATGGTATCCTCATACCTAATCCTCCTTCTCATATCCCACTTCCTCCTCATCCCACAATCTCTTCTGACTTACAAGCTTCAGACAGTATAAGCATGTACCTCTTACTTTCCTCACCTCCCCTCATCACAACCTTACCCTTGTGCCTTTCTCCTATCAGATACCCAAGAAGTGCAACCAGGCCAGGCAGGAGAAGAAAACCAAGACGCGAGTGATGATAAACATACATCATCACTTGATTTCACACTCGCAGCAACCAGCTCAGATACTGACATTGTACGTATCTTAGAGGATAGATTAGAGGTGGGATCTGCACGTGGTCAGACAGGGGCACAAGTGCACTGCAGCCAGGGCAGGGGGCAAGGATAGAATAGGAGCCAAGCTCACCAGAGGGTGAGGTCACACAGAAGTTCTGCTGCAGAGGACTCAGATGAGGACTTTGACGGGCCAGCCTACAGAAGAATGTTGATAGGCATACACAACAAAATGCTTGGTGCTTTGGGAAGCCTGCCAGAAAGTGTATGTTCAATGTCAAGGAGCATGGAGGAGTCTGACAGCAACTTGGCACAGGGATTTGCGTACAGCTTGGAGCCCATCCTTTCTAGCATGGAAGTGGTGTCCAATTCCAGTAGCACACTTGTAGACCCACCCATGATGCAGCATCTGATGGCTGATGTCTCAACTTCCATTGCAGAACAAGCAGCTTCTACCAAAAGTCTGAGTGCTGCAGTGGAAGCTCAGACTGAAGTCATACAAGGTCAGCTTGCTGCCGTGCAAGCTCAGACTGCTGCCCTCATGGCTGCGGATACCAGTGTTCAAAAGGTCTTGCAGGGTGTCACAGCAGTCCAGCAATCTGTCCTCCAACAGATTACTAGGATTGCTGAGTTGCTGCCCCGTGGGAGTGGTAGTGTCTCCATGGAGCAGAAGCCTGCTGTCCTCTCTCAGGAAGACAGCATTCGACCTCCCACCCCTGCAACTACGCCAGTGCCCTTTCTGTTGCCTGTCAGAGAGCCAGCCCAGACTGCTGCCGTCCATGCCGAAATGGTGCAGTCTGCAACCGGGCCTTCTAGGCCCAGAACTGCTCGAGGTCATCCTCCAAGGCCATCTGAAGTCTCCTTCACTGAAAGTCAGCAGCCTTCCACCAGCCATGCTGCAGCCACTGGGGTAGCACTGCGTAGGAGCACGAGGACAGGCAAAGGCACACAGAAGACAGGCACTAACGGAAAGCACAAGGGCGATTAGTTGACGTTTGTATGCGATATGACATGATTTGATTGATAAATTTGTTTTGGAATGTTTATTTTGTGGTGGCTTTTATTTTTGCATTGTGGCCGAGAGGATGATGTGATGGTCAGTGACAGGAGCCTAGAAATTCGTGAACACCACAAAAGCTGCCAATGCCACCGTGGGCGGGTGTTGACAGCCACCGAAAATGGTGGTGCTGGTAGGACCGAAAAATTGGCGCTGCGGACTAATTAACATTAGCCCAACGCTAATCTCACTGCGCAACGCCGTCCTGGTGGCATTCGTCCCAGCAGGAGGCCCCACTGTAGCGTGGCCATAGTGTCATTGCAGCTAGAACAGCCTGCTTTGAAAGTGAGGCTGTCATTTCAGAAAGCATTGTCGGTCTCTTAAAGAGGCAATGCCTTCTGAAATGAAAAAGATAAAATTGATGTAAAAATAGGCAGTTTTTAGCCCTTACAGCTCAACTGCCTTCTGAAAAAAAATTAACTTTAAAAAGAATTTCCAAATGGGAGCCTTCAGCTCTTAAAGTTGAATTCATTTCCGCACCTAAAAAAAAAATGGGAAATGTGCTTCAGCACTAACACGAATGGCTCAGCAAGCCAGGGAAGGGGCACCCAGGGTCTTGCACGCAGCACTCCAGCTTTGTGCAGGGGGTCAACACTGCAAGAGAGGTCCTCTACCCATAGGGGCCAGGAGGCCCTCCAGAAAGAACAATGTGGGACCGAGGCTGTCACTGCCAGCAGTGTCGCCCCCACGACCTGGCTCCAGTGCCCAAAGAAGCTTCATGACCTCAAACCAGTGGTCAAGGTCAGTGAATGCATCTTCAAAATCTTTTTCCTACCAACTGCATCACTAGCCTCACACACTGCTCAATGCACAACTCCCTGCCCACCCCCCCCCCCCCACCAATCACTCACCTACCAACAATCTGTGCCAAACATGAGGCACACCTCCCATTCCTAGCTTCACCTCACCCCCTTGGAGGGGATGGTGCTGGGCATTCTTAGCAGGGGCATGGTTGAGCGTTTGTCCAGTGGCGAGGCTGAAAGGATGCAAGATGTTGGTATCCTCATACATATCCTCTTTCTCGCATACACCTCTTGCTTTCCCGCCGTCCCCTCACCACCACTCCACCCCGTGCCTTCCTCATTTCACAGACCCAAGAAATGCAGCCTGCCCAGCCAGTGGTTGACCAAGAAGAGGGAGAGGAGAGTGAAGAAGAAGAAGAAACACCGTCACTCAATTTTACACTCCCAGCCACAGGCTCCTTAAGGTTGAGCAACAAGGCCATTTGCAGTGTCCCCCACTGAAAGTCAGCAGCCTTCCACCAGCCATGCTGTAGCAACTGGGGTAGCACTGTGTGACATCAGTAGGATAGGCAAAGGCACACAAAAGACAGTCACTAAGGGAATGCATAAGGGTGATGAGTTGATTTCTTGATGTCATATTGGATGGATAGTGTATAAAGTTGGATTGAAAAGTTTGCTTTTTGGTGGCTTTTATTTCAGCATTTTGTCCAAGAAGACACTGTGATGGTCAGTAACAGAGGGAAGGTAAGGTGTGGAACAAATGTTGAAAGGGGAATTGGGGTTGTGGTCACTGGTATCGCAGGTGGATAATTCCATCCCAGATATCCCGGCCAGAAAGGGGCTGTCTGGATTGCTTCCTTCCTTCCTTCGCTTCTTCCTCTTCTGCTTCCTCCTCTTCTGAGTCTTTCTCTTCCCTCCACGAGCAGATGCTGTACATCTGAAATGAAAGCATAAAATGCTGGAAATACTCAGCAGCTCAGGCAACAGCTCGACCTGAGACAAGAGCTCTGTTTCTCTCTCCATGGATGCTGCCTGACTTGCTGAGTATTTCCAGCATTTTCTGTCTTCCCAGAGGCCATCCTTTACCATTCGAGGTCTTGTAAGCATCCAGCAGCACACCCTGTACGCTTTAAAAACTTTTTGAAGTATTGCACCAAGCCATTACTTCAATTAAAAAAAATCCAGTCCAAAAGCTTAAATGCAAACTTACCTGAAAGATGTTTGTGTCCCTTTAAGAAGTGCTGACTGTGTTTCTGTCAGTCTGCTGAATGCTTGGTTTTCAGAGCAAGCTTAGGACCCAGCGCTGAACTCAGCGCTAAGGTCGAAGTTCGCTGAGGTGATGTTAAGTCGACGTTTTTGCCGACTGACGTCACGCTCTCTTCATTTGCATGTCCAGGGCCAGCCCTGCTATCAGAAGTGCTAAGGCCCTCACCAAAATGGTGGCCGCCAAGTCCTGCGCCAGAGAAGGGCATTAGAGTGGCCCCTGCCATTTTTTTCCAGGACAGCGGTGCAAACGGCCCAATTTCTAGGCCAGAGTGTGGGCCTCTTGGTGAAAGGAGAATTGGGGTTGCGGTTAGTGCTATCACACTCAAGTGAGTTCTTCGTGTGCAGCCCGGGCAGAAAGGGCTGTCTAGGTTCCCACCTCCCTTCCTTTTCCGCATCCTCCTCCTTCTTGTGCTCCTGTTCCTCAGCTTCTCACCTGATAGCTGGTGGCAAGCGCTATTCCCTCATAATGGCCAGGTTGTGCAGCATGCAGCGTACCACCACGAATCTTGAGACCCGCTCAGCCGAGTACGGAATCATTGTATCAGCCTGCCAATAGTCTGCCCTATCACATTTCTTGTGGCAGCATGGCTCTCATCTTATCCATGCTGCCCACGTGTGTGTGGGTTGCGAACCAGAGCCATGAGCCATGTCGTCAGCGGATAGCCCTTGTCGCCCAGTAGCCACCCTTTGGTTTTCTGTGGTGGCTGAAATGCAGCTGGCACAGCGGACCGCCACAGAATGAAGGCATCATGACTGCTGCCAGGATACTGGGCATTGACCTGTATGATGCGCTGCCTATGGTCACACACCAGCTGGATGTTGAGGGAGTGGAATTCCTTTCGGTTACGGTACATGGCAGAGTTGACATGCGGTGCCCGTAAAACGATGTGCATGCAGTCAATGACACCCTGCACCATGGGGAAGCCCGCATTCCTAGCAAACCCTCGTTTTCGCTCCACCTGTTGGTCTCTGGCAAGAGAGAATGAAATGAAGTTAGCTCTCTTTGAATAGAGGGCCTCAGTGACCTCCCTTATGCAATGGCGGATGGCAAACTGCGAGATGTTGCTAATATCTCCAGCTCCAGCTGGAAGGAGCCAGATGCATAAAAGTTCATCGCCACGGTGACGTTCACAGCCACTGGCAATGCAATTTTTGCTCTGCTCTGAAGTGGCAGTTGTGGCTGCAGCAGTTGGCAGATTTCAGTGAGGACCTCCTTAGTGAAGCGAAGACATCTCGCATTCTGTTCCTTGCTGAGGTTCAGGTAGGAGAATTGCTCTCTGAACTCCCAGGGCAAATATGGCCTCCTGCTGAGAGTCCTTCTCCCCATCGCCCTCCTCCCTCTTCTAGCAGCTTGTCCTGCTCTGTGTGGCCTCTGCTCATTCTCCCAGTCATGCTCTATTCCAAGAGGAAGGTCTACTCGTGCACCTGTGTCTGGGAGCAACTGGTTTGTGCAGAAGTCTTGAAGTCAACAAAAAGTACTTCAGCACCTGTCACACCACTCCCTGTAGACTTTTGCATCTTGAAACAACTATGGAAAGCACCAAAATCTTCTAGAATTGCAGCAACAGCCAGAAGAAATCAACTAGCAACTAACCTGTAAGTAGTTGATGATCCCTTTAAATAGCGCTTGTGGAGGGTCCTTCCTGCTGCTTAACACGTGTTCAGCTGTGCGAGCTTAAGAGAGGGCATCGACTGGAACGTTGAGCTCCAAAATGGCAGCACTGGTGTCAAATCAGTGATTGACGTCTTGATCTGCCTGCTCTGCATACTTCCAGTGGACGTTAACTGCACGCGCGCTGAAGCCTTCATCAAAATTGCATCCGTGGCACTTCATGTCAGAAGTGTGCGTGCGCACCACGGACGCAATTTTGGATCCCTAACGCCACTCGTAGTGCCCAAATAACGGACGCTACCGAGCCTAAATTCTCGCCCGTAGACCTTTGCTATGCGTTAATGGTTGTTGTGTTGGAGAATCAAACTGTATATCAAACTAATATCTCCCTACTTGCTTACTCACTGCAGCCATGCAGCAGAACACATTAGATTGTGTTACTATCGATTTTCTGTATGTCTTACTACCAGCACTCTAAATTATGTTCTTCTAGTGCCGAAGAGGAGGAAGGGCCAGAGCTCAATCTCCACCCTGAACCAAAAATAAAAGAAAATACTTGCATTTGTATAGCACCTTTCACAACCTCAGGACATCCCAAAGCACTTTACAGCCAATGAAGTACAGTCACTGTTGTAATGTAGGAAACGCTGCAGCCAATTTGCACACAGCAAGGTCCCACAAACAGCAATGTAATAATGACCAAATAATCTGTTTGAATGATGTTGATTGAGAGCTAATATTGGCCAGGACACCAGGGATAACTCCCCTGCTCTTCTTTGAAATAGTGTCCTGGGATCTTTCTCCTGAGAGGGCAGACAGGCCTCTGTTTAACATCTCATCTGGAAGATGGCACCTTCGCCAGCGCAGCGTTGCCTCAGCACTGCACTGCAGTGTCAGCCTAGAATTTTGTGCTCAAGTCTCTGGAGTGGGACTTAAACCCACAACCTTCTAACTCAGAGGTAAGAGTGCTACCAACTGAGCCACAGCTGCCACTCCAGTATCTGTATCTCACAAAACCCTGTGTCAGTCAGTCCTATGGTGGCAAACGCAACAGGTTCAGTTAGTGAATTCAGGAGAGAATCACTGAGCCACTGAGCATGAGTGGGGAGGAGCAAATGGAGATGGCATTGGAGGAGCCCAACATTGCAGGGCCAACTTGAGAGCACCTATTGATGCTGAGCCCAGGGACTTGGACCTCAAAGTCTGACTGCAAATGCTGTTTGGTAGTTCAACATCAGCATCGCACACAGTCATTTAAGACTCTGCCAAACAGACTGACAAGTTTGATGGTATCTATGGAAGAGTCTATAACCTGCATCTGTGCAGTACTGAAGGACTGTCTGACCAAACCACAGATCACTATTGTGAGTGTGGCCACTGCAGTGCCCTCTTGGACAAGGTCCTAAGCTCAGACCTAGTTTTTGTTATGAATACTCCATTGTGAGTCATAGGCCCCAATCTTGACAGGGGCGGTTGCATATGCGGGGGGCGGGGGCGGGGGCTGCGGAGTTTCGGAAGTTCGGGTTTCCCCGCATGCTAGCGCACGCATTTTTTTCCACCAGAATCTCTGCCCAGACGTCAGCATGACTGACAGGCTTGGCTTCCAGTCGGGTGGGGAGCACTCAGGCGGCTGCTACTGGGAGCGTCGGGGGGGCGGGGGGGGGGGGTGTGGTCTGATCCCCGACACCAGGGGGGTTTTGTATGGGGGAGGGGGGTCTGATGGGGTGGGGGTTTCCGATCCAAGGAAAGAGGGTAAGCTTGGGAGACAGGGGGAAGGACTCTTGCTCTTCCTGGCCCACAAGCAGCGCTGTAAAGGCACTTACCTTCTCCCTGAAACTGTCCCCGCCTTCCTTCAGTTGCTGGATTTCCCGAGGCCTGGGAAATCCAGCTGGCCAGGGTTAAACCTGCACAGCTGCCGACCTGATTATAATATTTAAATGGCCAACCCGCCTCCTGGGAGCGGGTTGGGTGCCCGCTCGTTGTCCCGCCTCCATTAAACCCGGAAATGGGCGGGTTGGAGAAAGTTGGGGTCGGATATGAGATTTTAAAAGTTTTAACATCTCACCTGATCCCAACCCACCCGTTTTTGGGGTTAAAATTCACCCCATAGTATCCAGATCTCCTCGTCCATGTCCAGGATAATTGCCTTAGCCTGCATACATGGGTACAGTAATATACGTGGGTAAAACAAATGAAGGACAGAGACATGATGAGTTGCTAGTCCATGTGCTTGTTTTATTAGGCGAGAGCGAACTGAGCGTGCTCATACAAAACCATGTGATGATACATTACACTGCTTTCCCCCTTTAAAAAAAAATTATGTATTTCCCCTCTCAAATACAACAAAACTATGATCCCAGCTTTCCCAGCATTACATGTACCACATAACAACATCTCCTAGCTATTTTTCTTTTAAATGAACTACAAATCCAGTTTAATAACAGGTTTGTGGAGCCTTCCTGATCTCCTTACAGAACGTTTTGGGCTGTTTTGTTTTGGTTCCAAACGATCCTGTTTCTATCTCAGACTTGTTTGAACCTGGTAATTCAGTTACTGAAGTCTGAACTGAGTCAAACTCATGTATGTGTTCATGATCAGGTGGTTCACGATCATGTCTTTAGCAGAGATCATTTGATCTACATGAACACTTCGGATTTTGTCACCAATTTCAACCAAATATCTCTTGGCTCCACCAACCTCTACAATGGTTCCTACATCCCACTTGTGTGAACTCGACTTGCCAGGGGAACTGAGAACACGAACACACTCATTTTGTTTGAAACTGTGTTCTTTCTGATTGGTGTCAGAATAACGTTTCTGACTCAACTATTTCTGTTCAACTCTTGAGGCCAAATTTGGTTGAACAAGACTCAATCATGTTCTCAATCTCCTTTTCATCAAGAGTTCTGCTGGGGTATATCCAGTTGTAGTGTGCGGAGTCGTCCTGTACTTCAGCAAGAAATTTGCCAAACGTTGCTTCATGCTGAGTCTTAAACAACCCTGCAACACTTGCTTTTTGAGAGCTTCTTTAACTATTCTGACTGACCTTTTGGCTGCTCAGTTTGAAGCTGGATGATATGGTGGAACGATAGTGTGTTTGATACCGTTCCATTTCATGAATTCTTGGAATAGAACAGAATGGAACTGAGGGCCAGTCAGAAACAAGCGCTTCAGGTAAGCCATGACATGCAAAGATGGACCTCAACTCATCTATGGTACGTTAAGTTGTAGTATTTGAACCCATGTGTTTCACTTCAGTCCACTTTGAGTGACTATCTTGCTTTCTCACAGAAGTCAACATGTATTCTCTGAAAAGGTCTACTTGGCTATGACCAGGGTTGTAGTGGAGTTTTGGATGGTTTGTTTCTGCAATTTTGGCAAATGCTGCATTTGCTGACAAGTGATTCAAGGTCACTGTCCAATCCAGGCCAGTAAACAAAGCTTCTTGCAATTGATTTCATACTGATGATCCCTGGATGTTCAGTATGAAGTTCGGCCAGAATTCTACTCTCAAAGTAGTAGGTACCACCACTCTGTTTCCCCACTTGATACAACCTTGCTCACAAGACAATTCAGTATGACGGTTATGGAATGGTTTCAATTCTGTGTCCATACACTGATTAGTCTATCCATTCAAAGTGTTTTCATACACTCTTTTCAGTACTGAGTCCTTTTGAGTCTTATCTGCAATCTCAGTTGCATTCACGGGAAAGTCTTTGTCAACTGCACCTAGCGTGAAAATCGCACCTTCACTCCCAACACACGAGTCCTCATGTGACAACCTGGACAAAGCATCTGCGATTGCATTTTACTTTGAAGTGCAATATTCAATTGTGTAGTCATATTGTGACAACAACACTGCCCAACGTTGCATTCTTGATGCAGCCATTGTAGGTTGGGCCCCAATATTGCTAAGAGCAGTTTGCGATTGGTTATCAGGGTAAACTTTCTGCCAATCAGGAACTGTTGGAATTTCTTGATTCCAAACACTATGGCAAGTGCTTCCTTTTGAATTTGCGCGTAGTTTCTTTCGCTCTTTGTGAGGGTTCGCGATGTGAACACGATTGGTTTCTTTTGGCCGTCATCCATTACGTGGCTTATGACAGCTCCCACACCATAGCTGGAAGCATCACGCTAACTTAAGCTCACGCTCTGTGTGCACAAGTAGAGCATCACTAGAGAGACTTCTCTTACAAGCGTCGTAAGCTTCCTGTTACGCTTTTGTCCACTTCCACTGAACATCCTTCTTGAGGAGCTTGTGCAATGGAGCTAACATGGTCGCTAACTCAGGTAAGAAACGTGCGTAGTACTGAACCATTCCAAGGAAAGATCTTAACTCAGACACGTTCTGTGGCTTTGGAGCATTGATAACAGCATCAACCTTTTCCTTCACTGGTTGCAAGCCATTTGCATCAACTTTCAGACCAAGGTACACAACCTCGGGCTGCACAAAAGCACATTTGCTCCTTTTCAATTTGACATTGTAGGCATTCAACCTTTGAAGCACTATATCTAACACTTCTAGATTTTCTTCCTCGCTGCTTGTTGCGATCAGCACATCGTCTTGATTGCATAAACAATTTGGAAGTCCTTGCAAAATCTTATCCATTGTAGCCTGGAAGATTTGGGGGGAGGACTTTACACCACGTGGCAGCTTGGTGTATGAGTACAGTCCCTTGTGTGTGTTGATGGTGAGATACTGTTAACTCTCTTTGTCAACATTCAGCTGAGCTTAAGTGTGTGACAGGTCAAGCTTGGAGAAAACGTTTGACCCAGAGAGTGCTGCATACAAATCTTGCGATGTAGGTAAAGGGTACTGCTCATCGTCAACTGCTTGGTTGATAGTAACTTTGTAGTCACCACACAAACGTACAGTTTTGTCTGCTTTGGGCACTACCACAATCTCGAGTAGCCCATTCACTTTTGTCAGTTTTTACTAGCACTCCATTCTCTCTGAGCTTCGCTAGCTCTTCCTCCCCAGAATTTTCAACACATAGGGGGCTGGCCTTGCCTTACAATAGACAGGCTTCGCGTTGGACTTGATGCGGATATGCACGTCATACCCAGTGATGCCCTCATAACTGTCTGTGAACATGCTTTCGTACTTGTTCAGCATTGTGTCGAGTCGCTTCTTTGAAGCATCTACACTGAAGACGTTTTTCCAGTCTATGTTTTAACTTTCTCAACCAGTCTTTGCCCATGAGCGTTGGCCTGTTGTTGTAGCTCACTACAATAATAGGCAGCTTTACTGACTGGCCATTGTGTTGAACTGTACATTCCATTTGTCCACATGTTTCTAGGATTTCTCCAGAGTAGGTTTTTAACTCTATGGTACTCTTTGTAAGTGGTACTTGATTAAACTTACTCTCATATGTGTCCTTACTCATGATAGAACAGTCCACCGCCGTGTTGATACACATCAATATATTGCTCGTTGATCAAAAGTTTTGTACGGAAGTCTTTCTCACGACTGCTAGTGTTGCCGCTAGTGGCATAGATACTGTAGATGCCTAGTTCTTCAACATCAAGTGTGTTCACTTCAATATTGTGAACTCCTCCCTTTTGTTGTCACTGCTTTGCATTGCCACTAGAATGGTTCTTACTTCCTGCTTTAGATCTAGCTCTGCAAGCTGTTGAACTATCGCCTTTCTTCTGGCAGTGAAAACACTTCGCATTTCTGTATTGGCAGGTCTGTGGTGAGTGATTTCCATTGCAGCAATAACAGTTCACTGAATGGGGCTTTGTGACTATAGACCTCAGCTTCACTAGTCACTTGAGTTGGACGGAGCTCCCTAGCATTTTTAGATGCCATCTCCATAGATAGGGCAATTTTGCATGCTATGTCAAACGTTAGGTTCGGCATGTTCAGTAACTTGGACCGTGTGTGCTCATCCACCAGTCCACACACAAACTTATCTTGCAATGCATGATCCAAAAATGTGGCAAACTTACAATACAAAGACAGGTTCTTACGAGCTACAATGTACTCACTGATAGTTTCACTTTGTTTTTGGTTTCTGGTACCAAACCTATATCTCTCTGCTATTTCTAACGGCTTTGGGTGGAAATGGTCCTCGAGTTTCGCGACAATGTCTTCAAACGACACATCCTTTGCTTTCCCTGGCGCGAGTAGGTTTGTCAACATTCCATAGACATCTGGCCCGATCTCCATTAGAAAAATTGCTTTTTTCCGTTCACGAATTACTTTATTTTGAGCTTGAACATTCTCATCTGCACCTTCGGTCTGAATAATGTTATTGTCCCTAAAAAACATCTCCATTTGCTCAATGTAGGAATTGAATGGTTTGCGAGCTCTGTCATACATGCCGAGGCTTCCGCTGAATCCCGTAGGCGCGACCATGATTGTCCTGATCACATCGAACAGTGACTACCTGTGTCCATGTGAGAATCAACGCCGCTGTTGCTGTGTATACATACACGCAAAGGCAAAGCACAGACAATTCTGCATGAGCATTAATGGTAAAACATCACAAAAATTCAGTTTAGGTGTCACAAATTCACCTTAAACTTGTCCACTTGAAGGTTGAACACTGTGAACTTCCATGATCCCTAAAAATGGCTTTGGGATCCCATCCTCATCGCCAAAATGTACTATACGTGGGTAAAACAAATGAAGGACAGAGACACGATGAGTTGCTAGTCCATGAGTTTGTTTTATTAGGTCAGAGCAAACTGAGCATGCTCATACCAAACCATGTGATAATACATTACAGGTAGCGATATAATACAACTAGATCTGGAGAAACTAAGGTGTAAATGTCTTGCATGCCTCCTCTGATTGCCCTCTTCCACCTGCAGATAGAATAGTATACCCATAGGTGCTAAGAGACTCCAGCCAATTTGAGTTTCCCTGGCAAAACCCCCCAGAGAGGAGATGGGGTAAGGAAGTCAGGCTTGCTTCAGTGATGAAGCCAAACAAAAGCGGCAGTAAGCATACAAATCTCTGGGTAGCCTTTAGGAAAGAGGACCGAACATGAATGAATGGATCTGCCAGCTAGTACCCATTTTATATGAGCACTGACTGAGTGCCAGGCACTTTGATTGCATTATGGGGCCAGCAGCTAATTTAAATATTTTTGGGGGTCTTAATGAGCCTAGTGGAAGCCAGGTGCACAGGCGCTTCCCAGCCGCATGATGGCACCTTATGTGCACTAAGCACACAGCAGGCTTCTGATTGCCCACATCTGACCTACTGGTGCCAACCACCACATTATCACCCTGGCACCCCAGCAAGGAATCAATAGCATGGAAGAGGAGTGGAGGTAGAAAATTAGTGAGAAAGAGAAATAAATAGTGACTAAAGGTTTTTATTTTCAAATTTGCTCTCTTAGTGTAGACCTTTGCATGCTGGGAACACAATGGGAATTTGCCACACTCAGTGATTTTTCCATCCTGAATTCCCAATATGTCCTCCTGGTTGGCAAAGTCCCATTGTGAGATGCAAATTCGTAAATTACCCCTTAAATCCTCTGGACAATCCAACTGTTATTCTCTCACTGTTGTGACAGCAAGATACTGCTATCTGTGACTGGAGCAACACGGAAGCGCTTTTTCAAAATAATTGTAAGCTGCCAGTTAGCGGTTCAGTGAAAGGACACTCACCTCATAGCCTACTATAAGTCAGTTTTCTATGATTGTCTAATAAAACGATTGTCAATCCTTGGAGCATTTTGTATACGTGTTTCTTGGTCGACTTGTTTTATTTGCACCCAGCCCCTTGCAGTAGATTCATACTCATCTCTTTGTTTTCTCTGATGCCATAGAGGAAGGCTGCCCATCATACCTGGGAGTCAAAGCAGACTCACACCAGCTGGCAGGATGAGAGGTTAAAATTCGGCTTAAACCTGACTTTTCAATGGTAGCGACGGGCTATGTTGAATCTCACTCAGCAAGGTTAAAGGGGAATAAAGGCACCTTTATATCAAAGTTGAAAAAGAATTGTGCTTACCACTCAAAATTTGGTGGTTGCAAGTAGTGCATGAACATAGGATTAATAAACTTTGGAGACATGAGTAGTGTTGATTGGTAGAAATGCTATCTGCATCTGGGATTGATATATCAGACAATAGAGCCTTGTGCCAAATTTAAGAGTCCTATCCATTGCAGCACCTGATTGTTAGTCTCAGAAAACTAAGATTGTGTAATTAGACACTGTCACTGCAGGTTTGTGCAGACTGAGGAAACCACAAGTGCAACCATTAAGTGGTGACCATTGTTACCTGGATTGAAATGAACAGATGTTTGACTTTTTTTAAAGACTCTCTGTTGTCTTACTTCAATATAACTCAATTAGGTTTAATTAGGGATTAAAAGAAAAACTGAATTTGTGTTTTGGAGCTGTGAATCCTCATGATGATTGTGATGAGAAAAACTTAACTGCATTTCTTTATTAAATACAGGCTAGCTTGTTCAAATGTTAATATAGATGTTATTTATTTATTTGCTGTTGTGTATTTGGTTGTCAGATTAATTCAAAGACAGTTATGAATTTGGAGCAAGACCGGCCATTCGTTTGCAATGCTCCAGGTTGTGCACAGGTGAGTATTACTGACAGTACAAATGATTAGCTAAATATACTTAGAAACAATGTTTTATTACGACTAGCTGATAAGCAGTAACATTGCTCATGCATAAAATAAAATTAAGATGTTTCTCTCTAATTGTCTCATTTTCTAATTAGAATCATAGAAATTATAGCACAGAGGCCATTCAGTCCACTTATATCAGTGCTGGTACTAGCTCTTCAACTGAAGCTGTCCACTTTAAACCTATTTCCTATTCTTCCTTTCCTGCTCCCTGTATATGTCTCGCATACTATCTATTGTTGGTATGTCTGTAACTCTTGTCTTTTCTCTGAGCTGCTCTGCGCTGCCACCGTAACTTTGGCAGAAGTGCAGTGGAAAGGCCATTTATGCACAGAAATGGGGGGCCGTGTACTGCCAGTGACGTTGTGGCGGCAGAGCGGGACCAACTCTTAGGAGGTTCTTAGCTTCTGTGTTTGTTTACGACTCTACTCACTCTCTCTTTGTGTAAGTCTTTCCTTGTCTGCGTCTTCTTTCTCTGTGTTCTTTCTTTCGGTGTTTCTCACACATTTTCTTTCTGTCTGTCATTCTTTTAATTGGTATGTATTGCACTTTTCCTCTCACCTTACACGGAGAGCTGGAGGTGCTCCAAATCTTTGATAACTACAGAAATTATTTTTTTTATTTCTGGGGGAAAGGAGGTTGTTTGGGAGTGTGTTACTTTTGTGCAAGGGGCTATAGTCTGAATTTTGAGTGGACAGGGGACTGGAGCCTGGGGTGGGTTGGGGACCATAGGATAGTTGCGGACTGAGGGCTCAGACTCTTACTGAGGGGTTAGACAGATTTGGGTTGGAGTAGAGGGGCAGCTGGAGGGTGAGGGCTTGGCTGCAGAGTGATAGTTGGGCTGCAGTGTCAGGCTTAGTTTTTGGCAGCCATGTGAGCATTAATGCATTAATAGTCATGAACTCAGCAAACACCAGTCAGATCTATGTAACACAATAGACAGTTATGGACAAAATGTTTTTACTTATATTAATACCAAATCGATGAATGATTCCAATATTGTAAATATTATATGAAAAGCTAATAAATCAATAAACATTAAAAATCTATTATATATTAAAAACGGTGAGTGGTCTCAAGATGCAATAGGTGGCGCTGTGAACATAACATAATAGGGTAGAAATTGGTCCTCGTGACCGTTTTCCAGCGGGAGGCCTAAAGCAGGTGAAAACCTCATTAATTTATACAAATCAGGGTCCTATTATGTCCCCAATTAAATTTTAACCAGGATCTGAGAGGGGAAGCTGCTATGGCTTTCCCACTAGGCAGAAGCAGGTCTACAGCTGGTCTGAAGACAGAAGAGGCCCTTCTGATGTCTAAAACTTTCCTTTGTGGTGTCAGGAGGAGCAGTATTGCTCCTCCAGGCCCCACAAGGAAAGCCTTGGCGTCCTCTGTCCAGGGCTGTGCCCTCTTCCCTCCTATGAGACTCCCCTGAAACCCCCTTCCCGCCACTTACCTAGAAGCCGTGGAGCGGTCGCTATGTGCCCTCTTCATATTTGTTCTTGGCAAAAAGTGGACTTTTTCCATTTAAATGAGGTCTATGAGTTTAAATATCCCGGGCCTGAAATTTAGGCAAGCGAGTGCATTTACCACTTGACTTGCCTCCCCCGCCGCCCCCCCCGCCCCCGCCGACACCCACCCGCCCAAAATCCGCTCTGGGTTAAAATTGACCCCACTATCTTACTTCTGTGCGCCCTGATCCATTTATCTTCTGCCCTGTATCCTACTTCATATGAATATGACACTTTGGGGCGCTAACGGGGCACAAAGCAACTACGCCTGGGCGCAGCACCGCCCACGCCTCCGGCGAAATTCAGCGGGAGGTTAGTGGCGGCGCTAACCGGTAGCACCCCGCGCCGCTGCACCGCCGACGATGACGTCATCGCCGTGTGCAGCGCCCCGGCCACGATCTTCGGGAGCGCCCCCTGACTTACCGCCGGACGCTATGTCCGATGGGGTCAGGGGGGCCTACCTGCGGCCGGGGAGGCACTATTTAAAGGAGAGGTGCAGGGCGGCCATTTATTTGCTGGCCGCCTGCCAGCACCTGCCTCCGCTCCTGTCACCGGCCTCCTTACCGGAGTTCCGGCTGCACTCAAGAGAAGTGCCGGGCTCTTTTGCCGGCACTCCCAATCCCCGGGGGCCCAGCTGGGCCCCGGGTCGCGTTGTGCAAGGCCCCTCCTCTTTAAGAAGGGGAGGAAGGCCTGCAATACCGCGGCGCAACGTGTCGCAGCGCGTGGTGCTTCAGCACGTAGCACCGCAATATTCCCTCGCAGCGCCCCAAAAGGGATGCGGGGACGCTTCCAGTAGCACCCCACTTCCCTCTTGGGGCGCTACCACTCAATTTCCGTTGCGGGGGCGCTAATTTTTCCGGGGCGCTAAAAGTAGCGCCCCGGCGAAGTTAGTGCCCCAAAGGGGGTGCTACTCAATTTTTAGCCCTCTATATCTTTGGACTTGATGCCCCATGTACAACGTAGAAATTTGCCTCTTCCATCACTTTGAAAGAGCTATCCACTTAGTCCCATTTCTCTGCCATTTCCCCATACCCATCTAAAATTTTATTTTGAAATATTTATTTACTTCCCTTTTAAAAGCTATTATAGAACTGTTTCTAGTAAAACTCTCTGCACAAAAACTATTCTTCTAACCTCTGCCTTTGATCTTTTGGTGATTTTGTTAAATCTTTGCCATCTAATTTCTGACTTACTGACCAATGGAAATAGTTATCCTTGTGATTGATTGCATAGGCTTTCTGGCCCTTTAATTTCAACTCTCAACTGAGCCACCTATAACAACTCTGGGCACTAAGGAGAAATTTTGACTTTGTGCGATAATGTATGTACTTTCTTGTATTTGTTGCACAAATCGGGTTTCAGCTTGGCTGACTGGGCTGTGAAGTATTGAGAAAGTATGTACCCGAGGTCGGAGATGGTCATGAGGCTGGTGGGATGTGGTGGGGGGAAGCTGTTGGAGGTGATCGGAAGATGGGATGGGTAAATTTATGAAGACCAAATATCTGCAGCAGATGCATCCTGGAATAAGTGCTGGGATGTGTTCACCTGGGACCTCTGCCGCTAACCCTGAAGAGGTTTGCGAGGTCCATCTATTTATATAGCAATGGCAGGCGCCTGTGCGACTTGGGGTGCATCTGGGGCATCTGCCCGCCAAAGATGGTGTATATTGCAGTGCAGCTTACTGGTTCTGGGGGAAGTTGGGGTGGGGGAATGGTGCTGGGTATCTCCAAGGAATGAACTATGGAGTGCCCCCACTTTTCCTTCGGGATCCAGGCCATGATTCCAGGATGGATTCTCAGCTGGGACCTGCATAGAACAATCAGTAGCCTGGTACATCTTGTTTCACCAAGCATACAAGTGCTAATGATACACCGGTCCCTCTGAGAGCCAGGGATGAGAGAACTCCTGGCATTGGGAGTCCCTGCTCCCGCCCCTCCTATGCCACTGGCCTTATAAGGGGCAGGTGTAGGCTTTTACCCTGACAAGGCCCGCGGAATCACTGATGTAAAGGCAGGACCTGGAGTTACGGTGGGAGGGCACTAGAAGAGCTGCAGATGTTTGGCCCCATATTGAATTTTTTTTAATCAGTTTGTTGTATGATATAATTTATTTTTAGGGGTGGATGAGAAAGTGTCATGGTGGCTGTATTTTGGAGAATGTTTTGATGCAGAGAAAATTTAAATTAGAGAGAAAGTTTTGCATTATGAGATTATTGAATAATGAAAGTAGAAAACAACCAGCGATGTAACTAGTGAGGAGAAAAAAATTGACAGAGAGACTCAGCAGTCATTGTCCAGATGAAAGATTCAATGGACCTAACAGACACAAGAAATGTCATAAAACTTCATACATTTATTTTATTAGATTTTGCACTGCTTGCATTATTTTCTTTTGGGGCTCATGGTTAGTGGGTTTTATAATTATTTTAGTGAGAAGACATCCAACACAGTCTCTTCAATCATCAGTTTATTTTCAGACATCGGGGGTGGGGGGGGCGGGGGGAGCGCGGAGTTGGACATCGGGGAGAGGTGAGTCGGATATCAGTGGGGAGTCTGACATCAGGGAGGGTGGGTTGTGGGGGATGGGGGGCGTCCGATTGCGGGGATGGAAGCAGGTAAGCCGGGCAAGTATTCCTGCTCCTCCTGGCCCACAAGCAGTGCTGGAAAGGCACATACATGTTCCATCTAGCTGTTCTCGCCTCCCTTCAGCTGCCGGGTTTCCCAAGGCCAGCATTAAACAGAGATTAAAATCTTCGGCATGCTGCCTCATTAAAATATTTGAATGACCATCTCGCCTCCGGAGAGCAGCTTAGTCGCCTGCCCCCAACCCCTCTCCATTAAAACTGGAAGTCGGCACGTTGGAGGTGGGTTGGGGTCAGGTTTCCCATTTTTAAAATTTTTAACCCCTCACCCGCCTCCTCCCCCTCCCCGCCTTTGGGGGTAAAAATTCCTTCCTAGGTGATAAAAGCTAATCTTTACTCAATTGGTGGATATATTCATTCTTCAACTTGTTGTGGTGGTGCCATCAACTTTTTCTGTTTAACCCTGTCTGAGTTATCTGAGACATGGATTGGTACTGATGCATCTGACAGGCTTTCCAGAGTATTCATAAATGGCTATCTAGATAGATAAGAAGACAACATTCCCAAATAATTCATAAGTTTTATTGCTGATTGATCCATGATCTGAACAATGGGTCCTTTTCTAATTAAATTCCCAACTTGGTTGTAATAAATACAGGTTCGAGTCTTTTAATTATATCTCCAGCGACCGAACCTTCCAACTGAATTCTGGACATGAAATTTCCAGAGAACAACTTAGGGGGAATTGTATCATCATGAACCCACCCAAAATTGGGCAGGAACACAGTGGAAATGGTGGGAAACTGGTGGTAAGACCACCAGTGCCTCAGCACCCCCACCGCCTCCGCTGCTGGCTGGGACCATTGCATTGAAGTGAACTGCTCAAGCCCAATGAAATGAGATGACCAACTGTACAACCCCATGCAAGATAACTCAGGCAAAGTAAGGGTGGCATGTTAAGAATACATTGTATTAAGCATGTCTGCCACTTATAACCACCTTCTCCTCACTGTGTTAAAGTATTGGACTAGGTTACCATCAATACCCAGGAGGTAGCATGGGCCCTTTAACCCCCAGCCTTCAACTGCAAGTGTTCCTTCACCCAGAGGCAGCTTTGAATGACACTGTGATGATTGAAATCTTCACAGCTACAGGCAGTGCAGTGCCTACTTGGAGATGACCTTCAGGTTAGGTGGCAACATACGGGTTAACTCACTTATGGCTTCCCTTGTGAAGGGGGAGGGTGAACAGCCAGAGGTCATGGTCCATATCGGTACCAACGACATAGGTAGAAAGAGGGACGAGGTCCTGCAAGCAGAATATAGAAAGCTAGTAAATAAATTAAAAAGCAGGACCTCAAAGGTCGTAATCTCAGGATTACTCCCAGTGCCACGTGCTAGCAAGAGCAGAAATAGGAGAATAGACCAGATGAATGCATGGCTGGAGAGATGGTGTAGGAGGGAGGGATTTAAATTCCTGAGGCATTGGGACCAATTCTGGGGAAGGTGGGACCTGTAAAAGCTGGACTGGTTACACCTCGGCAGAAGCAGGACCAACATCCTCGCAGGGGGGTTTGCTAGTGCTGTTGGGAAGGATTTAAACTAGTTTGTCAGGGGGCTGGGAACCTAAGTGTGGGCCCAGAACAGAGAGAAACAAAGCTGGAAGTGCAAGTTAGAAAAGTAGTCAGCAAAACTAGTAGGGAGCAGAAACAAAGGCCAACAGTAAAGAGGGTCAAAGTGCAGAAAAATATTAAACAAGCAAAGTGGAAGGCACTTTATCTAAATGCACGTAGCATTCGCAACAAGGTGGATGAATTAATGGCACTAATGGAAGTAAATGGGTATGATGTAATTGCCATTACAGAGACATGGTTGCAGGGTAACCAAAGCTGGGAACTGAATGTTCCAGGGTAATCAACATTTAGGAAGGACAGACAAAAAGGAAAAGGAGGTGGCGTAGCGCTGTTAATAAGGGATGAGATCGGTACGGTAGAGATACAGTACTAGCAAAATTAATGGGACTAAAAGTCGATAAATCCCAAGGACTGGATGACCTACATCCTAGGGTTTTGAAAGAGGTGGCCATTGGAATAGTGGACGCATTGGTTGTCAGCTTCTAAAATTCTATAGATTCTGGAACGGTTCCTGCAGATTGGAGGATAGCAAATGTAACCCAGCTATTTAAGAAAGGAGGGAGAGAGAAAACGGGGAACTACAGACCTGTTAGCCTCACATCAGTAGTTGGGAAAATGCTGGAATCTATTATAAAGGATGCAATAACTGGGCACTTAGAAACTAATAGTAAGATTGGGCAGAGTCAACATGGATTTATGAAAGGGAAATCCTGTTTGACAAACCTATTGGAGTTCTTTGAGGATGTAACTAGTGGAGTAGACAAAGGGGAACCAGTAGATGTGGTGTATCTGGTTTTTCAGAAGGCCTTCGATAAGATCCCACACAAGAGGTTGGTGAACAAAATTAGGGCACATGGAATTGGGGGTAATATACTAGCATGGATTGAGAATTGGTTAACAGACAGAAAACAAAGAGTAGGGATAAACGGGTCTTTTTCAGGATGGCAGGCTGTCACTAGTGGGGTACCGCAAGGATCGGTGCTTGGGCCCCAGCTATTCAGAATCTATATCAATGATTTGGATGAGGGGACTAAATGTAACATTTCCAAATTTGCTGATGATACAAAGCTAGGTGGCAGTGGCAGTTGCAAAGAGGATGTGAAGAGGCTTCAAGGGGATCTCGACAGGCTCAGTGAGTGGGCGAGGACATGGCAGATGGAATATAATGTGGATAAATGTGAAGTTATCCACTTTGGTAGAAAAAACAGAAAGGCAGAGTATTTCCTAAATGGTGAAAGATTGGGGAATGCAGATGCTCAAAGGGACCTGGGTGTCCTTGTACATGAATCACTGAAAGTGAATGTGCAGGTGCAGCAAGCCATTAGGAAGGCAAATGGTATGCTGGCCTTCATTACAAGAGGATTTGAGTACAAGAGTAAAGAAGTCTTACTCCAATTATATAGGGCCTTGGTGAGACCACACCTGGAGTACTGTGTACAATTTTGGTCTTCTTACCTAAGGAAGGATATACTTTCCATAGAGGGAGTGCAACGAAGGTTCATGAGATTGATTCCTGGGATGGCGGGACTGTCGTATGAGAAAAGATTGAGTAAACTAGGCCTGTATTCTCTTGAATTTAGAAGAATGAGCGGGGATCTCATTGAAGAATACAAAATTATTACAGGGCTTGATAGGATGGATGCTGGGAGAATGTTTCCCTTGGCTGGGGAGTCTAGAACCAGGGGCCACAGCCTCAAGATAAAGGGTAGGCCATTCAGGACTGAGATGAGAAGAAATTTCTTCACACAGAGGGTGGTGAATCTTTGGAATTCTCTACCCCAGATGGCTGTGGAGGCTCAGTCATTGGGTATATTCAAAACAGAAGTCGATAGATTTTTGACTGGTAAGGGCATCAAGGGATATGGCGATAGGGCCACTGAATGGAGTTGAGGCAGAAGATCAGTAATGATCTCATTGAATGGCGGAGCAGGCTCGAAGGGCCGAATTGCCTACTCCTGCTCCTGTTTCTTATGTTCTTAAGTGCAGCCTCCACAAGCACTGCTCCTAAGTCAGCTGGAGGTAACAAAGTCTTGGTCTGTACATTCAGGTGTGGGGGTAGTAATGGCAGGTGGTACCATGTGCCTCTTGTGATGCCTGACTAGCCTGATCCCCTTTGTTCCTCATCCTCTTCTTCCAAAGAGAAAAATTCAGCACGATTCCCATTTAAAAAAAAATTATAGGTAAACTGAAAGCCCTGCAGCAATGAGGAAGAATGGTAGATATTGAAGTTGTAGTCAGTAGCGAAAATAAGGGGGGTAATTTTAATCTATGCGGCGGGAAACTGGCGGGACCCAATTGGCCATCCGTTTTACACTCCACCGATTTTACTATCCATTGTGAAAAATAAAATCTGGTGGGGCAGCTGATCCAATCCGTCAGTTTCTCACTGAACAGGTTAGGTTACTATCACCCCCAAGGATTTTACAAAACCTTTTGTAGTATCTGCTTTGTCCTTTTTAAATATATTTCTAATTTTTACTTACTGCTCAACAATGCTGGAGAAATGGATTTGATTTATATCCAGTTGTAATGAGGCATTAATGACAGATAATGAGGCATAAGATATCACTACACCATTACTGTCTTATTTAAATACACCCACTCCATTCTGAGGCAGGGAAAAGATGGTGGGAATTGGCTGAAAGTAAAAATGGTTCCCCACCCCATTTCAAGTTTCTTGATCACTTGAATATCCCTGAAAATAGTTCGGTATTTAAAGGAAAATCCATGTTATTATATCTAACTGGGTTGTTTACTCAACAACAATTTAGCAGGTGTGCATTGGCTTGGTTTATTATGGTAATAGAAAAGAACGTGGTATATCTTTTGACTCAATGGCCTCTATATTAACCCCTCCACGACGAGCAGCAGGAGACCGGGGGGGTAAACCCTAAAATAGGAAAATGTGACTCCAACCCGACACATACACGCCTGCTGCCATTTTTACGGTGTCGGATAGCGAGTCATGCAGGTGTCCCATCTTGGAGAGGCGGGCACTTCATTATCATATTTAAATCAGGCTTGGGAAACCCGGCAGCGAAATGGAGGCGGGAGCTGCTGGCTCTAGAAGGTAAGTGCCTTTTAGAGCAATCCTTGTGGGCCAGGAGGAGCAGGAGTGCTCCGACTGGCCCCTCAAGGAAGCCTTCTGCCTCTCTTCGGCCGATCGTGGCCTCTCTCTAGCCCCTGCCGTGATCGCCGACCTCCCGCCCCCCCTCCCGCCAACCCCCGATGACATCTCTCTTCTGCCCCGCTCTGCAATCTGCCCCCCTCCCACTATTAATGCCGACCGCAACCCCCCTCCCCCCCCCCCCCCCCCCCCACAAGCCCTGATCTGCAGCCTCCCCTCCTCCCGATTGCTGGGGACCATCCTCGAGGTTCCCCAGCTGTGGCTGTGACCTGTGCCTCCAGCCACTGGTTTTCCCACCTGGCAACCGGCTAGCCTGTCAACTTGGTCGACTGCCAGGTTGGAAACAGAATAAAAAGTGATAATGAGGTCCTGTCGTTAAATTTGGCATGACCTCCCTATCCCTGGCCTGCCAGGTTCTTCGACCGCTTTTGTCATCTCCCGCTCCCTCCCCGGCTCTCCGTAACTATCGCCAGGGCCAATGTGCCTGACTCTGACATCCTTCACTTCATTGTCTGTTTGAAAGATCTAATAAAACATGGGATATAAGTTTGTCTTGGGCGATAGCTCAAAATGGAAGATAGCAAATCAGCAGCCAATTTTGTACTATTCCAAAAGGAAAATTGGATGGAGTGTAAAGCGGGCTGCTGATTCACTATTGTTCATTTTGCCCTACTGCCCAAGACAAATTAGTACCTCTGTGCCTTCCCATCCAAATTGGGATGAAAGGTGAGGATAAGATGTGTTGTATTTCATTTCAGTTTACAAGATGTGCAAATTTGTGCGATGCAAACCGAGATCCATTGAGCAAAATCAGTTCTTCTGGTAAGCCATAAAATTCCAAAACAATTCTCAATGTATTACATAGATTATACAGCACAGGAACAGGCCATACAACCCAACCCGTCCATGACGGTGTTTATGCTCCACTCGAGCCTCCTCCTGTCTTTCCTCATCTAACCCTATCAGCATAACCCTCTATTCCCTTCTCCCTCATATGCTTATCTAGCTTCCCCTTAAATGTATCTATACTATTCGCCTCAACTACTCCCTGTGCTAGCAAGTTCCACATTTTTGCCACTCTCAGGGTAAAGAAGTTCCTTCTGAATTCCCTATTTGATTTCTTGGTGACTATCTTATATTGATGGCCTCTAGTTTTGCTCTTCCACACAAGTGGAAACTCACTCTCTGTGTCTACTCTATCAAAACCTTTCATAATTTTACAAGACCTCCCTTGGGTCACCCCTCAGCCTTCTCTTTACAAGAGAAAAGAGACCCAGCTTGTTCATCCTTTCCTGATAGGTATAACCTTGCAGTTCTGGTATCATCCGTGTAAATCTTTTTTGCACCCTCTCCAGTGCATCTATAGCCTTTTTATAATATGGCGTTCAGAACTGCACACAGTACTCCAAGTGTGGTCTAACCAGGGTTCGATACAGGTTTAGCGTAACTTCTCTACTTTTCAGTTCTATCCCTTTAGAAATAAACCCTAGTGCTTGGTTTCGTTTTATGGCCTTATTGACATGCGTCATAACTTTTAGTGATTTGTGTATTCCTAGATCCCTTTGCTCCTCTACCCCATTTAGATTCTTATTTTCCAAGTAATATGTGACCTCCTTATTTTTCTTACCAAAATGTAATAACTCACACTTATCTATATTGAAATTCATTTACCAATTATATGCCCATTCTGCAAGTTTATTAATGTCCTCTTGTAATTTGTTGCAGTCCTCCTCAGTGTTGACTATCCCTCCCAATTTGGTATCATCTGCAAATTTAGAAGTTGTGTTTTTGATTCCAAAGTCTAAATCATTAATATAAATTGTGAACAACAGTGGTCCCAGCACTGATCCTTGTGGGATCCCACTTCCAACCTTCTGCCACTCTAAATAACTACCCTTTACCCATACTCTCTGCTTTCTGTTTTGCAGCCAGCTAGCTATCTGCTCTGCTACTTGCCCCCTGACTGCACATGCTCTGACCTTATTCATTAGTCTATTATATGGTACCTTATCAAAGGCATTTTGGAAGTCTAGATATATTACATCTACAACATTACCCTTGTCTACTCTCTGTTACCTCTTCAAAAAATTCAATGATGTTGGTCGACCAAGACTTTCCCTTTTGAAAGCCATGTTGACTATTTATTGTTATATTTTGTGTTTCTAGATGGTTTTTCTATTTTCTCCTTTAGTAGGGAGTCCATTATTTTTCCTACTACTGAAGTTAAACTAATTGGTCAATAGTTTCTTGGACTTTTTCTATGTCCCTTCTTAAGTAATAGTATAGCGTTTGCTAGCCGCCAGTCCTCTATAGTATTATTCAATCTATTACCCTGGTCTTTCTCATGCTTATGTCCTTCTCAATTATTATCCTAAACCGTATTATATTGGTCACTATTGCCTAGATGTTCCCCTACTTTTACTTCTCTTATCTGCTGTGCTTCATTCCCCATTACCCGATCCAGTAGCGAATCCTTCCTTGTTGGGCTTCTTGCATATTGGGTTAGGAAGGATTCCTGTACACATAGTAGGAACTCTATTCCCTTATCCCCTTTACCTACTTCTTCTGGCCAATTAATTTTGGGGGTAGTTGAAATCCCCCATGATTATTATTCTATGAGCTAGAAATTCAGTGCTAATGTGGCATGAACCACTTTTCGCCCAGGCATGGCGCCGCTAACCCAAAATGGTTGCTAACGAATTTTTTCCCCTATGTTTTTTACTCATTTCCCAATTTTTTTTGCATATTTCTTCCTTCACCTTCCTTCCATTATTAGGTGGTTGTAGACTACCCCTATTAGTGTGATTGATCCTTTTTTAAATCTCATCTCTATCCACATGGATTCTATTTCTGTTTAATTGATGGCTGCGTTACTTTTTTCTACTACCATTATGTTATCCCTAATAAGTACAGCTACTCCATTTCCCCTTTTTCCCACTCTACCTTTTCTAAATATGTTACACCCTGCAATGTTTAATTCCCAGTCCTGATTTCTCTGTAGCCATGTCTCAGTAATCCCTACTATATCTGGTTCCTCGCAATGTATTATTGTCTCCAGGTCCCCTGTTTTATTACAGACACTGTGTGCATTGCTGTACAGACAGTTTAATGCATTTTTAATAGCAGTTCCTCTTACTTCATTTTTAACCATCTTTTTATACTCATGTTCTACAACTCTTTATTCCCTGGCCATTTATGTCCTCCCTTAGTTTAGTCTGTCCCATGCTCTCCTTTCCTTTTTTTTAATATTTAAACTTGTTTCATTTCTTGTAGATCCCTCCCCCTGCTCAGTAGTTTAAAGCCTTTGCCACTTCCCTATTTACCCTTTTCACTATGACACTGGTCCCACTCCAGTTCAGGTGGAACCCGTACCATCGGTACAGCTCTTTCCTGTCCCAGTGCTGGTGCCAGTGTCCCATGAAAAGGAACTTCTCTTTCCCACACCAGCCCCTTAGCCATGTATTAACTTGCCTGATCTGACTCTATGCCAATTTGCATGTGTTTGGGCAATAATCCAGAATTTATTACTCTCAAGATCCTGGGGGGAAAAATTGGGTATCGCCCATTTTGGGGCGCTAATATCGGCCGGGTGCAAAGTTTAGCGCCCGACGCTAATTATTGCCTCCGACTGCAAAATTCGCCTCCATCTCCCCTGGAGGTGATTTGAGCGCTAAACCAGGCGCAAACGTCAGGGAGCGAGGCGCCACCTCAGAACTCTACCGAAGCTCAGGCGATGCCAATTACCATGGAAGCCAGACAGACTGGCGCCGTCCAGTTCTTAAAGAGGAGGGGCCATCTTGCTGGCCAGCCACACCCTGCTAATTGCAGCCTTGAATCTCAGCCTGGAGAGACCTCAAAAGCAATTGTGTTGGAAGCACTAATGGATAGGCCCTGGGAAAGAGCTCGGTGCTTAGGAACCTCAAAAGTGATGCTGAGGGCCAAAACTTTTTAGGACAGCGTTAAAACCAAAAATTTTGCCGACAAGAAAAGGCAGGAAGCGCCCGCCTTTAAATACCGCTCCTCCAGCCCCTTCCCGACTTGAAAACATTCCCCTCTACCTATTGTTCCTAGTGGCAGGCGCTAAGGCAGGGGGCGCGACTCAATATCCGGTCTGGGGTGCTACCGGGGCGTTGCACGCTTGACTGACGTCACGATCTGCAGGCGCAGGAGATCGTGGCGGTAGTGTTTAGCGCTGCCACAAAATGACTGGTCAATTTCGCGAGCGGCACTAAAATCGCCGCGCTCGGGCGCTAAGTTCCTCGCGCCCCCGGAGGCGCTAACCAACTGAATTTTTCCCCCCTGCTTTATAATTTAGTTCATAACTCCTGATACTCCCTCAGCAGGACTTCTTTCTTGTTCCTACCTATGTCGTTTGTTCCAACAAGGACCACGACAACTGCATTTACTGCCTCCCTTTCCAAATTCCTCTCCTGCCGCCTCGAGGTATCCCTTACCTTGGCACCGGGTAGGCAACACACCCTTCGGGACTCTCGTTCATGGCTATAGAGGACACTATCTATCCCCTTAATTACAGAATCCCCTATCACTACCACATCTCTGTTCTGCTCTTCACCCCTTGCACAGCCTTCTGAGCCACGGTGCCTTGGTCTGCATTGTGGCTGTCGTCCCAGCAGTCTTTCTCCAGTTAGTGAGTACATTGTACCTGTTGGACAGGACCAGTATCTGTAGGACTTCCTTCTCAACCTCTCCGAAGTCCCCTCTACCCAGCTCCCAGACAGTCATATCCTCCCCTTCCTGAACCTGTGGAGTACACACATGCGCAGTAAAATGCGGAAATCCATAAGTTGTAGTCCAATTTATGCTGCTCCTCCACAGGCTGTGCTATAACAGTATCTCGCCAAGAAACTTGGCATTGAAAGTCATGTAAGGGTATGAAGTTGCTGTACTACCCACTAGTTACCCACTAAACATGGCAGAAAACATTAGAGCTGGTGCATTCAGGTATAAGTGAATTTTTATGTCGTCATGTGATTACTGCCAAACAACCTTTCTTAATTTAATTTTACAAGTGTGGAGTTTCATTCTTTCAGAATTTAAATTACTTTTTGTTATTTCTTCTTTCTGTCTCTCTTATCTCTCTCTCGTAACCCCATCTTTCTTTCCCTCTCTTTATTTCACTTTCTGTACATGATTTAAATCTAATTTATACTACCTGGTCATGTTTCAGTGAGGATTCTTCAATCTGATTGGTTACTTTCCCTGTTCACAAACGCCACTGATTCCCTGTGGTGGGTGCCGCGCTCGATCAGATGCCCAATGACAGCAAGTCTCTGCTCAAAAGCCCGCAAAAACTCTGTGGGCAGCTGTCAGCGTAGTGAATGGCAAGCGCCGTTCCTTCGTCACTGAAAGCAAAATCCAGGCCTTAGTTGCTAAGGTTACTAAGAGGATATTCCATTTTGTGGGATGCAGACCATGTATGGTAGTGCAATACTAAATTAGTGAGGGAGGAAAGGGCTGCATCTCAAGAACTGCTACCTGTTACCGCACCTATAATCTTCCCAAATCAATCTGGGACACATATCAGTCAACAACAAATTGTAAATTTGTAGAGTTTCCTTTCCTATTCTTTAATTTACCTCAATTATTGCCTTCCCTCTTTGCTAAGCCTGAAATCAGCATGAATAGGGTATAGTAGATTGAGGGGTAGAAATTGGTATGCACTGTGCCAGTTTTTTGGCCGTAAAATGTGCCCAACGATGACCAATTTAGCAGTGGGACGGACCGTACCCAATCTGCACGTACGTTCTGTCCACTGCTAAATTCGTCAGGTCCATTTTTCAGGAGTCCCTGGCAGCTGCCTAAAATGGGCGTTAGGAGCTCTATGTATGTAAATGAGGGACCCCTTGCTGAAATTGGTTGCCGATGAGCGAAGCGAAGGCAGGCCTGCTCCGCTCAGGATTCTTCAGTAGTCCCTGTGGTTGCCAATGATACGCAAGTTTATTTTGTTTAAAATTGTTCCAAATTCATTGCTGTGGAGCCAGGAGGAGCTGGAGTGCTCCTTTGACTCTACAGCACTTACGATCACCTCCCCACCCCTCCCAGGACTTCTCTTAGGGTCACTGACTATGAAGCAAGCGGCCTGACATTCATCTTTAGAAAAGGGGCGAGCTGCCTGTGGAGGACATCAGGTGGCGGATGCTCGCTCAGATATTGATAATGAGGCCCAAGAACCAATTTCGGGCTGGCCACAGGCCTCCTAATTGGGCTGCGCGCTGTCGGCATGCTGCTGGTTGAGCACCCGAAAACGGGCTACGACCAATTTCTACCCTTGAATCTTTGCGTTATATCTATCAACTGAACTAAAGAAGCAGTAGACTGGGGCCTGCTTGGTTGCTGTCCCAGCTAAAGAGAGTATTTGTGGATATGTGTGGAAATGATAGTGGAGAAGATATATTGGGTTGTTGCAAGTACAGTTCAAATTTACAATAAACCAATATAGTAATACTGATAGAAGACACCGTTTTAATTACTTAGAAAACTTCTTTATCTACTACAGAAATCACTCAATTTTCAAGTTAAGAATGTTTAAGTTATTGTATAAGGTGGTCAATGTCTACAATATGATTTTAATATAAATCAGTTTCTGTGTTAGGCTCAAATTCATAGCAAGTGGAAAGAAATTCATTGCTGATTGAAATAAAATGCACTACTCGGATTTTTCTAACACTAACCTAATGCCAGTGAACTAATATAAACTTTGTTTGTCTGACAGAGATTTCCAACTGAGGATCACCTCATGATTCACAGGCATAAACATGAAATGACTTTGAAGTTTCCAGCAATAAAAACAGATAATATTTTATCAGGTAAGAGCACAATACCCAATAATAAAATTTACAGAATGGTAAAGAAAAAACTGTTTCGCTCCTAAGTGTGTAAGAGACTGTGTTAGAGTCTATACAAAAGACACTGGGCTAGAAATTCATCATAGCCCAGGAATGGGTGGTAAAATTAGAAAGCTGGAGAATTAGCACCAGGCGCTAATGCTTTAGACTGCACGCAAAATTCATTCTCACTGCTCAAAGAAATGATTGGGCGCTAAATCAAGTTTTAAAGGCCCAGCTCAGTGGCGTTACACTCAAAGGGTGGACCAATATCAGGTGCAGTCTAATCTCAACTCATCATTGCCACAGGCTTTTCCCAGTACTTAAAGGGGAGGTTCATTGATACTACAGCACCTCATTCTCAGCATTGCTGGCTGTGCAGCTGCCTCAGCAAGGAGAAGCACAAGAAGGAGAAGGAGCCGGAGGACTGAAGCAGGTGTGCTCATGGCAGATCCACCTCACTCGGGTGGTCAGGGTGATTGAATGCTTCAACAAATGCTACATACCACCATCTGTACCACAAGCTTCACACACTGCCCAAAACACCACATCCCCAGCGCTCACCCACCAACAATCTCTACCTACCAACACTCACACCCACATCTCACGCCTTGCATACAATGACAACTATTTAACTATGGCAGACACAAAGATCATTAGTTATTAGAATGAATGTGATATGTGTGATATGTTTATGCATAAATTTATTAATGGAGTTTGCAATATTTTGTGGTCGCTCTCATTTCACCTTCACGCCCAGGAGGACGCTGTGATATGGCACGACACAGGGATGGTATGATGGGCATGTGGTGATCAAAAGGGATTTGGGGTTTAAGTCATCCTGGTGTGAGGCTGGAGGTCTGTTTGGAGGAGGTGGCAGAGTTCTGTGACCACCACCTTGGTGATGCGGAACCGTCTAATACACTGCTCGTTGCTTTATTGAAGGTAGGAGAAGTGCTGTCGGAATACCCATGGAGGGTAAGGCCTCCTGGAGAGAGCCCTGATGGCCCTCCTCCTCCCTCTGGCCAAATCGTCCAATCTTTCTCGCTGCCTCCGCTCCCTCTGCCATAGATCCTGGAGGGCCAGGTAGACTACCAGTACAGCCCCCATTCATGTAAGCCAAGTGTAGCACTTTGATATTTTTAAAGAATAAATATAACTACTTTTTAGTTACCACAACACTCCTGCTACAAAAAAACCTTTAAATTACTGAATTAAGCTGTTGCATAATGTCAAACTGACAAGAAAGCACTGAAACTCCTCTAACCTGACAGCTGCGACTCATTACTCATGATCCCTTTAAATAACGTCCCTGAAGCCGGCTTCCGCCTGCTTGACGCCTCCTCTCCCTGTCACTGTCTGGTCGAGGCGCTAAGGTAGGTGGTGAAAATCAATTTTGCAAATCGGGTGCTCAGTGACCCTCACTGACGTCACGATCTGCCTGGCGTTGAAGTCCCCGGCGATACCTCGTACCAGCGGCGCAACGGGGGACCAGATTTGCCGTGCGTCGCTGGATTCGCCTCGCCCCAGCGCTATTGCATCAGTGCCCTGTTAGCGCCAGCTGCTGGCGTTAATGGGAGACGCTAACCAACTGAATTTTTCCCCCACTGGGTTATAAAGCATGTACTTTACATAATTAAAAAATATAAATGATACTTTGTGTCGAAAAAAAACCCAGTAAAAGTAAAAATCCTCTGTGTAACAACAGAAAGTAATTTTGACTGATGTTCATGGGCTACAAAATCAATAATGGGTACAAATTGGTTATGACCTGTATTCAGGTGCACTAGCAACACCACGCAGACAACACACGCCCCAATCGGGTGGCCTCAGGGGTTGGCCGAAATTGGGTGTAGGCCTCATTGTAATAATTTGGGCAGGTTGCCGCCCAGAGCCTGGAGCCTGCCGCTCATCATTGACTAAATTAGTCCAGGGGTCCCAAATCAGGAATTAGGCCCCTCATTTACATATGTAAGAGGTCTAAAACCTGTTCCACACAGGCGCCTGGGCAGTTGCCTATGCCAATATGACAGTACCTGTACCCCTGGCGCTAATTGGGGGCAGCACGTTGCTCCCTGAAATTGGCCCTTGTTGCACCTGTAAAAAGGCGCAATGAGGCCCAAATGCTACCCCTAAAATTGTTTTCAGAAGAATATTTCATATATAATATGATATCTATCTTCATTTAGAGGATTGACTATGGAGTAATTTTAACCTTTCCCACCTGGCGGATACTGGGCGTGTGGGGAGTTAAAATCGCTCAGGTTAGTTACCCAGATAGGATCTCGCCGTCTGTGATTTTAACCTGCTCTCCTGAGCAGGTGGCGAGGACACCTGCCCAAAGCCAGTAGAATGAGTGAACCCGATCACATAATACAGGAGCGATAAAGTTACAAATGTGTGTTCGGATCTTTTGAGTTCATTGATTGTTTAAATATGCAGTCAGATCGGGATCCATGCAGTGTTCAACAAGACAGTGGATAAGTCAGTTTAGTTTACTTTTTCAAATAAATTAAATAAATAAGTTGTGTTCTGTTGATGCACATCATCATGGGATTGAGTCTACATAGTGATAAGTTTGATGTCAGATCCTTGTGACATGCGGATTCCTCTGATTAAAGCGCTCTCTGTTGTCAGTGTGCAAAAAAATTCATTACAAAGTGATACAAAACCTGCTAAAAACACTTCAGATTTGCTGTCCTAATGGAGAAATATCATTGGTGCTCCTTCTCTCCAGAGTTACTCCCAGCGTGGCTGGATTCATTTCAGTAGGGGTTGTAATTTCAGACTGGTCTTGAAGCTGATCAAGAACTGCCTTATCCTGGGAAAACATGTCATTAGCAGAGTATTATGCATAAACAACCAGCAGCATAATTTCTCAGTTAGAGCAGGATCTTTAACAGATCTTTTAAAATTATATCTTTACAGTTAGACACTGAGGGCTGGATTTTGTGAATGGAGGCGAGTTGGAGGCGGGACTGCTGCTTGTCGTGTCAATGTCCTGCCTCCATCCTCGCCTGACCAATCAGAGGGATTTTCCCCTGATTGAGCTTGTTAAGCCCGTCCTGCAGGCTCAGCAGGCCAATTAGGGAGGAAGTCACTGACGGATCACGTCAACGTCAGACGTGCTATCTGTCAAGACTTCTTCAAAGAAGAAATGACAGTGTTTGACAGCTCTGTGAAGCTGTCAAACACTGACATTCTCTTTAGTTTGATGAGGCTTTGTGGTGAGGACTCATCAACCCTTTCAACTTTGTAAATTTCACATGTCTGTAGGATCAGAGGATCCAACAGCCATTATGTGAAATTGACATGGAGGATGTCGGCTCTCCCCATCCAGCGCGGCTAAAGGCTGTAGAAAGAAAACCAGGTAAGTGCACACTTTTTTTAAACTTATCACTCACCTTACATACTTACCACTCCACACTTGCACCCATCACTCACCTCTACACCTTACTTCCAGGTGCCTCCGACCACCGCAGACCTCCTCCACGTCTCCTCCAACCCGACGGGGTTCTCCGAGGTCGGGAAGCCTTCACCTGTGAAGGTAGAATGGCACTAATCCTTTTTTTTGCCTGTTAACTACCTGTTAACAGGCAGTTAAAAAGATTAAATGCCTTTCCCGCCTCCAGGAGACGGGACCCGAAGCTGCACATCTTCCCGCCTCCTGGCAAAAGGGTACAGAGGCGGGATGGGGGCGGGTTTGCCATCCGCCCCCACTTTCTCAGATTTTACCGGCTGTCCCGCCTCCATACCCGCCTCCTCGGGGCTTGGAAAATCCAACCCTAATAGAGTAATTTCAATAAAAATTACCCCCTCCCCCCGCCGCCCGCCCAATCTTCCCTTTCAATTTAAACATACACAATGGGGAAGCTGCAAATATATAATTCTCATCCTTATGAGTGAGGCTTTCATAACTCAACTAGATCTCCCACTTACCTTACATTGTTAAATCTGCCTTTGTGAAAGACTGATTTCCTTTTGTGGGCCAAACACTTTTTCCTGCAAAAGCTCCCTTTGAAGCCCAAATTTGCCCAAGATTTGAATACTACTCCAGTATCTGGAAGACTCTTGAAGCACCTCTCTCACACTCCTGGATATGATACAAGAAAAAGCTAATTGTCTGAGAGGAAATCCTTTTTTCACCTCTGGCCTCCAACTTCTCTCTCTCTCTCTGTCTCTCCATCATAACCTTTTTTGCCAATTTCTGTTTTATCAATTCTGCAGTCAATACTAGCTCTTCTGAACTTTCTTCAGCCCTGTGTAACCCTTCACCTGATCCTGTGACTTTTTGCCTCACCCCATTACTTTTCGTACTGACAACTCATGGAAAGTTTGGCTTTCAATAAACTTCATTAGGGGGGTAAGAATTCCTCTCTATGTTGCTATCTGTAGAAACTTCGTAAATGTATTCCTGAAGTTTTATTTCTATTGAAATCATAAATGTATTTATTTAATTAGAATTTACAATTTAGCTTTTATGACTTCACTACACCACGTGAAAAGAGAAAACCTTCCTCTGCCTATGCAAGACTCTGAATGGCATACTGGACTGCTTTAATTTCTCATTCCTCAACTCCCTCAGTTTTTTGTTCCTCCTACAATCTTCAGGCTTTTAAAACCCAAGCTTGTGTCACTTAATCACTTCTTCTTGATTTATGTTGTCTCTTTTCGATCTTGGCGGTGTCCTGTACTCTGGGCCTTGGCCCTGCAACTTGATTTCTAAATTTAAAAAAATCTCATTCATCACAAGTGAGTTGTGAGGCTTCCTCCTTTCATTGTTTCTCATTGAGTATCCTCTATGATAATGATTGTCTTATCTCATGATTCAGTTATTTCATACTACAGTGCCTTACCCCTTGATTTTTCACTTTCAATTAGCTATTCCTCATTTGGAAAGTATTTCATCCTCTCTTTTGGATTCAAACTTTCATACTCTGCATATATCTCAAACAGACAGGGTGGGTAGGCAGCCTGCTCCCAGACTTTGCCAATAATGTCTTAAATTCGACATTCGAAGATATATTACGACAACGTGGTTCCCCTCTGATTTTGTAAAATAAAAATAATGAATAAAACCACTGTACTCTCTTCTACTTGACACTGTCATTAAGATTGGGAATTTACCTTGTTAGGAGTTGCAGATTAATCTACTTTTCAAATGCCAAACTTCCTTCTTCCCATAGCCGCTGGATCAAGATTTTATAGGCTGGATTTTAGCACCCAAAAACGGTTGGGTCAGAAGTGAAAATTTTAAAAATCTCAAACCTGACCCCAACCCGCCCACTTCTGGGTTTAACAGGCGAGGCAAGGAGCGGGCAACCAACCCACTCCCAGGAGGTGCATTGGCAATTTAAATATTTTAATGAGGCTGGCAGCCTCTGATTTAACCTGTTTTACAGGTTTATCCCTGGCCAGCTGGTTTCCCAGGCCTTGGGAAACCTGGCAGCTAAAGGGAGGCGAGGACAGCGTCGGAGAGAATTCACACCTAACTGGCCTTGCTCTACTTTTAAGATTATGTCCCCTTTTTCTGGATTCCTCTGCCAGAGGAAATAGTTTCCTGTACCTACCATATCGAATACCTTTACCAGTTAAAACGTATTTCACACAGAGTAGTGGAAACCTGGAACTCTCTCTTCTAAAAGGCTACAGATGCTGAGTTAATTGAAATTTTCAAGAGTTAGGCAGTGTCTAAAACAGGCTGCCAATTCGCCATTTCACCCCACTCTGTTAGATTAGCATTTTTGTTACAATCTGACATTGTAACCTGGCTGCTGTTTATATTCAGTGGGCGAGAAATTCATGGCCTGAGCACCACATCATAGTGCCATTACAGGAACTAAAACGGTGGCCGCCGCTCTTTCGCCAGCTGCTGGTGGGTCTTGTGGTGGCCGCCATTTTGGTCCCTACCTTTTTGCTGCCGGTAACTGGCAGCGCCATCTCCAACAAAATGATGTCACAAGCGCGAACTTCGACCCTAGCGTTGAATTCAGCGCTGGATCCTAAGCACGCCAGGTTAACCTGGCATGCAAGCAAGCTGACAGTGGCAATGTCTGCACCTCTTAAAGGGACACACACATCGTTCGGGTAAGTTTGGATTTAAGGTTTTGGACTTTTTAAAAAATGTTATTGCACTGGTGGCTTGCTGCAATAGATGTGAAAATTTTTTAAGTATGTAGGGCATGCTGCTGGACATTTGCAAGGGCTCGGATGGTAAATGAAAGCCTTTGAGAAGACAGAACATGTTGCAAATACTCAGCAGGTCACGCAACATCCATGGAGAGAAAAAGAGTTCACGTCTCCGGTCGCAATGCTGCCTGACCAGCTGAGTATTTCCAGCATTTTATGCTGTCATTTCACATTTACAGCATCCGCTTGCAGAGAGAAAAGGAAGACACAGAAGAGGAGGAAGCAGACGGAAGGGTGCATCCCAGACAGTCCCTTTGTAGCCAGGATATCCGGGATGGAATCTTCCGCCTGCGGTCCCAGTGACCACAACCCTAATTCCCCTTTCAACATTAGTCCCACACCTTACCTTCCATCTGTTACTGACCATCACAACATCCGCTTGGCCACAATGCTGAAATAAAAGCCACCACACAGCAAACTTTCCAATCCACGTATATACGTCTATCCATCCAATGTGACATCAAGAAATCAACTCATCACCTGTATGCATTCACTTAGTGACTGTCTTGTGTGTGCCTTTGCCTGTCCTACTGACGTTACTCAGTCCTACCCCAGTGGCTGCAGCATGGCTGGCGGAAGGCTGCTGATTTTCAATGGGGGAGACTGCAAATGTCCTTGCTGGTTGACCTTGAGGAGCTGGTGGCTGGGACTGCCAAATCTTCTTCTTCTTGTTCTTCTTCACTCTCGTCTCCCTCTTCTTGGTCACCCACTGGCTGGGCAGGCTGCATTTCTTGGGTGTGTGAAATGAGGAAGGCACAAGGGTGGAGTTGTGGTGACGGGAGGGCGGGAAAGCACGAGGTGGATGTCAGAAGGAGGATAACGTATGAGGATACCAGCATCTTGTATCCTTTCAGCCCCACTGCTGGCCAAGGGCTCAGCCATGCTCCTGCCAAGAATGGCCTGCACTGTGTCCTCCAAGGAGGTGAGGCGAGACTAGGAATGGGAGATGTGCCTCGTGACTGGTGCAGATTGTTGGTAGGTGAGTGTTTGGGGGTGGGGGTCATGCATTGAGCAGTGTGGGAGGCTCGTGGTGCAGGTGGTAGGAGACGGCTTTTGAAGATGCATTCACTGACCTTGACCAGTGGTCTGAGGTCATGAAGCTTCTTTGGGCACTGGAGCCAGGTGGTGGGAGCAAAACTGCTGACAGTGACGGCCTCGGTGATCTGGTCCCACATCCTTCTTTCTTGAGGGCCTCCTGGCCCCTGTGGGTAGAGGGCCTGTCTTGCAGTGTTGACCCCCTGCACAAAGCTGGAGTGCTGCGTGTGAGACCTGGGTGCCCCTTCCCTGTCTTGCTGAGCCATTTGTGTTATTGCTGAGGCATTTTTCCCATTTTTTGAAGTTAGGAAGGGAATTCAGCTTTAAGAGCTGAATATTCACATTTGGGACTTCTTTTTAATGTTAAATATGTTTTTAAAAGGCAGAAAGGGCTGAAAACTGCATTGTTTCACTTCATTTTAATTTGTATTGCTTCAGTGTGCATGGCCCCTTTAATTCTCAGGCTTCTTCATTGCCCACAATTCCTTGCGAGCTCCACAGCCTCGCTTCCAGAGGCTGTGTGAGGCTCGAATGCCACACCTGCACACAAACTTCGGGTTGGATGCCTCCAGCATTGCCACCAGGACAGGTAAGTGCTGCGCCAACAATCGCCATCCGCCAGATGAATTTTGCTCCATTAGTGTTGCGGCCATTTTCAGCGGCCGTTAACTCTAGTTGCCGGTAACACTGGCATCCTTGGTTTTATTAATAGACGTCGGTGTCGATATGCGCGATCTTCTTGGCGATTCTCTCCACTTTGAGCCGGCAGTTTGTGGTGTTGATAGTGGTCATGATGCGGAGATGCCGGTGTTGGACTGGGGTGGACAAAATTGAGAGGTCGCACAACACCAGGTTATAGTCCAACAGTTTTATTTTAAATCACAAGCTTTCGGAGTTACAACTCCTTCGTCGGGTGAAGTGAGGAGATTATCACACCTCGGCAGATAAACAGTCAGGATGATTGAATTTAGTTGTCTGCAATTGTAAGTTACACATGCATTGTTCTGTATCTATATATGCTTTGACGATTCTGTATCTCCTCACTTCACCCGACGAAGGAGTTGTAACTCCGAAAGCTTGTGATTTAAAATAAAACTGTTGGACTATAACCTGGTGTTGTGCGACCTCTCAATTTTATTAATAGAGGCATAGAGTACAAAAGCAAAGAAGTTATGCTAAACCTTGATAAACCTCTGGTTAGGCCTCAGCTGGAGTATTGTGTTTAATTCTGGGCTCCACATTTAGGAAGGATGTCAAGGCTGTTGAGAGGGTGCAGAAGAGATTTACTAGAATGGTGCCAGGGATGAGGGACTTCAGTTGTGTGTCAGCTGTATCTCAGTTGCTAGCACTCTCGCCTCTGAGTCAGAAGGTTGTGGGTTGAAGTTCCACTCCAGAGACTTGAGCTCAAAAATCTAGGCTGACACTCCAGTGCAGTGCTGAGGGTGCTGGCTGTGTGCAAATTGGCTGCCGCATTTCCTACATTACAACAGTGACTACACTTCAAAAGTACTTCAATGGCTGTAAAGCGCTTTGGGACGTCCAGTGGTCATGAAAGGCGCTATATAAATGTAACCAGAGGACACAGATCTAAGGTGATTAGCAAAAGAACTAGAAGCGACATGAGGAAATATTTTTTTACACAGCGAGTTGTTGTGATCTGGAATGCACTGCCTGAAAGGGTGGTGGAAGCAGATTCAATAGTAACTTTCAAAAGGGAATTGGATACATATTTGAAGGGAAAATATTTGCAGAGCTGTGGCGAAAGAGTTGGGGAGTGGGACTAGTTGGATAGCACTACCAAAGAACCGGCACAGGCACGATTCTATCTTTCTATGAAATGATGGTCGATTGGCTTGGCAGTCCATTAATTTAATTGGCCAAACGCTGGACTTCTGTGTTGCTGATATGAATCTTGGTCTCACTTTAGATTGACCTTCAGATACACAATAGACACGTTGTACCTGGGCCACTGAATAGATTTGCTCATGGGATTAAAGTGTTCCTCACAAGAGGAGGGAAAGTCAATCAGGATCGCTCCCATTTCACAAGTAGCTGTTATTTGCCAATGTATTAAGGACAGGCATGGAAAGGTCTTGAGACTTAAGGAGGCCCATGAGAACACAGAACTGTTGACATAATGATCTGGGGTAGAGGGGAAACAATAAAAATACCAGCCTAAGGGAGAAAATAGATTGTTGTCTCTCATTTAATGGCCCTGAAATTCGCCTCTCCGGCTTGCCGCGGGGGTAAGGATCGCGCGTGCACTTGCCTACTGCGCCTGCCGTTGCGTTTTGGGCCCACGGGGACTTCAGCTCCTGGGCCTGCTCCAAGTGCCGGCGCGCAGTGCTTGCGTATCCCAGGGGTGCAGTTAGTGGGATCATGTGGGCCATGGAGAGCCAATGGCAGCAGACCATCTTTCATTCATAGATTTGACAGGAAGACCTGTCAAATCTATGAATTGAAATCGGCCCCAAAAGAGCTGCTAAACTTAAAATAAATTGTTTTAAAAACCATCACATTTATAAAATAACTATAGTTAAATAAATTAACCACTTTAAACAAAAATTAAAATTTTTGAAAAAATTAAAATACTTTTTAACAGTGCTAAAAATAAACTTACCTTTCTTTAAAGTATCTAAAAAAGATAAACCTGTTGAATTTTTTTTTTTAATTATACTTAATTAACCACTTACCTTGTTGAAAACGGCTCCTGCGCCTCCTTTTTAAATGTGCAGGTTCTTCAATACTTACCCTCCCGTAGAAACCTGAAAAAAAACCTAAGTGTGCTGCGTGCGCGCAGCCTCTACCGTGCACGCGGTTCACCTATGAACCGCCCCCTTCACCAGACCGGAAGTTCCGGTTTCCCGCGCATGCGCAGTGCATGCAGGAAACTGGCACTTCGGGACGCCTTACGGGTGAGTACGCACTGAGTACTCACCCGGGAAGGGCCGAATTTTTGGCCCAATAAGCTTTCAATTTAACTATGATCATAGTTATTGTAAATATTTCTAAATGTTAATGTGTAACCTGGAAGGTTTGTGTAGATTTTTTAAAAAATTGATGGGTAGTTTATACTTGTCACTAACACAATTAAACATTGTTTTTATGTTTAAACATTGGCAACAGTAGCATAGTGGTTATGTTACTGGACTAGTAATCCAGAGGCCTAGACTACTAATCCGACATGAGTTCAAATCCCATCCATGGTAGCTGGGGAATTTAAATTTAGTTAATTAAATAAATCTGAAATAAAAAGTTAGTATCAGTAATGGTGACCATGTAACTACTGGATTGTCGGAAAAACCCATTTGGTTCACTAATGTCCTTTAGGGAAGGAAATCTTACTCAGTCTGGCTATATGTAACTCCAGAACCACAGCAATGTGGTTGTCTCTTAAATGGCCGAGCAAGCCACTCAGTTCAAACTGCTACAACACAACACACTGATTGCAGCAGTTCAAGAGGATAGCTCACCACCACCTTCTCAAGGGTAATAAATGCTGGCCTTGCCAGTGATGCCCACATTCTGTGAATAAATTTAAAAAAAAACATTGTTTCTGAGAGAAAGCACAACAGTCTTAATGAAGACATGGTTTTCTTTTCATGAACAGGTTCCTGCACTTGTCTTAGTCATCTGCAGATATTAGCCAGATTATGTAACATAGAATCATAGAATGGTTACAGCACAGAAGGAGGCCATTCAGCCCGTCGAGCTCATGCCAGCTCTCTGCAAGAGCACTTCAGCTAGTCCTTTTCCCCAAAGCCCTGCAAATTTTTTTCCTTCAGGTACTTATCCAATTCCCTTTTGAAAGCCACGATTGAATCTGCCTCCACCACCCTTTCAGGCAGTGCATTCCAGATCCTAACCACTTGCTGCGTAAAAAAGTTTTTCCTCATGTTGCCTTTGGTTCTTCTGCCAATCACCTTAAATCTGTATCTTCTGGTTCTCAACCCTTCCGCTAATGGGAGCAGTTTCTCTCTATCTACTCTGTCTAGACCCCTCATTATTTTGAACACCTCTATCAAATCTCCTCTCAACCTTCTCTGTTCTAAGGAGAACAACCCCAGCTTCTCCAGTCTATCCACGTAACTGAAGTCCCTCATCCCTGGAACCATTCTTGTAAATCGTTTCTGCACCCTCTCTAAGGCCTTCACATCCTTCCTAAAGTGTGGTGCCCAGAATTGGACACAATACCCCAGTTGAGGTCGGACCAGTGTTTTGTGCACATATACCCCCAGGTTTCTCTGTTTCTGCACCCCCTTTAGAATTGTACCCTTTAGTTTATATTGCCTCTCCTCGTTCTTTCTACCAAAATATATCACTTCACACTTTTCTGTGTTAAATTTCATCTGTCTGCCCATTCCACCAGCCTGTCTATGTCCTCTTGAATTCTATCACTCTCCTCCTCACTGTTCACTATACTTCCAAGTTTTGTGTCATCTGTAAATTTTGAAATTGTGCCCTGTACACCCAAGTCTAAGTCATTAATATATATCAAGAAAAGCAGTGGTCCTAGTACCGATCCCTGGGGAACACCACTGTATACCTTCCTCCAGTCCGAAAAACAACTGTTCACCACTACTCTCTGTTTCCTGTCACTTAGCCAATTTCGTATCCATGCTGACACTGTCCCTTTTATGCCATGGGCTTCAACTTTGCTGGCAAGCCTATTGTGTCGCACTTTATCAAACGCCTTTTGGAAGTCCATGTACACCACATCAACCGCATTGCCCTCATCAACCCTCTCATAAAACTCAATCAAGTTAGTTAAACACAATTTGCCTTTAACAGATCTGTGCTAGCTTTCCTTAATTAATCCACACTTGTCCAAGTGACTGCTAATTTTGTCCTGGATTATCGTTTCTAAAAGCTTCCCCACCACTGAGGTTAAACTGACTGGCCTGTAGTTGGTGGGTTTATCCTTAGACCCTTTTTTGAACAAGGGTGTAACATTTGCAATTCTCCAGTCCTCTGGAACCACCCCTGTATCTAAGGAGGATTGTAAGATTATGGCCAGTACCTCAGCAATTTCCACCTTTACTTCCCTCAGCATCTGATTTCACTATGACTTTGGCAGCATCTTCTTCCTTGCTAAAGACAGATGCAAAGTACTCATTTAGTTCCTCACCATGCCCTCTGCCTCCATTTGTAGGTCTCCTTTTTGGTCGCTAATTGGCCCCACTCTTACTACCTGTTTACTATTTATATACCTATAGAAGACTTTTGGATTCCCTTTTCTGTTAGCTGCCAGTCTATTCTCATACTCTCTTTTTGCCTCTCTTATTTCCTTTTTCACTTCCCCTCTGAACTTTCTATATTTAGCCTGGTTCTCACTTGTATTCTCAACCTGACATCTGTCATACGCCCCCCATTTTTGTTTCATCTTACTCTCTCTCTCTTTCATCATCCAGGGAGCTCTGGCTTTAGTTGCCCTGCCTTTCCCCCTCGTGGGAATGTACCTCGACTGTACCCGAATCATCTCCTCTTTAAAGGTAGCCCATTGTTAAATTACAGTTTTGCCTGCCAATCTTTGATTCAAATTTACCTGGATTGGCCAGATCCATTCTCAACCCACTGAAATTGGCTCTCCTCCAATTAAGTATTTTTACTCTATATTGCTCCTAGTCCTTTTCCATAGCTAATCTAAACCTTATGATACTATGACCACTGTTCCCTAAATGTTCCCCTACTGACACTTGCTCCACTTGACCCACCTCATTCCCCAGAACCAGATCCAGCAATGCCTCCTGCCTCGTTGGGCCGGAAACGTACTGATCAAGAAAGATCTCCTGAACCCACTTCAGAAATTCTTCCTCCTCTCTGCCCTTTACACTATTACTATCCTGGTCTATATAAGGATAATTGAAGTCCCCCATTATCACTACTCTATAGTTCTTGCACCTCTCTAATTTCCCTGCAAATTTGCTCCTCTATTTCCTTCCCACTAGCTGGTGGCCTATAAAATACACCTATTGTTTCTTGACTCTAACCAAATAGATTCTGTCCTTGACCCCTCCAGGACACCCTCTCGCTCCAGCACTGTAATATTCTCCTTAATCAATACTGCCACCCCACCTCCTTTCTTTCCTTCCCTTCCCTATCTTTCCTGAACACCTTATATCCAGGAATATTAATATCCAATCCTGCCCTATTTTGAGCCAGGTCTCCGTTGTCGCCACAACATCATATTCCCATGTGTGTATTTGCGCCTGCAGCTCACCAACCTTATTTACCACGCTTCATGCATTTACACACATGCGCTGTAAACCTATCTTAGACCTTCTTGTATTCTCTCTTAGTCTGACCCCACCCAATACTGTACAATTTCTTACTCTAGTGCCATCTGTCTCTCCCAATCCTTTGTGCCCTTTGTTTCTCCTTTCTAATGCTACTTCCTGGTGCCCATCCCCCTGCCACATTAGTTTAAACCCTCCCCAACAGCACTAGCAACCCCCCCCACCCCGCGAGGACATTGGTCCCAGCTCTGTTGAGGTGCAACCCATCCGGCCTGTACAGGTCCCACCTCCCCAGAACCAGTCCCAATGTCCCAGGAATCTACAGCCCTCCCTCCTGCACCATCTTTCCAGTCACGCATTCATCTGCTCTATCCTCCTATTTCTATACTCACTGCCTTGTGGCACCAGGAGCAATCCGGAGATTACTACCTTTGAGGTCCTGCTTATTAATCTCTTTCCTAGCTCCCTAAAATCTGCCTGCAGGACCTCATCTATCTTTCTACCTATATCGTTGATACCGATATGGACCACGACCTCTGGCTGTTCACCCTCCCACCTCAATGTTCTGCAGCCCCTCAGTGACATCCTTGACCCTGGCACCAGGGAGGCAACATACCATCCTGGAATCACATCTGCGGCCACAGAAACACCTGTCTGTTCCCCTAACTATTGAATCCCCTGCCACTATTGCTTTCCCGAACTTCTTCCTCCCCCCCGCTGTACAGCGGAGCCACTCCTGGTGCCGCTGACTTGGCTCTGGTTGTACTCCCCAGAGAAACCATTGCCCTCACCAGTACCGGTTAGACAGTGAGATGCACTTAGGGGACTCCTGCACTACCTGCCTGGTCCTCCTTGTCTGTCTGGCGGTCATCCATTCCCTCTCTGTCTGCACACTCTTAAGCTACTGGGTGACCACTCCCTGAAACATGCTATCCCCGTAGCTCTCAGCCTCACGGATGCACTGCAGTGACGCTAGCTGCTGCTCAAGCTCTGAAACCTGGAGCTCGAGCTCCTCCAGCTGACGAAACTTCCTGCACATGTAGTTGTCCAGGACATGGGAAGCATCCTGGAGTTTCCACATGGCACAAGATGTGCATTCCACGGGATCGAGGTGCCGTCATGTCTCTGTTTAATAGACTATTAACTAACTGAACAGAAATAAACTCAAGACTTTAAAAAAAAACACTCACCAATCAGCTCTTTCCCTTGTGCTGACATCAATTTAGGTATTTTTACTCTGACGTCACTCTTTCAAATTCCACCTGTGTTGAGTTGCTCTCGCTGCCTCTGGTCTCGGGCCTGCTCTGCCGCTGCGCTCTTTATCCCGCTCTGCTCTTGCTGCCTCTGGTCTCGGGCCTGCTGTGCTGCCGTGCTCTTTATCCCGCTGCGCTCTTGCTTGGCTCTCACTCAGCTCTCGCTGTCTCATTATTGTGCAATGTTAATGAATATCAATTAATATTTTCAGAAGTAATTCTAAAATAAAGAAAGAAGAATTAAAGAAATACTTGCTTTTATATAGTGCCTTTCATGACCTCAGGACGTCTCCTAGCGCTTTACAGCCAATGAAGTACTTTTTGAAGTGTAGTCACTGTTGTAATGTGGGAAACACGGCAACCAATTTGCATGTAGCAATCTCCCAGAAACAGCAATGAGATAATGACCAGATAATCTGTTTTTTTAGTGATGTTGATTGAGGGATAAATATTGGCCAGGACACCAGGGATAACTCCCCTGCTCTCCTTCGAAATAGTACCGTGGGATCTTTTCCGTCCACCTGAGAGAGCAGACGGGGCCTCGGTTTAACGTCTCATCCGAAAGACGGTACCTCTGACAGTGCAGCACTAACTCAGTACTGCACTGGCGTGTCAGTCTAGATTTTTGTGCTCAAGTCTCAGGAGTGGGACTTGAACCCACGACTTTCTGACTCAGGCGAGAGTGCTACCCACTGAGCCACAGCTGACACTTCAAATAAGTAACATGCCTGTACTACAACAGCTGGATATTCCCTATATCTAAACAATAAATATTTTTAAATTCTTTTTACAAACATCCTTCAGGTATGATTAAAGTAAAAAATTAAGTAATGTTATTGTAATGTATGTTCCAGTGAATTTAAGGCTGGAATAAAGGACCTTGTACTAGACTCTGTCTAGTAAAAAAAAAACCTGATCAAATATCCAGTTGTCATAGACTAATTGAACTGCTTTCTTGAAATGCAGCTGTTAAGAATCCTTATGCAGTACTGCTATACTTGTTTTAGAAATCTGGAGTTAGCTTTCCTGAAAGTTCAATAGATAAATGCATAACCTGGTGTGCTCCCCTGCCAATCAGGCTGAGGTGGTCCCAAGTTTGACCTCCTGGTCTGTGCTGAATTAACTAATCTCAGCTGAGACAGTGGTTGGGGTCATATTCAATTGCCCTGTGTGTCTGGACAAGGGGAGGGGGTTGTTAGTGCTGTTGGAGAGAGTTTAAACTAGCTTGGCGGGGGGATGGGAACCTGTGCTTAGATTCAGAAGGGAGAGAAGAAAAGCTGGAAATGGAGGGCAGAAAATTAGTAAATGAGTTTGGAAGACAGCGGAAACAAAAGCTAGAAAATAGACAACAAAGGGGTTTGGCAGTGCTTAATGGTATATACTTCAATGCAAGGAGTCTGGTGAATAAGGCAGATGAGCTGAGGGCACAGATAGACATGTGGGAGTATGATATCATAGCTATTACTGAAACATGGCTGAAAGAAGGGCAGGAATGGCAGCTCAACATTTCTGATGTGGAGATGCCGGCGTTGGACTGGGGTGGACAAAAATGAGAAGTCGCACAACACCAGGTTATAGTCCAACAGATTTATTTAATTTTACAAGCTTTCGGAGCTGTCGCAGGGCTTTCAGATGAGATAGAGAGGGGGATAAAAAGGAGGGAGGGGTCACAATATTGGTTAAAGAAACAATTACAGCTATGAGGAGGGATGATATGTTCGAAGGATCATCAAATGAAGCCATATGGGTTGAACTGAAGAACAAAAAAGGGGTGATCACACTGCTGGGGGTGTACTATAGACCCCCAAATAGTTAGAGGGAGATAGAAGAACAAATATGTAGGCACATTTCTGAGAAGTGCAAAAACAATAGGGCAGTAATAGTAGGGGATTTCAACTAACCTAATATTAACTGGGATAGAATCAGTATAAAAGGTATAGAGGGTGCAGAATTCTTAAAATGTGTGCAGGAGAACTTTTTTAGCCAGTATGTAGCAAGCCCAACAAGAGAGGGGGTGGTTCTGGACTTTGTTTTAGGGAATGAAGCTGGGCAGGTGGAAGGGGTATCAGTGGGAGAGCATTTTGGTGGTAGTAATCATAATTCAGTTAGATTTAGTGCAGTTATGGAAAAGAACAAAGATAGACCAGGAGATAGACCAGGAGTAAAAGTTCTCAATTGGCCAATTTTACTAAAATGAGAAGTCGCACAACACCAGGTTATAGTCCAACAGTTTTATTTGAAATCACAAGCTTTCGGAGCTTACACCCCTTCCTCAGGTGAATTAAAGAAATACAGAATCGACAAAGCATATATAGTGGGCAACACGGTGGCATAGTGGTTAGCACTGGTGCCTCACAGCGCCAGAGACCCGGGTTCGAATCTGACCTCGGGTGACTGTCTGTGTGGAGTTTGCACATTCTCCCCGTGTCTGCGTGGGTTTCCTCCGGGTGCTCCGGTTTCCTCCCACAGTCCAAAAATGTGTGGGTTAGGTTGATTTGGCTATGATAAATTGACCCTTAGTGTTAGGGGGGATTAAATATGTGGGGTTATGAGCAGAAACTGATAGCCAAGTTCCGCACTCATGAGGACGGCCTCAACCGGGATCTTGGGTTTATGTCACGATACATGACGTGATCCAGACTCGAGTCGTCGTTGGCTTGTTCACAGATGTGATTCCCAGTAAAAAAGTAAAAATTTTAAAGTTTATCGTTTCCCATACCGACTGCGGCTTTTGACACATTGGACCCCCTGTGACTCCACCTCATTGTCTCAGTTGTATCTTGCTATGTCTTTGATGTGGTACCTTCCTGGCTGACCTGATTGCCTTTTGTCACACCTCGGCAGATAAACAGTCAGGATGATTTAAATGTAGTCGTCTGCCATTGTAAGTTACACATGCATTGTTCTCTATCTATATATGCTTTGTCGATTCTGTATTTCTTTACTTCACCTGAGGAAGGGGTGTAAGCTCCGAAAGCTTGTGATTTCAAATAAAACTGTTGGACTATAACCTGGTGTTGTGCGACTTCTCATTTTTGTCCACCCCAGTCCAACACCGGCATCTCCGCATCATGACCAATTTTACTAAGCTGAGATGTGATTTAGAAAAAGTGGACTGGAAACAGCTACTTGAAGGTAAATCAGTGTCAGAACAGTGGGAGGCATTCAAGGAGGAGATAGTGAGGGTTCAGAGCAAATATGTTCCCACAAAGAAAAAGGGTGCAACTCCCAAATCTAGAGTCCCCTGGATGTCAAGGGGCATACAGGGTAGGATAAGACAAAAAAGGGAAGCCTTTGTCTGATACTGGGAGCTAAATACTGCAGAAAGCCTGGAGGAGTATAGAAAGTGCAGGGGTGAAATTAAAAAGGAAATTAGGAATACAAAGAGAGGACATGAAAAAATATTGGCAAGTAAAATCAAGGAAAACCCAAAATTGTTTTATAAATACATAAAGAGCAAGAGGATAACTAAAGAAAGAGTAGGGCCAAGAGTAGAGACCAAAAAGGTAACTCGTGTGTTGAGGTGGAAGATGTGGGTATGGTTCTTAATGAATACTTTGCATCTGTCTTCACAAAAGAGAGGGACGATGCAGACATTGTAGTTAAGGAGGAGTGTGAAATATTAGATGAGATAAACACAGTGAGAGAGGAACTATTAAGGGGTTTAGCATCTTTGAAAGTAGATAAATCACCAAGCCCGGATGAAATGTATCCCAGGCTGTTAAGAGAAGCAAGGGAGGAAATAGTGGAGGCTCTGACCATCATTTTCCAGTCCTCTCTGGCTACAGGTGTGGTGCCGGAGGACTGGAAGACTGCTAACGTTGTACTGTTGTTTGAAAAGGGAGAAAGGGATAGACGAGTAATTACAGGCCAGTCAGCCTAACCTCGGCGGTGGGTAACTTATTGGAAAAAATTCTGAGGGACAGTATTAATCGTCATTTAGAAAGGCACGGATGAATCAAGGACAGTCAGCATGGATTTGTTAAGGGAAGGTCGAGTCTGACTAACTTGATTGAATTTTTTGAGGAGGTAACAAGGAGGGTCGATGAGGTTAGCGCATTTGATGTAGTCTACATGGATTTTAGCAAGGCTTTTGACGAGGTCCCACATAGCAGACTGATCAGAAAAGTAAAAGCCCATGGGATCCAAGGGAAAGTGGTAAGTTGGATCCAAAATTGGCTCAGTGGCAGGAAGCAAAGGGTAATGGCCGACGGGTCTTTTTGTGACTGGAGGGCTGTTTCCAGTGGGGTTCTGCAGGGCTCAATACTAGGTTGAGGAGTCTAGGACTAGGGGACATTGCCTAAAAATTAGAGCCAGGTCTTTCAGGAGTGAAGTTTGGATACACTTCTACACTCAAAGGGTGGTAGAAGTTTGGAACTCTCTTCCGCAAATGGCTGTTGATGCTAGGTAAATTGTTAATTTTAAATCTGAGATTGATAGATTTTTGTTAACCTAAAGTATTAAGGGATATGGGGCAAAGGCGTGTATATGGAGTTAAGTCGCAGATCAGCCATGATCTCATTGAATGGCGGAACAGGCTCGAGGGGCTAAATGGCCCTATGTAAGCGAGGCTCAATGAAAGTTGGCTGAAGTCAGACCCACTGGGGGAATTTTAACCCCCCAACCCGTCGTCAACTGGGCAAAGGGTTAGTTGAAATGGAACGGAAGACTTATACTTTCACCTCGTGCCCCGATCCTGCCGACTGCAATTTTAAATTGCAGGCACCAAGGACACCTGCCCAAAGTCAGTAGAGCACTTGTTTAAATATGCAGATTGGGCTCCAATTATGTCATTGGGATCCGACTGCATTTTTAAGCCTAGGCCTTCACTGGGAAGCCCTGGTGGTTTCCCTGCGAGGCCAAACCTGTCGGGAAATGGATCCATGGCAAGAAGAGGCCCAGCAAGGTAAATTATTCAAAACATTTTTTTGTTTCCTTGTGGGCCAGGATGAACAGGAGTGCTCACCTGGGCCCCACAAGAAAACCTTGAGCTTTCACTGCCTTGAACTTCCCTCCCTGTCTGAACATCGGAATGCCATCCCAAACACTTACCTTAGTGCTGGCGATGGTTCGACCAGGTCCTTGGTAGCGGCCTCCTACCACCCGAAATCCTGCTACTGCTCCAGCCAGCCACATAGCTCTTCCTTACGAGTTTGGGTAGGAGACTGCCTCCGATCCTGCCGATGAGGCCCGCGAGTTACAATCTCCTGAGCCTCACACTGCTGAGGGTTGGATGGCTTCCCGTCTGCCTCGGCCCCTGCTCACTCCAATCTCGCTCATCCTTAAAATTGCCCCCACTTCTGAGTGAGAGATCTAATGCAATATATCTTCAGCAGGCTGGTTTTTGTCCAGAAAATTAGACAGTATCTTCCCTAAAGGAGTAGATATTTTAAACATTTATGCCAGCCTTTCTGATTGAAATTGTCCCCCCCCCCAGAGTATAGTTTCTCTTTAATATATTCTAGTAAATGATGGGGAAAGGCTAGCCATTTTCTGATTGGAGTGCTTTAGGCTTACTGCTAGTAGAAGATAGTTTCAGTCCATACAACGAACGACCAAACTTGCATTTATATAGCGCCTTTCATTGCCTCAGGACGTCCCAAAGAGCTTAACAGCCAATTAATTACTTTTGAAGTGTAGTCACTGTTATAATATAGGAATCAGCTATTTAACACTTCCGGCATCAATATTCCTTTAATATTTCATATTTTCACCAGTGGGTTAATAGTTTAGGTGGTGAATATCACCAGAAAGCAAAGGATAGCTGGGCCAGCAGCAAAACACAAGCCAGATGGAAAAAAAACCTGATTGCCAAGAACAGGAGAATACATCACTGGAATTTCACCCTGCTCAGAACCCAACTCTAGCCATGTCCATGGTTAAAAAGTTTGTATAGAAGATAAGAGTAAATAACGAATTTGTTAATCCCCTACCAATATACACACACAATCACTTATAACATCTGGGGTTACAGTTACACAAATCACTAAAAGTAGCGATGTAGGTTAATAAGGCCATTTTAAAAAAAGCAAACAAAGCACTGGGGTTCATTTCTAGAGGGATAGAATTGAAAAGTAGAGAATTTATGTTAAACTTGTATAGAATCTTGGTTAGACCACACTTGGAATACTGTGACCAGTTCTGGTCACCATATTATAAAAAGGATATAGAGGCACTGGAGAAGGTGCAAAGAGGATTTACTAGAATGATACCAGAACGGAGAGGTTACACCTATCAGGAAAGATTGAACAGGCTGGGGCTCTTTTCTCTAGCAAAGAGAAGACTGAGGGATGGCCTGATAGAGGTCTTTGAGATTATGAACATGAAGAGCACAGTGGGGATGGCAGAAAAACGTGATCCAAGTCTGAAGGGTGGGGTGAGAGTGAGAACGTGATCCAGATGGGAAGACGGATCACGTTCTTCCAACCCCACCCCCTTTACACCCGCACCACATTCTCCCTCTCCTCCCCCTAGACCTGGTTGATTTCTCTGAAAGCTTGGTGTGTGTGTGACATCATTGGACTGGACAAAATCCAGAAGTCATGACACTGTCACTATTCATTTCATACACAATAAACCTGTTAACGATCCATGACCCACACACATTGCCCCATCTATGGTGGGGGTGGGGGGGGGGGGAGCGGAAGGTCAGGAACTTGTTGGGGGAGAAGGTCAGGAACCCGGCGGGCGGGGGGTAGGTCAGGAACTTGGGCAGGTGAGACGGTCAGGAACTTGGGGGGTGGGGAAGGTCAGTAACTTGGGCAGGGGGAGAGGGTCAGGAACCCGGGGTTGGGAGGAAGAGGAAGGTCAGGACCTTGGGGTGGGGGGAGGGGGGGCGCGGTGAAAGTCAGGAACTTGAGCGGGCGGGGGGAGGGGTAGGTCAGTAATTTGGGCAGGGGAGAAGGTCAGGAACTTGGTGGGGATAGGTCACGAACTTGTTGCGGGAGGGGTGGGGGGAAATGTCCTAACCCGCGAGGGTGAGTCCTGTCTGATCTCTGTCTGGAGCCTGGCAGTCAGAATGAATGGCTCAAATTACATATTGCAAAGTACTTGATTACTTAGGCATGCAAGTTTTAATTGCACATTCCAGATAAACTGCTGGGTGTGTCTTGTCCTCCAAGGGGACCAATCAGAAATCTGGTGTTGCAAATAGATGCAACCTTTGTAATAACATGTTTCTGAATTAGAAGCTGGCAGTAATTATTGCATAATCTACCCAAATGGGCAATCAGGTATTGCAATCAGTTTGGGTGCAATTTGAAAAATATAGAGGTCAGGTAAACCAATCAGAAAACTAGGGTTCTGGTGAAAGGTCATTGACCTGAAAGGTCACCTCTGTTTCCTACATTACAACAGTGACTCCACTTCAAAAAAAGTACCATTGGCTGTAAAGCGCTTTGAGACGTCTGGTGGTTGTGAAAGGCGCTATATAAATGCAAGTCTCTCTCCCCACAGATACTGCCTGATCTGCGGAGTGGTTCCAGCATTTTCTGTTTTTATTTCAGAAAACTAGGTGATAACTTGGCACCTAATAATCTAGGCCAAAATAATTGACGCTTTAATTTTTTTTTTCATTGTGACATAAAATGTATTTTAAAAATCTACACATTATTATTCTATAATTTAGATGGAATAATACTTTTATTTCACTCCCCTTACCTTTCACTCTCCCAATCAAAAGGACTCGCTTGCAGAGCTGAGGAAAACATCACTGCTCTGATGGCTGTCTATGTTGGAGATTGATTGGTAGGAGGTAGAGACTATGGAAGATAACACCTTTCATTTATTAAATAGGACTTAATGTGAACTGAACTAATAATTCTAACACATTTCTTTGTAGATCAGACCCCCACCCCTACTCGATTTCTGAAGAACTGTGAAGAAGTTGGACTCTTTAATGAACTTGCGTGTTCCTTAGAGCACGAGTTTAGGAAGGCACAGGAAGAGGAAGACAATAAAAGGGTATGTGAATATACTAAAATTGGTGTGCATTTTCCATCTCTAGAATCTCCTACTCCTTGAGAGGGAATGGTTTGAGGTGTCTGATTGACACTGTACTTCAACCTCAATATATGCCAGTTAACGACAGCCTGTTAATAGAAATATTTGTTTCAAGAGAACGTTGGTGTACGTATTGATTAATTATTCCATATACTCTTCAGTGCTCTGCCAACAGAAATCATCAAATATGCTTATGGAGGGAGTCAGAGCATGCAGGGAGGTCCTCTTCACTTCCGATGGGCAGAAGACACCACCCCAGGAGACCAGCACTGCCTGGTTGCACATTGCAGAGGAGATCACAAGCAGGGATGTGGTCAAGAGGACCTGGGTGCAGTGCCGCAAACGTTTCAATGATCTCAGTAGATCAGGAAACATTAGTACAAAGCCACACTCAACTTCATCCTGCTGTGCCTCTCATCACATCCCCATCACTCTGCCTTCCCTACCCTGTTCCTGTTAAAGTGGTGTCAAACATAAAAATCTTTATTTTCAACACTTTCCGGTCTTGGACAGAATTGTGTGCATCTTTGGAAGTGGCTTAGTGAGTTGCAGTGAATGGTGAGACATAACGGTACCCCCCACAATGGTGATGAGTGTGAAAGGAATGGCTTGGTCATTGTAGGGTTGCTTTATGGTGTTGGTGTGGGGTGGTGCCAACCTAGCGCATCATGTGGCAACCAGGGTATACAGCGTAAAGTTAAGTAAATCTGGCCATGATGAGGCCATCCCTGGCCTCCCGGGCAGCAATGTGGTCGGGTGCTGATGCCCTCTGTCCTGTGCAGCATCAGGTGATTGCGGAGAAGGTTGGTGTTGTTGTTGGTGCTGCTGGTGTGCCTGGTGCTGGGGCTCATCGTGGTCAGATTCTGAGTAAACGGCACCCATGTTGATGGAATAGATGGGAGGTGAAGTAGCGATGAGAAGCAATCTGTCAATGGTGAGAGAGGTTCTTACAATGAGGTGACACTGGATGGAGACTTTTGCTTGAAAGACTTGCAGCCTGCAGAAAACTGAATCTGTGTTACAAATGGACTGAGCAACAGCTTCTGCCTGAGGAAAGTGATCATCTGTCAAGTGGGAGCTTTTACTGAACATTTGATGCTGTCAAGTAATCAGCTGGAGCAATGGCCACAGAACTCCCACCTCAGGTTGACAGACGTGGTTCCCGAGCTGCGTGAATCCGCTGGCCATGCAGGGAAATTTTAAATGTAGGGGGAGAAAGGCTCTTAAGTGCCTGTAAACAACCTGATAATGATTTCAATTGGGTCACCCGCCGCTGCTCGTCGGGTCAGCACTGCAATGACAGACATGCCTGGCGGAAAGACGCGTGGGGGGGGCTGGATGACACCAGGTTCCCAACCCTCTGTCAAAAATAGCAACTTTCCCACCCGACCCACCACCGCTCGCGCCCGCTACCACCCCGGAAAATTCTGGCCATGCTGTTTGGTGATATTTTAACAGACACTTTGACCCCGATATTTGCGGGAAGTGTGCGGGGGAGCGCGGTAGTCGGGGGGAAACCTGGCAAGGCTGGAGATACAGAGGTCCTACCGAATTTAAAGGCAGGACCTCATTATAATTGTATTCTGTGATTTCCCATCCAGCAGTCAGCCAAATTGACAGGCTGGCGGGTGGGAAAACCGCATTCCAGCTACTCCTGGCCCACACAGAGTGTTGGGTCGGCAGCGATCGCCTCCCTTACGCTGCTGGGTTTCCTGAGCCCTGAAAACCCGGCCGGCAGTCGTTTAAATTTAAACCAGGCTCCCAATTGCACTGTGAGCCTGATTTAAATATGCTAATGAAGTGTCCCGCCTCTCCAAGACGGGACACTCTTACATCTTGCTACCTGCCGCCGTAAAAATATTGGCAGGTGTGTATGTGGCGGGTTGGTGACGTTTTCCCTGGTTTTTAGGGTTTAACCCCCCTCCCCTTTCTGCATCTGTGCTCCTGGCATAAAGCATCACTATGTTAGGAAATTGTGCAGTTCCAGCCCTTGATTTTCCAACCCTTAATTTTAATGGACAGAATATCATGGGCACAACTTTTTGGTGAGAGGGGCTTTGTGCTGTGAGTGCAGAAGTGAATTTACCCTCGTTTCGATAAAGTTAATGCTTGCAGATTACTGGCAAGACCAGAAAACACCTTAAGCTTAAAAGGACAACTTTTAAAACAAAAACAGAAAATTCTGGAAATACTCAGTAAGTCAGTCAGCATCCGTGGAGAGAAAAGACAAGTTAATGTTTCAGGTGTGGGCCCTTCATCAAAACACAACTTTTCATTCGTGATTACACAAGTGCTTTTAAATTAGTTTCCTGCACAGGAATACTAATTATAGTGTAACTTATGAAATAAAACAAATATGATGTAGTAGCCTCCTGCTGGTGCCAATGTGTTGGTTTACAAACATGCTGCACCTTGAAATGATGGCTAGTACCACAAAATTAAAGTATTCCATATTGACAAAGGAATCTGAATTTCTATATATGGTGGTAGGCTAGAGTTCTCAAACCTCAATCCGCTGTCTTGGGGGTGGGGAGTGGGGATGTAAAAGTGCCAAGTAGAGGCACTATTCTGGCCCTGAAGGAAAGAGGGGAAATAAAATAGAGGGACATTCCACTATTATTAACCTCTGTTGCTCATTACAGAGTGGGATTCTGGAAAGGTTGGGTGGGGAGGGTGCGGGGGGGGCGGCCGGGGACATGGCAAATTCCTTGATTAGGAGATGGTGTCTGCCACTAAAAGGGGAGGAAAGACTTACCTAAAAATGTATCAGTAACAGTAAAATGTACAACAGCAACAATTTGCATTTTATAGTGCCGCTAATGTAGAAAAACATCCCGAGGCACTTCACACTAAGGGAAAAAAACACAGAAACTGAGCCAAAGAAGGAGATATGTAGCCAACAACTTTAGAATAAACAATAAATCATCACCCCTCAGATATATGGAAAATGGACTAATAGCTGCAAAATAAACCACACATTGTGCAAGTCCATAACCTGGTCCCTGTGTTCATGTTCAAATGAAAAGTGAACTAAAATCTCTGAGTTATACTGCCACTTTCATGTCGATGTGAAATAGCAATTTAACTCAGGAAACAAGTCCTGATCTCACTCAAAAAATGCACTAAAGCCAAACAGTGAGATGCATGTGTGGTCATTTTAACTTTTACTTTTATCGCCAGGCAAAAAATGTTGGAAAAGAAAATTGGGTGAGGTGTAAAACGTGCTGTGATTCGCTACCGCACACTATTTTGACCAGCCAGTAAAAAGTTAAACTGATCCCCATTTTTTTCCTGAGCGTCACACTGGGAAAAGTATAACTTCAGTCCAGTGAGAAACTGGGTTTAAAAAGTGATCAGGTGATCCATTGGAACTCCAGGGCAAATAAAAAATGTAATGGGCAATTTTATGAGTTTGTACTGTGGAGTCTTGCCCAGTGGGAGTGCGTATAGGAAATTCAGGTTCATGCCCCCTATAATTTTGTGTCCATTATTTTTAATGGACAGAAATACATGTCTGAATATTCAACAGTGCAAACTTGTAAAATGGCCTCCTTCGTGTTGAATATTTTTAATGTTATAAGAAAAGGCTGCTTGTGCTCTCCTACCATTAAAAAAAATTGTCACCAGGAAGCAGAACTCTGCGCATGTGTGTAAGCACCTATGCGCAGAGTTCTTTCCTGCTGAGCAGAATGCGAGTCATAGCTTGCAGTATAACTCTGGTTGTGACACCTGCACTTCATGCTCTACAGCACCGGTTTCAGGCTGGCATTGTATTACGACAACAACATAGCAACTTGCATTTATATAGTGCCTTTAACGTAGTAAAACGTCCCAAGGTGCTTCACAGGAACGTTATCAAAGAAAATTTGACACCGAGCCACATAAGGAGAATTTAGGGCAGATGACCGAAAGCTTGGTTAAAGAGGTAGATTTTAAGAGGAGAGAGAGGTTTAGGGAGGCAATTCCAGAGCTTAGGGCCCAGGCAGTTGAAGGCATGGCCGACAGTGGTGGAGTGATTAAAATTGGGGATGCGCAAGAGGCCAGAATTGGAGGAGCGCAGAGATCTTGGAGGGCTGTAGGGCTGGAGGAGGTTACAGAGATAGGGAGGGGCGAGGCCATGAAGGGATTTGAAAACAAGGATGAGAATTTTTAAATCGAGGCGTGCACAGTGGTGCTGGGTAAATGGGACTTGGTGCAAGTTAGGATACGGGCAGCAGAGTTTTGGATGAGCTCAAGTTAATGTAGGGTGGAAGAAGGAAGACCAGCCAGGAGAACATTGGAATAGTCAAATCTAGATGTACCAAAGGCATGGATGAAGGTTTTAGCAGCAGATGAGCTGAACCAGACCAGGAGTCAGGCGATGTTACGGAGGTGGAAGTAGGCAGTCTTGGTGATGGTGCGGATATGTGGTCAGAAGCTCATCTCGGGGTCAAATATGACACCAAGGTTGCTAACGGTCTAGTTCAGTCACAGATAGTTGCCAGGGAGAGGGATGGAGTCGATGATTAGGGAATGGAGTTTGTGGTGGGGACAAAAGACAATGACTTCGGTCTTCCCAATATTTAGTTGGAGGAAATTTCCGCTCATCTAGAACTGGACGTGGACAAGTAGTGTGACAAATCAAAGACACTGGAGGGTTCAAGGGAGGTGGCGGTGAGGTAGAGCTGGGTGTCGTCAATGTAGATGTAGATCTTGAGGTTGTGTTTTCGGATGATGTAGCTGAGGGGCAGCATGTAGATGAGAAATAGGAGGGGTCCAAGGAAAGATCCCTGGGGGGTCTCAAGACGTAACGGTGCAGGAGCGGGAAGTGAAGCCATTGCAGGTGATTCTCTGGCTACAACTGGATAGATAAGAATGGAACCAGCTGAGTGCAGTTCCACCCAGCTGGATGACAGAAGAGAGGTATTGAAGGAGGATGGTGTGGTCAACCATGTCAAAGGCTGCAGACAGGTCAAGAAGGATGAGGAGGGATAGTTTACCATGGTCACAGTCACATAGGATGTCATTTTTGATTAGGTCTGTTTCAGTGTGTGGCTGGGGCAGAACCTTGATTGGAGGAATTCAAACATGGAGCTGCGGGGAAGATGGGCACGGATTTGGGAGGCGGCAACACATTCAAGGACTTTGGAGAGGAAAGGGAGGTTGGAGATGGGGCAGTAGTTTGCAAGGATAGAGAAGTCAAGGGTAATGTTCCCACTAATTTTTATTTTGTGTGGGGTCCCTTTAAGTGGCAGCGCAGCCCATTCAAATTTTCACGTGATTTCTTCCATTTAAAAGTCAGTGAGTGGCCTGCGAGGGACCTCCTGACTGAGCTTAATGGGAACGTTGGTCAAGGGTTGGCTTTTTGAGAAGAGGGGTGATGACGACAGATTCGAAGGGGAGGTGGACAGTACCTGAGGAGAGAGAACCGTTAACAATATCTGCTAACATGGAGGCCAGGAAGGGAGGTTGGGTGGTCGGCAGTTTGCTGAGAATAGGGTCGAGAGAGTAGGAGGTGGATCTCATGGACAAATGAGCTCGGAGAAAGCATGAGGGGAGATCGGAGAGAAACTAGAGAAAGATGTGAGTTCAGGGCAAGGGTGGGGGGTGGTGGTGGGGCGGTGGTGGTGGTGAACCTTAGGAGAAGTTTCTCCTGGTGGGCTAGGGGAAGGGAGAAAAACGAGAGAGGCAGCTGAATGGATGGTCTCAATCTTAGTGACAAAGAAGTCCATGAGCCCCTTGCACTTGGAGGTGAGGGCGGAGGAGGCAGGGGAGAGGGGTTTAAGAAGACCGTTTGTAGCAGAGAAGAGAAGCTGGGAGTTATCTTTGCATTCTAGGATGATCCTGGAATAGTGAACAGTTTTGGCAGAGGAGAACAGAACCCGATAGTGCTTTATGTGGTCCAGCCAGATCTGGCGGTGAATGGCTAAGCCAGTTGTCCGCCATAAACGTTCAAGTCTGCATCCCTTGGACTTCAGGGAATGGAGATGAGGAGAGAGTAATGTTTTACGACCAGGGTGAGAGAGAGTAATGTTTTTAATGGGGACAAGGAAATCAAAGGTCGGGGCGAGGGTGTGATTGAGCAGATTGATAGCTGCAGAAATGTTGTAATGAATGGAGGGCCAAAGGCTGGACAGTTGTGACTTTGAAAGTGCAGTTGCAACTGACTGTTTTTTCCATGGGTAGACACAGAAGGAAGTGGGATTGGGAGGGGGGAAGGGCAATGTGGGTGGAGAGCGATACAAGGAAGTGATCAGAGATGGCCTTATCTGTGATCGACACGATAGGTGTAGAGAGGGCACGTGAGAGTGCAAGGTTGAGGGGGGCGCTAATGGGGCGCAAATGACTTTTCGCCTAGGTGCGGCGCCGCTAACGACTCCCGCTAAATTCAGCGGCAGTTTAGCGGCGGCAGTAACCCGTAGCGCCCCACTTTGCTGCGCAGGCGATGACGATGCCATCACCGTGTGCAGTGCCCCGTTTTCGCCATACCTGCAAAATTGTCCCGCGCCCCCTGAATCTGTGACGGGCGATGACAGCGACCGATTCAGGGGGCGGGAACGGAACAGCAGGAGGCTCACGGGGCACTAACTAAAGGGGAGGTGGCGGGCAGGGAATAAGAAAATCGTCCGACTTGTCGCGGCCCGTTGCGTCTTTGAACGCGGGGTCCGTGCCGCGATCTGGCACTCAAGAGGAGTGCCGGGCTGCTGGCACGGCACCCCGCTCCCTGGTGGTCCAGGTAGGACCCCGCAGAGTTGTGAGCTTGGGCCCTTTAATGAGGGGAAGAGCCCTTCCATGCGGCAGCGCTACATGGCCCAGTGCGTAATGCTGCAGAACGCACTGCCCCGATATTCGGGGTTAGCGCTCTAAGAAGGAAGTGGAGCGCTTGAATTAGCGGTCCACCTCACTCTTGGGGCACTAAAACTGAAGTTAGCGATCGCCGCCGCTATTTTTCGCTATTTAGCGACCCAAAATGGTCGCTAACGAATTTCCCCCCCTAAATTTTAGTGTCAGAATTTTGACCTGTAGCATTTTATGTTGTTTAAAAGTGTGCGATCCTAATCTTGTTGGGGAGGTGCTCAGCAGATCTCAGGAGAGAGAGAAAGAAGTCAACACGTGAGCTGCCCCGTGTCACTCTGGTGCACCTCCTACTGGAAAGTTACAAATCTACATAAGCCCGGGAAAGAAATCATCAGATTACACTCTTGACCATTGGCGCCAGCTCACAGAATGAGAATCAAACCTGTAGCCTTCTGGTCTGTGTGACTTCGTGCTACACCAGAAGATGCCTTTTCCCACTCGATTTTAATATCTATATAATTAAATGTTTTGCTTCTGACAAAGTGTGCCTGAAACACATGAAGCATGCTGCTTATCTCAAATTTCATATTGGCTAAAAATAAATCAGTGAACAAAAACTTACAGGGGGTGATTTTTGTCTTGCTACCGCCTGTTTACACCTAAAATGTGGGACCAAAATTGCATTTGAAACAGAACTGTCGACTTACCACTAGTTGATTGCCTGTTCCGATTTTAAGGCGGACTTCGATTTAGGCAGCACAGTGCTTATGCCAGAAATAGGTGGCGGGGGGTGGGGGTGGTGGTGCCTAATGAATATATATATAAATCGGAGTCAAATTACATTGTTAATATCCCTGATGCTACTTTCGTCTCTGCCTGCATTGGTACCATTAGTTCCTGATCCTGCACACAAATCATAGGCAGTACAAGTCTGGCAGTGACCATTTTCAGCTACATTTAAAGGGAGCTTCAGCCATTCTCAGGTAAAATGCTGGTAAGTTTTGGGAGACGTTTTGCTTGTATTGCATAGTGGGTTTTTGGATACTTAGACCATATTGAAATGTGTGTAGTGGTTCTGAACACTTAAGTGGCTTCTGCAATGCACTTTTTTCTTCATGGGGGTCATTTTCACAGTTCAATTTTGGTAAGAAAAGGAAGAGAAGCAGCAGCAGGAGAAAGCGGAAAACAGCTGCAGATACGGGGAGAGAAAATAAAAGGAGGCATTCTTGCAGGAATTCTTACCCTCCCAACAGAGATTATAGGCCCAGGGCAACATACCAATAGGTCTCGGGGGAGCAGTGCATAAGGAGGCTGCACTTCTCAAGGGACACTTTCACAGATTTGTATCACCTTCTGCAACAAGACCTGAAACCAACTGCTACCATTACCACAGCATGACTTGTTGCAGTCAAGGTCACTGCTGCCCTGAACTTCTTTGCCTCCAGCTTCTTCCAGGTTCCCAGAGGGATATCAGTAACAACAGCCAATTTGCAGTTCATGCTTGCATTAAGCAGGTGACTAATGCCCACATTTGATGGAGAAAACCCTTTCACAACTTTCACCATTTCCCCAATGGACATCTGTAAGGAGCAGGATAAGACTCGGGGGCTCATACAGATTGCAGGCTTCTTCCAAATTCAAGGTGTCATTGACTGCACCCACCTAGCCTTGCAGGTTCCTTCATATGAGCCCACTGCCTTCAAGAATTGCAAGGGCTTCCACTCCATTAATGTGCAACTGGTGTGTGATCACCAGAAGCACATCATGCAGGTCTGCCATGGTGCTTTTATATTGCAGCAATCCTTTATCCTCTGCTCTTTGCCCCTACATGGCAAGTAAAAGGCTGGCTTCCTGGGGACAAGGGCTATCCCTTGCACACTTGGCTCATGACTCCTCTCAGGAACCCATGCTTGGCACACATGCTCGCGTGTGCACACATGGTGGGGTCAATTTTAACACTGCAAAATCGACGTTAACCGGGTGGTAACAGCCTCATAATGGGGTCGGTAGACTTACCGCCCTGTTATCTCCGACACTCTGGCCGCTGCCATTTCTACAGGGGCCTACCATTGGGTGGCTGAAGTGCCCATCTGTTTCAGGTTACGCGCATCTTTTAATATGCCAATTGGGATCAATCGATGTGTATAGGACCCTGATTGCCAATTTAGGACAGAACTAGTTAGAGTGTGCGCCGTGCACTCTGCAACTAGTTTCACTGGTGATACTCCCGAAGAGGCCTCATAAAGCTAAATTTTAAGTTATTTTTGTATGGTCAGGAGCGCTATTCCCGGTGCCACAGAAATAATCTGGACCGCTGACACCCTGGGTGCCCCTCGCCTCCTTCTCCCCCCCCCCCCCCCCCCCCACCCCCGACCCTCGTCTGTAATGGTGCCATCCCCCCCCCGACCGGCAGGACCTACTTTGCTGCTGGGGCCTGGCAGCCTCCGAGCTGCTTGATATTGCACCGGCCCGAATCTCCTGAATTACATCAGAGCGCTCATTTGGGGCGGACCACTCGCCAGTTGTATTTAAAAGAGGCCTGGGCCTCAAAATGGTTGCGACCTCTTCACTGCCAGAACAGGCGGCTGGTCCTTTTGGGGACAAAGCCTTTGCCTGCCCGACTTAAAAATCAAAGTGTATGTCACACCTGCATCTGATTGGCTCAAATATCATGGGCTAAAAATTGAGTAGCGCCACCTTTGGGGCGCTAACTTCGCTGGGGCGCTACTTTTAGCGCCCCGGAAAAATTAGCGCCCCGCGACGGAAATTGAGTGGTAGCGCCCCAAGAGGGAAGCAACGCCCCGCCTCCCTCTTGGAGCGCTGCGAGGGAATATTGCGGCGCAACGTGCCGTAGCGCCATGTCGCGCCACGGTATTGTAGGCCTTCCTCCCCTTCTTAAAGGGGAGGGGCCTTGCGCAGCGCAACCCGGGGGCCAACTGGGCCCCCGGGGATCGGGAGTGCCGGCAAAAGAGCCCGGCACTCAAGAGAAGTGCCGGGCTCATGGATCGCAGCCGGCATTCCGCGGGGGGGCGGGAACGGAGGCAGGTGCTGGCAGGCGGCCAGCAACAAAAATGGCCGCCCCGCACCTCGCCTTTAAATAGCGCCTCCCCGGCTGCAGGTAGGCCCCCCTGACCCCGTCGGACATAGCGTCCGGCGGTAAGTTAGGGGGCGCTCCCGAAGATCGCGAGCGAGGTGCTGCGCACGGCGATGACGTCATTGCCGGCGACGCAGCGCCGCAGGGCGCTACAGGTTACCGCCGCCGCTAACCTCCCGCTGAATTTCGTGGGAGGCGTTGGCAGTGCCGCGCCCGGGCGCTAGTTGCTCATAGGGTGCTAACGGGAGGCACAAAGCAACCAAATTTTTCCCCCCATATCCGTAAAAAAGCAAATTACTTAGGTTGTTACTGTTTTAACTATTTTTTATCATCTAGTGAATTTTATTTTAAACTGTTGAGCAAGCTTATCAATTCCCAAGTTTAGAAATCACAGTGCAATAATTGAAACTGCATTTTTATTTCTCTATAAATGCGTTAATTTCTTATGCTTTTTTTGTAGGCTTCTGCGGGGTTGAGTGTTTCCAATCTGGCTGAGGTACAGGGCAAAGAGGCATCAATTACTGACAGTCCAACACAAGTATCAACTCTATCCCGGACCGTCTCTGCAACCCGACCTGATAAGGTAAGCCATGTAACAGATCAGGTTATCAACTGAAGTATCAAACAGCTAGTTTTAAGTTTACACTGAGCTGAGCATTAAATATCCTGAAGGGTACTGCTTCAGACAAATCATAGTATTCTCCGTACGTCACTTCACAGGGTCTGTTTCAACGATTTTATAAATGTAAAATGAGCTGAAAGCAGCACTTAAATAAAACTTTTATTTAGTCAACAGATAATCATAACTCACCTTTGCTTTTAGTGTAATAAGGAAAGCATAAAATGCTAGAAATACACAGCAGGTCAGTCTACACCTGCTAAGAGAAAAAACATGCTATGTCATTTCTGGTCTGTACCCTTCATCAGAAATGAAGACTAAGAGATAGATAGAGATTTTAGTAAGGTTGAAAACATGAGGGGATAAGTCGGGAGGGGAGGGGAGGGAGGAGGAGAGCGGTGAGGTAGAGTAGCAACAGATTCACCAATGCACCTTTTTTTTCTCTTTATTTTTCCTAAATTTCTCATGCTTTTGTTTGTCTGGACCCCACCTGTGTCTTTTCACACCCGCTTATTTGCACATTCTTGTTGTCCTTTTTATATCTCTGCATCAGCTCAGATTTTGACATTGTGTGATAATGTAAAACGGGTGAAAGCAAATTGGCAGCCCATTTTACATCTCTCCCAATTTTTATTTCCATTGAAGTCCATTGGGTCCTGGCCTAAACATGGGAGTTGACCTTGTGGGACAAAGTCTCCGTCTGCTTTAGACAAGCTTATTGGTGTAAGAGGGAGTGGGGCTGGGGAGTCCCCACATTAGGAGTTCCTGCTTTCCCCGCCTTCAGAGGGACATGGCATAGGGTTGGCAAAGGACAGGTATAACAGCCAACCAACAGCAGAAGTGCACCTGAAGGTCTAGGCCAGGATTGCAGCCTGGACCACTGCAGAGGAATCATTAAAAAAAAAATGTTTTACTTGTGGCCGCCTTGCAATAGGTGCCCCCAGGGGCAGCTTTCAGATGTTTCTGGTGGGGAGGGGGAGGGAGGGAACCCTTCCCCTAGTTGGCCACTTTTCAGTCTCTTCAGCGGCACCAGTAGCACAGGCACTTGCCACTGTTATGTGAACTGTTGAACCTCCCCCTGATCCCATGAATTTTGACAGTGAAGGAGGTCCCAGACAGGCACATCTCAGCACCTATGCTAGGATGCACCCCGCTCCTTCCCCCATCCCCACTCCCCAAGGCAGATAGTCAAGGTCACTACATTTAGGGGGCTAAATTCGGTTGATTTGCGCCTCCCGTTATGGGGCGCAAATCAACTAGCGCCTGGGTGCGGTGCCGCTAACGCCTCCCACGAAATTCAGCGGGAGGTTAGCGGCAGTGCTAACGGTTAGCACTATGTCCGCCGGGGTCAGGGGGGGCCTACCTGCGGCCGGGCAGTGCTAGTTAAAGGAGAGGTGGCGGGCGGCCATTTTTGTTGTTGGCCGCCTGCCAGCACTTGCCCCCGTTGCTGTCCCGGCCCCCGTGAAGCACCCCCATGGGGTGCCGGCACTCCCGATCACTGGTGACTCAGATGGGCGCCGGGACGCGCTGCGCCAGGCCCCTCCGCTTTAATAAGGGGAGGAAGGCCTGCTGTACCGCGGCACGTAACGCTGCGATATTGGCTCACAGCGCCCCAAGAGGGACGCGGGGCGTGGCGAAATTAGTGCCCCAAAGTGGACGCTACCCAATTTTTACCCCTTAAAGTCATAATCATATAAAAAGATGAAAGTTGGCTCTCCCCTTAAGTACAGATGCCATTAGTTTCTGTTGGGGATTCTCCCAATTGCCTGCCATAACCTCAGCGTAAGATCCACAGAAATCCTGGAGAATTCCGTGGATCTTCCGCTGAAGTTACAGTGGATGTTCAGGAGAACCCCTGTGGAAATTCAACCCAGAGCCTTTTAGGGAAAGTAAGTGGATTCCAATTACAGTGGCATATGTTCGGTACCCTACTTTTACCACATTTGCAGAATATATTGCTGGAGAAATGAATGACATTAACCCTAACTCTGCGAAATATACAGAACCACCAAGCAGTTAAGACTAGCACTTTTAGTATTTTAAACAACAGCAAAATAAGAGTTGCACGCTTAATATACATATATTCAGATAACCATGCTCAGCATATATACAACATATCATTGCAATGTATATGATTGTGTCTATCTATGTAACTCCCTGTACATAAGTATGAAAAAATGCAGATTTTTTTTTTGCAATATACAATACCCTATACAGATTTTGTGGAATGTTAATTCTCTTATTGATTCGGATGAAAGTTATTCAATATAAATGAAGGTTTGTAAAACACTATATTTGTTTTCATATAAACATCTGGATGCTGAATTTCTGTAGGGTTCCCCTAATCGTCCCCTATAACTTCGGCGGTAGATCCGCGGGAATCTCTGAGAAAGGCACTTACTTTCTGGGGCTGTTGCGCCGATGATCAGGAGAATCCCTGTGGAAATTCAACCACCTGAATTTCAGTACTGTTGAATAATCTAAGATAAACTATAAAGAATGAGCCAGTGGGTGCTATAATGCATCACGCATTGATGGTTCAAAGTGATTTGCCCTTGATTGGTTAAATATGGATTCACATGCATGATTTACCTTACGCTCCTGATCGTTGAGTCATTAGGGGGAGGTGAAGAGCGTAGGATAGGTATAAACCTACAGAAAAGTGAGGAGAACTGAAAACTGAATCACCTTGGGCAGGTGCGATTTAGGTTCTGATGTCCAGTCACAGAGCATTATTAACAGAGATCAGGGAGCCAGTCACCTACCTGTCTTCTCAGTCACCCGCAGAAAGCAGATGGATCAAAAAGGAGAGGATACATTAAAAATATTTTTTTAAAGTCCAGTAAGTAGGTAATGATTTGGCATTTTTAGGAATATTATATAACATGTAGACTGCTAATCTTCTTTGTACTTTAAATTTCTATATTAAAGTTAACACATTTATTTTATTTCTTTTGTAAAAGAACTTATCAGTGCATGGGTCAGTACAAGGGCCTATGTCAGGACCAGCAGCTCATCAGCTTGCCCCCACTAGGATGTCAAACCATGACACCGGTGTTGTAATTCAGCAAGCCATGCCTTCGCCAACTTCCAGTTCAGTCATCACACAAGCACCTTCTACCAACAGGCAAATAGGGTAAGTAATTAGTTCAATTACTGCTATCTAACCTACCACTCACAAAGATTTTCATTAGTATAAAAAGAGAATGTGACACTGGTATTATAGATATCAATCAAAACCATAGCTGAAGGAGGATTTGGGCATGGAAAAGTGTATTCAATGTAACAATCTCTTTTAGAGCTGTATATTTAATGGCTAACATTTCGGAGGTTACCGTCCCTCAACATCCCTTTGGCACCACCCCTACATAAATCAAAGTTAGAAGTAGGCAGTCTTTCTGATAACATTTAGTATTACAGAATAGCCAGCAGAGTATGCTGTTACATTCTTTCTTGTGGAGGTTCTGGGGTTTCATTAAAATAAAGAGGCATTTATTCTTAGAATTTGCAAACAAGTAGTAAGGATCAATGATCGCTCACCTATAATATTTGACTTATAATAAAAATGACATGGGTATCCAAAGAATTCAAATGTACAGTTTTTGCTAGGATGCTGGGAAACCAATAAAAGTTGTTCTGAACTAGTTCAAAGTAAAATCATGACACGATTGGCGTAAGGGAAGGACTTGTATTACTGGGATGCACACAACTCAAATTTTAGAGGTGAATCCATCTCTATCTTCCATGATTTCACTCTAAACCAGTTCAGCTCAGATCATGCCTGATACATCAGGGGCAATTGGACGAGCAGAGCATGGAACGATTGCGCCACCAGGCTAATTGTTCCAGCGAGAGGTCTGAACCATTTTCATGGTCGGGCCTCATCTAAATATTTTGGGTGAGCTGCCAGCACTCGGTGATTACACACAGGCAGCTTGCCACTGCGGTGATGGGGAGATTTTTTATTCGTTCATGGGATGTGGGCGTTGCAGGCAAGGCCAGCATTTATTGCCCATCCCTAATTGCCTTTGAGAAGGTGGTGGTGAGTCGCTGCAGTCCGTGTGGTGAAGGAGAGAGAGGGAATCCACTGTGGAGCAGGGAGTGGGGGGCAGTGACTGAGCAGCGGACAGTGGGCCTGAAGAAGTTGTATTGTAAAAAAAGCCTTTGAGGCCATTTTCGGAGTGGCCTCCAGCAGTCCCTTTAAGGGGGACTAAACTCTTGTACAATTGGGCTGACTGTGCATGGCGCACACTCCACCCACCAGCCACCAGTACTTGAAAATTTCAGTTCGTCCTACAACTAGCGTAGGACGCCGATTTAAACATTTTAATAGAGCTCCCGCCTGTTTTGGGTGGAACGCTAACTGGCAATTTCGTGATCCACTTGAAATTCAAGTCGGATGGGCCTAGGGTGGCCAACTGCCTAGCAACCTGAATCCCAATGTGAATGGGGCAGGGGTCAGTACAAAATTACCCCCTTCCTTTCAGAAATCCCTGAACTACTTGAACACTCTGGGCTGGATTTTCATTGACCGGTGGAGGTGGGTTTGGAGGCGTGTGGGGGGTTAAAATTGCGAAAACTGGTGGGCGGGCACAAGCTTGCCTCCATCCCGCCTCCACGCAATTTTCATTAAATCGTGTCTGCTGGTCCCGACTCCGTCCCGCCTCCAAGAGGCGGGATAGGCTGTTAAGGCCCTTAACAAGCACTAAATTGCCTCTATAATGCCATTTTGAAAGGCCTTTGTGATTTTAACCCTTTTTCTACGTGAAGCACGCCTGTTCTGAACCACGAATGTGAAACCTGGCGGGAGCACATTTGGATAGCTGACTAGCAGGCTGGCTGACATATCTGGGAGTGGTGGTGGATGGGAGCCATATCTGGGAGTGGTGGTGCAAAAATATCTGGGAGCAGACTTAGGGCTGCTGCTGCTCATTTTGCATCCAGGTCCTCTCACAGCAAAGGCCAGGCAGTCTTTGCAGACCTTCAATGCAGCAGCAATGATGACATCATCAGAGGCGACTTTCAGACTGAAAACACTAATTGGGTCATGGGTTCCCACATGCTGGAACTCAATTGCCCAATTAGGTGAAAATCGCATCAATCTCCCACATCCAATTGCAGTCGGGTGGATAACACGAAAAGTGGATGACACGACCCCAACCCGCCCCAGTATCAAAATCCAGCCCTATAGCTATCCACACTGTAATTTTTCAGTTGCTTTTGCTCAGTTCAGTTCAGGTTTATTTAAGTCTAATAAACAGGATAAGGGGATTGAAAAGTCTATTTATTTTCCCTTCACTTCTGAGAAAGACGATTTTTATTCACTTTTCCCTTCTATTATCCCTTCCACATATTGGTTTTTAAAAATTGCGTCCAGGCCTACATAAACACACAATGAGATTTTTTTAAACTTACATATTCATTAATTGCTAGAATCATCATTACAGCTAATTGAATGGCCATGAATAACTTTAATGTATCACATTTTAAATTTATTTTTGTTCAAATCTGCTGGTTATAGTTTTTATAATGTATGGGGTAATGATCCTGAGGGAATGGGCTGACTTGTAGTTCCTCTCATCCTTGTGAAAGGGGAGGAGGTTTGCTTAATAAAGGTATGTAAAGGAGATTCTGTGGAGAGAGAGAGAGAAATGCAAAGCAAATGCTGTTGCTAACAATTATCATGGTTACTAATTATTATTAAATACACTCTGTTCAATATGAATAAGATGTTTGGAGCATTGTTGAAGATCCTGGTGCTTACGGGTCTTCACAAAGGACACCAAAGAAACCTAAATTTTGTTATACGGTATCAGTACAAATTACTTTTTCCATGCCTTCAATTTAATCCAACACAAAACAACTTTATCCTACTGAACAGCATTAAATCAATTCTGAAGGATGTTGCTCAATATGCACAAATACAATATTTTAAAATGAGCTTAATGAAAGCAGCTATCCCTTTAGAAAGGAATACCATATAAAATGGAATAGCTCATTGCCAACATAATTCAGCTATATTTTCATATACAATTTATGCAAAAGGAATATATCATAAATTAATGTGAAAATATTAAAAAGATGATGAGAAGAGTCAAAGTGCATTAAGTAATCTAAAATATTGACAGAATTTTTTAAAATTAGTTTTTCTAATAATTGAAAGCTCCATGTTCTAAAGTAAAGTACTTCTTGGATTTTATATTTTGCATTGTAATTGTTTATAGGTTAGAAATGACTGTCAGTGATGTTATTGCGCAAATGCTTAAAAAGCTCTCATCAAATTCCTCTCCTCACTATTTTAACAGAGGAGTTAACACATTTAAAATAAATAGGCTAATGCTTACATTAAAATAGTAGAGAGAGGAATTGATATGAGTGTTTAAAACTTATATCTGATAATGTCACTGACAGTAATTTCCAGGCATATATGTGGCCTGTGGTGCTCCATAATGTGCAGCTAAGTGGCTCACGAAGAAAAAAAAATTGGTCCTCTGGTACAGAGCTGAACAACCATTGCTTGCCAATCTAAATCATCTGCAAATACATGTTAGCTATACGCCAGTTCCTTTCCACATTTAAGGGCAAATTTAATGGATGGAAAGTCTTAGGCAGTATGCCTGTGATTTCCCGATATGCGAGGCCAAGGGGAGAGGCCCCCCCATTGGTAGTGCACATTCATAAAATTATCCCCTTAAACTTTATTGGTCTGTGCAAAAGCTACAATTTTAGCAATGTTCTTTAGTAAATTAGTGCAGCTATGTTCAGCTTCCATTTGTTTCTTGTTGGACTGCAGCATTTGGTAGATCATGTTATAATTCATTTTATTTTTTTTGTTTCGTTGTGGACCAGGAGAGGCTTCTCTAGGACCCACAAGAAAACCTTGGGCCTCTCCTGCCCCAGGCTTCCCTCCTGCTCCGACTGCCCGACCTCCCCTCCCAAGCACTTACATTGGTGCTGGGGACCGTCTGGGTCCATGACTATAGCTTCCAGCCACCCAAATCCCTGCTCCCACCCGTCGGCTTGCGAGCGCTTCCCTGCGGGTTCGGGCGGGAGACTGACAGCAAGCATGCAGATGAAGGCACCGGGCGACATAGGTGCAAGTATTATTACTAATGTAGTAAATGCAATGATCATTATCATTATTAGGGCTACAAGTTAAATATACTTCAGAAAAACAAAGAGCCTTTTGTGAATAAAACTTGATAAATGGCCAACTAGCTTCCAAGACTTGTGTCTATTTTTCTTTATTTCATATTTATTGTTTTGCATTAACATTGGCTTCAATTATTAGTTTGGCATACCAGAGAATATATTGGCCCAAAAATTTGTGAGGAAGCCTTCGTGCGAGGGTAAGGCTTCCCCGCGATCTCTCACTGCGCGTTGGCTTTTTCAGTTCCAGCTCGCACGAACTTGATGTTCTGGACAGCTGCTGTGCTGGGCTTGCGTATCCCACAGGCGTAGTTAATTCGTGCGAGCTGTGGGATCACGTGACTCAGTTAGAGCCAATGGCAGCACACCATCTTCCATTCATAACTTTCACATAACTGCTGTGAAAGCTATGAATACTATAGCCCCCCAAAATAACAGCTAAACCTCAATTAAATTAAAAAAAACCATCACATTAATAAAATAAGTATAGTTAAATAAATTAACCATTTTAAATAAAAAATTAAATTTTTGAAAAAATTTAAAATCTTTTAAAAAGTTATAAAAATAAACTTACCTGTCTTTAAAGTCTCTAAAAAAGATATACCTGTTAAAAAAAATTCAAAATAATACTTAATTCACTACTTACCTTGTTAAAAGTGGGTCTTACTCCTCCTTTTTTTATGTGTAAAATCTTCCATACTTACCTGCGCGTTGAAACCACTAAGTGCACTGCATACGCGCAGCCTGTAGCGCGCACGCGGTTCACCTAGGAACCGCCCCCTTTTCCATTCACCAAGTGCCGGTTTTCAGCACATGCGCGGTGCATGCAGAAAACCAGCAATTGGAGACAGAATACGCGAGAGTACGCAGTGCGTACTCTCGCGTAGCGGCACTAATTTTTGGGTCATTACTTTATAAAATCTAATATCTGTTGAAAGTAAGATTTTTTCAGACTAATCCTGCAGATAAAAAGGACTGGTTGGTGCGCAATAAATAGCCTGTTGTAGCCTGTCAAAGAGATAAAACGTTAACTTTGGCATGAAATTAGAAAGAAAACCATCATAGTTCAATTCGGTTTTCAGGTTTTAAAGGCATATATGGGCTGAAATTCTGCTATCAGCGCAATTGAGGTTTGTCTCGTGTGACTAGGCCAAAGGTTCTGGTGGGATCATAAGATCACAAGATAATTACGGATGAGAAAGGCCATTCGGCCCATCTTAATTCATTTATCCAGAAAGAGCCCAATGTCCTCCTATTGTAGTATTAAATTGCTTCTTTGATGATTCAAGGATTTTCGACTCCACTACTCCATCCAGGAGTCTGTTCTATGAATTGATCTTTTTGTGTGAAGAAGAGTTTCCCAATACCAGTATTAAATTTACCTTCTACTAGTTTCAATCTACTTCCCCTTGCACTAGTTCTTTCCATTTCCTGAACTATTTTATATACCGCTATGTGATCACCTTTCAGACAACTCCTTTCTACATTAAAAAGCCCAGGTTTCTCTAATCTTTTCTCACGAGTCAGCTTTCTGGCACTAGGAATTAACTTTGTGAATCTCCGCTGCACTCCTCTAATGCCTCACCTCTATTGTCCAGCTGAGTGGGACACCCCTCACTTTGTTCCACTCTTACTTAGCCAGTCATAGGCAGAGAATTTCCAACAATGGCTTCTCTTCCTGCCCTCACATCATTACCTTTGGAGTCGCCAAGGATCTATCGTTGACCACCCCCATCAAATGAAGACATAGGGCTGGATTTTGTCTTGGGGTCGGGTTGGGGTCGTGCAATCCGCATTTCGTGTTTCCCCCCCGACTCCAGATTAATGTGCATGAATGATGCAATTTTCACTTAATTGGGCAATTGAGTTCCAGCATGTGGGAACCCATGAACCAATTAGTGGTTTCAGTCTGAAAGTCGCCTCTGATGATGTCATCATTGCTGACTGCCTAGTCTCAGAGACTGTTGGTGAGAGAGGACCTGCCTGGCTTGCTTTTGATGTGAGTGGACCTGGATGCAAAATATGGGGGGGGGGAGGGGGGTGGAGAGAGAATCTTTATCTTTTTTTGCATCCAAGTCCTCTCACAGCAAAGGCCAGGCAGTCTCTGAACACATTCAATGCAGCAGCGGCAACTTTCAGACCTAATACTACTACTACCTTCATCACATCTCCGTTGTAATAGTGGACCTGCAGCTGATAGTCAGCTGTCCACTTGTGCTCCCGCCAGGTTTCACTGGAGTGTTTCACACCAGGCGTACTTCACGTCAGAAAAGGGTTAAACTAGCTAAAACGTTTCAAAATGGCATTTCAGAGCCAATTTAGAGCTTGTTAAGGGCTTTAATGGCCTCTTGGAGGCGGGACGGAGTCGGGAACCCCGCGACTGATTTTGTCAAAATTGCGTGGAGTCGGGATGGGGTCGGAAACCCCGACCCCGCAAATTTAACCCCCCACACGCCTCCAAACCCGACTCCATGGGTCATTCAAAATCCAGCCCACAATGTCCGATTCCACTTGTACGCTGACGACACCCAGCTCTACCTCACCACCATCCCTCTTGACCCCTCCACTGCCTCTGTGTTGTCAGCCTGCTTGTCCAACATCCAGTCCTAGATGAGCTGCAATTTCCTCCAATTAAATATTGGGAAGACCGAAGCCATTGTCTTTGGCTCTGCCTCAGTTTATCTGCTGCTGAAACCCTCATTGATGCTTTTGTTACCTCCAGACTTGACTATTCCAATGCTTTCCTGGCCACAGGCTCCCATTTTCCACCCTCCATAAACTTGAGCTCATCCAAAACTCTTCTGCATGTATCCTAACATGCACCAAGTCCCGCTTATCCATCACCCCAGTTCTTGCAGACCTACCTTGGCTCCTGGCCCAGCAGTGCATTAGATTTTAAATTCTTATCCTCACGTTCAAAACCCTCCATAGCCTTGCCCCATCCTATCTCTGTAACTTCCTCCAGTCCTACAACCTTCCAAGAAATCTGTGTTGCTCCAACTCTGGCCTATTGTGCATCCCCCACTCCTTTCATCCCTCCATTGGCAGGCATCCCTTCAGCCCTCTCGGTCCAATGCTCTGGAATTCCCTCCCTAAACCTTCCCATTGCTCCAGCTCTCTCTCTCCTCCTTTAAGAGGATTAAAACCTACCTCTTTGACCAAGCTTTTAGTCACTCTAACCCTAAAATCTCTTTCTTTGACTCGGTGCCAATTTTTGTCTTAGTACTCTCCTGTGAAGCACCTTGGGATATTTTCCTATGTTAAAGGCACTATATAAATGTAAGTTGTTGTTGCACTACCTGCAGTGCCTGACTGTATCCCTTGTGTCTCAGTGACCAGAGCAGGACACAGTATTAAACGTGTGGAATGACCACAGCACTCTAAAGTTTGAGCACGACTTCCTTTGACTTGTATTTGACTATTTTTTTCACAGTATTCTAGTATGTAGTTCAATATTCTACTGGCTCTCTTCATTGCTGCTTTGCATTGGCTGGATATGTTTAGCGTCATGTTTACTAAAACTCCTAGGTCTCTTCCAGCTTCATCCTTTGCTATTTCAACACCATTGTTGGAATATGTGTGTCACCTATTTTTCCTTTCTACAGGCAGTACTTTACACTTTGCATCAAATTTCATCTGCCATTGTTCACACTCACATTCATATTTTGTCCAACTCATTCTGTAACTTTGGAGCTGCTTGTTCTGATTCCACTGGCTCTCCTAGCTTGGGATCATCAGCCGATCTCACCACTTTGCATTGAGTTTCTGAATCCATTTATATAACTTAGAAACAGTACCAGTGCTAACACTGATCCCTGGAGCAGCCCACTCAGTTCTGCCCCCCACTCCATCATAACTTCTCATTCTGTTCTACCGTTCATCCAGCTTCTTATCATTCCCATGGGTCTCCCCAAATGACCACAACTTTGAATTTAACTAATAGCCATTTGTGTGGAACTTTGTCAAATGCCTTTTGGAAGTCAAGATACAAGGGGATGATTTTCATCTTTAGGTGTAAAACAGTTCTATTCCAGTTTTTCACTGCTTTTAAGAGCCATCAAAATCCTAAGTGCTAATAATATGCAATTTTCAGTCTCACCTTATTTGTATAATGTATCACAATTTCAGGTGCAAACTCTACTAGTTCTACACAGGGCATCAGCACCCGAGCACATTGCTGCCCGGTAGGCCAGGGATGGCCTCACCATGGCCAGGTTTACTTCACTTAACGCTGTACACCCTGGCTGCCACATGATGCGCCAGGTTGGCACCACCCGACACCAGCACCATAAAGCATCCCTGCAATGCCCAAGCCATTCCTTTCACACTCATCACCATTGCGGGGGGTAACGTTATGTCTCACCATTCACTGAAACTCAGTAAGCCACTTCCAAAGGTGCACACAAATCTGTCCAATAAGGCAAAATGTGGAAAATAAAGATTTCAATGTTTGGCAACACTTTGCAGAAACTTTACATGAACATTGGCGAAAACACCCAAGTGCCTACCCTTGTGTGTTGTTAATTGGTATGATTGGACAAGGATGAGGGTGAGTGTGTGGGGTGGCTAGTGAGATGGGAATGTGATGATGTAGATAAAGAGAGAGGGCTGGGTGGAGGTGCAAGGTAAGTTGGTGTGAGTAAGGATGTGCAGGAGTAGGGTAGGGAAGGCAGAGTAATGGGGATGTGACGAGTGGCACAGCAGGATGAGGTTGAGTGTGGCTTTGCAGTAATGTTTTGTGATCTAGAGTCATAGAGTCATATGGCACAGAAGGAGGCCATTTGGCCCATCGAGTCCGTGCTGTGCTATGCCATCTACTGAGATCATTGAAAGGTTCGCGCCACTGCAGCCAGGTCTTGCTTTTGCCCTCCTGTGCAATGTGCAACCAGGCTGTGTTGGTGTCCTGGGGAGGTCTCTTCCGCCCATTGGAAGGGAAGAGAACCTCCCTGTCTGCTGTGACTCCCTCCATAAGCATATGGAGGGAGTCATGGGAGAGCCTTGGTGCAGCCGTGCACCTTTGTGCAGTGTTTGCAGCACCTCAATGCTTCAGTTAATTAAATAAATTTGGAATTAAAAAGCTAATATCAGTAATGGTGACCATGAAACTATCGGATTGTCATAAAAACCCATCTGGTTCACTAATGTCCTTTAGGGAAGGAAATCTGCCGTCCTTACTCGGTCTGACCTATATGTGACTCCAGACCCACAGCAATGTGGTTGACTCTTAACTGCCCTCTGAAATGGCCTAGCAAGCCACTCAGTTGTACCAAACCGCTACAACAAAGTCTGCACTGTGGGAGTACCTTCACTACACGGACTGCAGCGGCTCACCACCACCTTCTCAAGGGCAATTAGGGATGAGCAATAAATGCCAGCGATGCCCTCATCCCGTGAACGAATAAATTAAAAAAAAACACTGACAGCACAAATGTCAAAATGAATTTGGCCGTGGTCCCTTCAAGGAAACCGGCTAATGACGCATCAAATTAAATTAAAGAACATATAATGCTACTAGTGTAATGCAACATAAAGAAACCAAAAAATGGTCCATAAACCAGGCCTTAAAATCCTGACAACACAGCTTTAAGAAGACAAACAACAGTATTTCCGGTAGATGCGCGCCTTTAAAAGCACACAAAGTGCCAGTGACAGGACAGGTTGGAATTGACCGAGCAATATGGACGCGCCCACAACTACATAAAATTACACACAGTATGAGATATGCGTTCTGGAGCCTCCTGCTCCTCCGGCGCAGGCCCTGCAGAAATACTGGGGCAGTGCATTTAAAACACAAGCTGGGCACAAGGCCTCTGCCCCTGGTTTTCCACCATGTGTGCATGGTGCAGAGGAACAGAGTTTCAACCCCCTACTTGTTGGAGGACTGATTCTTCATCAACTAACATGTGTTCATGTTTCAAAATGCAATTTTAAGCCTCTGAGTAAAAGTATATGTCTACTAGGCTATCAGTACGGCAAGGCAGAACCAAACAAGTTCAGCTTGTGCTCAGTTCCCTGTACATCAAGCATAATAATATGCCTTTGGCTTTTTCCTGATACAGGACCACTTCATGATTAACATTTAATAGAATAGAACGTTCACAGATGACTTTGCCAGCCTTATAAAATCTGTGCTAGTAAAATCTTTGCAATAACATTTGTCTTTTCAGATAAATTAACTATTATGTTATCTTAACCTTTGGAGCAGACTATTTTGTGTTCCTCCTGCCCAAATCACAAAATTACTCAAATACAATAATAATGATAGTAATAACAACAATGATAATGAAATAAGGAAAAACAAAAGAGGGTTTTGGCATGGATATAAAATTCTTTGTTCAGATTATGGCAGATAATGACTATGTTCAGTAAAACAAGAGACTTCCTAGACACCAGTTGGAAAAAAGAGTAGTGTGCAAATTTACTGAATTAAATCCTGCATTGCATTGAAAAAGGGAAGAATACTTCTTAAAAATCTACAGGTACATAATTTATTTGTTGTATTTGAAATAAACATACCAGTTTCCCTGAAATTTCAAGGACCTCTGTCTCCTGCTATAACTTTGGCAGGAGAATGGTGGAAATCCCAGAGAAACAGTGTAAATAGCTGATAGTGTCATTTCTCTGGGGTTTACACCGGTCTCCCGCCAAAGTTAGAGTGAGAAACTGGTGATAGCCCCCATGGAATTTCAGGGCCAGTATCTAATTTGAGAATTTGTAAATATTGGCCTGGAAATTGCGGTACAAAGCTTGCCGCCCGCGTACGCTTCGGAACCGTTAGAAAACTACGTACTTACCTGCTGTCTCTGGAGCTTTGGACTCTTGCGGTCCTGGGCCTGTAGGCTTACGCCTGCGTAAAGGCCCATGTATCCCAGGAACGTATGCAGTTCGCAAGCATCCCTGGGATCACGTGGGCCAGCTCAACCAATCACAAAGGGGGATTCCCATTATGCTTATAGGGATTCCATTTGCGTACGGAATCCCCATACGCATAATAGAAATCACCTAATAAATAAAATTTCACAACACTGAAATAAAAATAAATGATCACAGGTTCAAAATTAATTAAAATACCATTTAATTAAACATTTAAAATAAAAATGTAATTTTTTGAAAAATACATTTAAACATTTTTAACCGGGACAGAATTGACCGAAACTAATTTTAAATGTAAGTGAATGTTTAAATCATTTAAAAAAATTATTTTAACATTTATTTAAACCCTGACGCTGGTAAAAGAATGCCCTATGCCAGCTTTTACCAGGCTTAAGGGTTTTGTGGGTATTCGCTGGGCAGTAGTTGGGCAACCCTGCGCCAGCGAAAGTGAATTTACAGCGGATGGGTATAATCTGTCAAGGAAAAACTTGACAGATCCCAAGTTCCAGGTTTTCGCGCATGCGGACACCCGGAACGTGTGGGGCACTTACGACGGCTGTATGACGTCATAGGCCCTGTAAAATCCGGGCCTATGTTTTGTCTCATATTTGCTGTTCCAGATTGGTGTGTTCTTCTTATTGCTATTGCCATTGGTCCGTGTGGGAAATTCAAAGGGTTAGCTGCACAGATATATTTGCAATAGCAATAATCACATAGAACTTCTAAAACTTGGAAAAGTAATTTACATGCTTGAATGTAAATATGTATATATGAATTATTGATGTGTGGTTTTCCACATTGCGTCTGCTACTCAGAGTAATTCCTTTATGAACATGAACAGATGTCAATATCATTCCATAGCTTAACATTACAGAATTAAAATGTTTTGTTTTTTATTCTTCTTTAAGTTTAATCATACTTCCAAAACATGATTACAAAATTCAGAATGTATCAAAAACCATGAATTGTATCATTTTTGTTTCTTTATTATTTTTCTCCTTGCTTTTTTTTCCTTTTTTCAATAAATGTTTACCCATCCCCTTCAATTCTACCCCACGTTTTCTCCTTCAACTGTCAATGCTGCGTTGTTATTGGCTAATGTTAAGTATGTTTCTGTGAGTTTGTAGTATTAGTAATTTTTTTCTTTATTAAATCACCGTATCAATGCAATGGGGAAAGGAGATGTAATGGGGTAAGTGATGGACTTATTGTCCATCAGATCTCTTAAACTTTTGTCTGCCTAATTAGTTGTGAAGTAATATTTTTCACAAACAGTTAATTACAAAGCAATTAGCATCTGTTAAACTCTGTTATTCATCAATCCAGCAGTTTTTAAAATATTGTGATTGAAATTGGAACCTTTGGTCACAAGTTTTATTTTCAGGTTTTTTTTAGGACATACTCTATCAAATAAAAAACACAATTCTCGGCTCCTCCCTCCCTCACCATGTACGATTTCATTAGCTAATAGACAGTGAACCTGAGAGGTACTCCCAGGATTCTGGAAATGCCACACTGTAAACAGAGGCAAAGAGGAATCAATGCCTTGATTAAGCAAACAGTTAATGGTAGAATGTGCGTTTGTCTGTGAATATAATTCGTTATGGTTTTCTTTATCATAGAATCATAGAATAGTACAGCACAGAAGGAGGCCATTTGGCGCATCGAGTCTGCGCCGGCTCTCTCAAAGAGCAATCCAGTAAGTCTCACTCCCCGGTTCCTTCCCCATAACCCTGCAATTTTTTTCTCATCCAAGCATTTATCCAATTCCCTTTTAGCAAATGATTCTTCATCCAAAACAATTTCTGATACACTAAAGTCCACAACAAAAACACACCATCTCATCTTTACAGATTTATAAAAGGGCTAAAAAATCCTTCAATTTTACTTGAGTTTCAGGGGCCCAGGCCATGTCACAGACCTAATCCCCCAAGGTGGCCCACATTCGCCATTCTTGAGGCCAGTATCCCACGTTCTTCTGGATATACTGGGTGCCAATCCTCTTACTGGTAGTTCCAGGCTGGAGATGTGTGAACTGCTGGGCTGGGAGTTCCCATCCCCATTCGCAACCTCTGTTACAACAATGATCTTATTTGGAGTAGACAGAGGCACCACCTCAACAAGGCCAAGTGCGACTTGCAAGCTTGTTTACCTGTTCACTTTGTTCTGAAATTGGTAATTTTTCAACAAATGAGAAAATTCTGACAGTACATCCGGGTGTTAGAAACAGTTAAACGTGATCACTGAAAGGAGATGTACTAATCAATTTTAAATCTTGCTGACACAGCAAGGGGTGAGATTCCATGGCAGGAGGAAATCAAAGCCTCGATTTTAACTTGAGGTGGGAGGCGGGTGGGTGGAGGCCGAGGCGGGTGGCAAACCACCCTGCCCTTAACAGAGTGAGGCTCAAGAGATTTTAACTTCTCGGCATTATCTGCATAGCCTCAATTAGTCTCCAGCCTCAAACCAGCAGGAAGCAGTAGCTGGCCGGCTGCAACAGCTTCTCAGCACAGGCCTCTGGTTAAAATAGTAGTGTGTGTAAGAGCTTTAAAACTCATGATTGTCATTCCTCGGCCTTAAGGGCGCATGTGATTCCTCAAAGCTACTTTTGCTCCGCCTGCGTTACTCCACTGGAGCTACGGTGCAATTGCAGTTTATGCGCGTAAATGGGGTGTCTGCCACACTTCTGGTGCAGTGATGTTGTCAGAGCAGGAGTAGCTCCAAGGAATTTCACAATGTATGTTCAATCTATAAATTTGTGCAGACTCTTTCTGAACGTCTTCTACTCTATGGGCTGGATTTTGCCGGCAGAGGCGGGTTCACAGCGGGAAAGGTAGTTGGTGGGTTCCGGTCCTACTCCTGGCTCCAGCCGCTCTGTAAAAAGGATTTTCCGTTAATAGGGCTTGTTAAGCCCGCCCTGCGGGGTTCCCGGTGAATTAAAAGGAAACGGGTCTGATGATGTCATTTGATGGCATGTCATCAGCCGGTTTCCTTAAAGGGACCATGGCCACATTGATTTTGACAGTTGTGCTGTCAGTGTTCTACAGCATTGAGGTGCTGCAAACACTGACAAGCTCTGCTGTACCCAGGCTGTACCCAGGCTCTCTCATAACTCCCTCCATATGCTTCTGGAGGGAGTCACAGCACACAGGGAGGTTCTCTTCACTTCCAAGGGTGGAAGAGACGTCCCCAGGACACCAACTGCACCTGGTTGCACATTGCACAGGAGGGCAAAAGTAGGGATGTCGTCAGGGGTCCCAGGCTGCAGTGGCGCTAACCTTTCAATGATCTCAGTGGATCACGAAAAGTTACTGCAAAGCCACACTCAACCTCATCTTGCTGTGCCACTCATCACATCTCCATAACTCTGCCTACCCTACCCTACCCCTGCACATCCTTACTCACACCAACTTACCTTGCACCTCCACGCATCCCTCTCCATCTACATTATCACTTCCCCATCTCACTAGCCACCCTTCACACTCACCCTCATCCTAGTGCAATCATACCAACTAACAACACACAAGGGTAGCCACTTGGGTGTTATATCCAATGTTCATGTAAAGTTTCTGTTAATGTGCTGTCAAACATTGGAATCTTTATTTTCAACACTTTCCGTTCTTGGACAGATTTGTGTGCACCTTTGGAAGTGGCTTAGTGAGTTGCAGTGAATGGTGAGACATAATGGTACCCCCGCAATGGTGGTGAGTCTGAAAGGAATGGCTTGGGCATTGTAGGGATGCTTTATGGTGTTGGTGTGGGGTGGTGCCAACCTGCCGCCTTATGTGGCAGCCAGGGTGTACAGCGTCAAGTGAAGTGTATCTGGCCATGGTGCGGCCATTCCTGGTCTCCCGGGCAGCAATGTACTCGGGTGCTGATGCCCTCTGTCCTGTGCAGCATCAGGTGATTGTGGAGAAGGTTGGTGCTGCTGGTGTGCCTGGTGTTGGGGCTGATCGTGGTGGGTTTCTGAGGACCAAAGTGAGACAGTATAAAGGACACCCATGTTGATGGAATCGATGGCAGGTGAAGTAGAGATGACAGAAGCATTCTGTCAATGGTAGAGAGTTCTTCCAAAGAGGTGATGCTGGATGGAGAGTGGAAAGTGGAAAGCCTGAAGAATCTGCTGGAAATGGACTGAGAAACAGCTTGTGGCTGAGGAAAGTAAAGATCTGTCAGGTGGGAGTTTTTACTGTACATTTGAAGCTGTCAAGGAATCAGCTGGAGCAATGGCCACTGAACTCCCGCCTCCGGTTGACAACCGTGGTCCCCGAACAGCGTGGTTCCCGTGGCCATGAAGTTACAGTGAAAAGGTAAGTTTAAAAAAGCCTGTTAATGATCTGTCAACAAGGCGATAATTAGTTTAATTGGGTCACCCGCTGCTGCCTGCCAGGTTTCCTCAGCGCTGACAGACCCGACATTGGGAAAGGCGCGTGGCGGCGGGTAGACAGCGAGGTCCCGACTCGCTGTCAAAAAAAAATACTTTCCCACCCGACCCGCCACCGATCCCGCCCGCTGACCCCCTGGAAAATTCCCCCCATAAATTTAGAATTGGTACTAGAAGCATAAAATAGTAAGTCAGAAGCAATGTTTTTCCTGCTTAGGTTTATTAGAATGTAGAATGCAATACCACAAGTGGCCATTGAAGCTGATTCAATAATCATGTTTAAGAGAAAGTTAGTTAAGTTTATGGGGGAAAAAGCAGGAAAATGGGATTACAATAGTTGGCTCTGGTATGGTCTTTTGTATTTAAACTTCGGTGATTCCTACATTCTTGCATACACAAAAGCCAGGATATTTCACTTTGAGGAAAACGTGGCATGAAATCACTGCGGTGTGCTCTGAGACCACCCAATTTCCCTGATGCTGACCATAGCAAATTTGATGAGGTCAACTTAATTTTCATAATTTTGCCAGGCTTGCAGTGGGTTTGCAGCCTATGCAGTGGAGAGGGGTCAGCATTAAAGAGGAGGGGCAGTTTTTTGTAAAAAAAAAACTTACATTTTGCAGTGTGCAGAGACACAATCAATCTGCAGCACTTATTCAGGGAACCTTTTAATTTTAAAATCCATTGATATAGCAACGCTAGATGTGCAGACCATACTGGAGCTCCCAACTTGTTATGACGGTAAGGATGGAAAATGTGATGTAGAACTTCAATCCATTATTACCACCTACTTTGAATATGCTTGCCCCTGTTTTGGGCAGATGTATTTAATGTCCAACATCACTTCCCGTGGAAAAGCCGGAAAGTGACAGTGATTGGCTCTAGTTAATTTCTCTCCTTGCCTCCCTCGTATCTGGTGAAAATCAGGCAGAAAGGGAGCAGAAAATCCTGTACAAAAATTTGAATAATATATTAATATGACAGATAAAGGAAAAGTATGATAGCTATATGACAGTAATTAAAAAGCAGTGACCAAACCAAGAGATTCGGATCACAAAGCTCATGATATGGAATTTTATACTTTCAGCTGGATGTGCTTATCAAAGTGAGACATATCACTGCTGGGGAATTTTGGTATGTAAGGGGATAATTTTCTGAGTTTGTACTGCCAGTGGAAATTCTGTCCATCAACAAGACATATCAGGAAATTGTGGAGGTAATCCCCATGATTTTTTGATACATGCTGCTGTTTGGCATGGTTATCTGTTTGCAGTGTGAACATGGAAAATATAGCCCCTCATAGCCACGTCAAGTGCTCTTAGTTCCCATCAAGTGCTCTTAGTTCCCATCTTGTGCTTGTACATGGTCAAACTTATTGCAAAACTAATGATGTCACATTTCCTATCATTAAGCTGGTAAAGCCATTTTGTTGATCAAATATAGCTAGGTTCACAGAAAATCTCCCACTATTCAACTCAATGATATATAACCCAACCCTCAGAACAACACTATCGTTTGCATCAGTGTGAATTGTTCTACTTCCAATATCAGCCTTCCTTATGATCCCTGAGACAGTTTGTCAATTTACTACAATAAAAACAGAAAATGCTGGAGATACTCAGCAGGTCAGGCAGCATCTGTGAAGAGAGAAACAGAGTTAACGTTTCAGGTCGATGACCTTTCGTCAGAACTGGAAAAAAGCAGGAAATGGAACAGATTTTTAAGCAAGTGTAGGGGCTGGGAAATGGGGGAGGGGATGAAAGAACAAAAGGGAAGGTCTGTGATAGGATAGAAGACAGGAGAGATTAAGAGACATTAAGAGATATTCAAGGCAAAAGGAGATGGTAATGGGACAGGTTAAGAAACAAAGGATGGCTCTAGATGAAGTGTAAATTGCGCTGGCAGAATGAAAGACAGCTGCCATGTGGGAGAGAAGAACAGAAGGCACAAACAAAAAGTGTGGATAAAAATTATATATATGATCGGGGCCGAGGTTATGATCTGAAATTGTTGAACTTATGTTGAGTCCAGAAGGCTGTAAAGTGCCTAATCGAAAGATGAGGTGCTGTTCCTCAAGCTTACGTTGAGCTTCCATGGAACAATGCAAGAGGCCGAGGACGGTGAGGTCTGAGTGGGAGTGAAGCGGTGAATTAAAGTGACAGGCGACCGGAAGCTCGCCTAGATAAGAACTAGATAATTTCATTCACTTTGCTTCCAATTTCCACCCTTTCCCTCACCTTCACATGGTCCATCTCTGACTCTTCCCTTCCCTTCCTCGACTTCTCCGTCTCCATCTCTGGGGATAGGTTATTGACAAACATTCACTACAAGCCCACTGACTCCCACAGCTACCTGGACTACACTTCCTCCCACCCTGCCTCCTGCAAGGACTCTATTCCATTCTCCCAGTTTCTCCGTCTCTGCCGCATCTGCTCTGACGATGCCACCTTCCATACCAGTGCTTCTGACATGTTTTCCTTTTTCCTCAACCAAGGATCCCCCTCTACCGTGGTTGACACGGCCCTCGACCGTGTCCATTCTATCTCCCGCACTTCTGCCCTCACCCCTGCCCCTCCCTCTCGGAACCACGATAGAGTTCCCCTTGTCCTCACCTTTCACCCCACCAGCCTCCACATTCAACGGATCATCCTCCGCCATTTCCGCCACCTCCAGCTTGATCCCACCACCAAACGCATCTTCCCCTCACCTCCCCTTTCAGCATTCCGTAGGTACCGCTCCCTCTGCGACACCCTAGTCCATTCCTCTATCACCCCCAACACCCCTTCCCTTGGCACCTTCCCGTGCAAATGCAGGAGATGCAACACATGCCCTTATACCTCCCCTCTTCCCACTGTCCAGGGCCCCAAACACCCCTTCCAGGTGAAACAGCGATTTACTTGTACTTCTTGCAATTTAGTATACTGTATTCGCTGCTCACGATGTGGTCTCCTCTACATTGGGGAGACCAAACGCAGATTGGGTGACCGCTTTGCGGAACACCTCCGTTCAGTCCGTAAGGGGGATCCCGAGCTTCTGGTTGCCGGTCACTTTAATTCACTGCTCCACTCAGACCTCACCGTCCTCGGCCTCTTGCATTGTTCCACGGAAGCTCAGCGTAAGCTCGAGGAACAGCACCTCATCTTTCGATTAGGCACTTTATAGCCTTCTGGACTCAACGTGGAGTTCAACAATTTCAGATCATAACCTCGGCCCCGATCATATATATAATTTTTATCCATACTTTTTGTTTGTGCCTTCTGTTCTTCTCTCCCACATGGCAGCTGTCTTTCATTCTGCCAGCGCAATTTACACTTCATCTAGAGCCATCCTTTGTTTCTTAACCTGTCCCATTACCATCTCCTTTTGCCTTGAATATCTCTTAATGTCTCTTAATCTCTCCTGCCTTCTATCCTATCACAGACCTTCCCTTTTGTTCTTTCATCCCCTCCCCCATTTCCCAGCCCCTACACTTGCTTAAAAATCTGTTCCATTTCCTGCTTTTTTCCAGTTCTGACGAAAGGTCATCGACCTGAAACGTTAACTCTGTTTCTCTCTTCACAGATGCTGCCTGACCTGCTGAGTATCTCCAGCATTTTCTGTTTTTATTTCAGATTTCCAGCATCTGCAGTATTTTCTTTTTGTCAATTTACTAGTAGTTTATGAAAAGTTATGAAAAGCAGTTTGATGCTGTAAAACCAGCTCCACGCAGAACCTGATTGAGACAGCCCAAAATTATTTCTTGTAGGATTAGATTCAAGCCCAAATCCTAGAGATGAAAGGACAGTATGCTGTTCATTGTGGTGAAAGGCTGAGAAACACGTTAAAAATTAAGCATAAGAATGGAAGTAAGGGAACAGTTTTACACAAAGAATAATAGATAAGTGAACCAGGTTACTGGGCGTGGAGGTGGATAGTATAAGTGGGTTCAAGAGACAATCAGCTACAGAGTTGCAGAAACCTTAGAGGAATGACAGAAGTTGCAACAGATGAGCAGGAAAATACCTGTGGAAATTCACCTCCTTACACTCTTGTATGCACCACTGCAAACCTAATTCCTTGCTATTGTGATTTTTAATCAAAATCTGAACGCTGAAGTTACAATACAGCCTTGAAATCATTTCTCTATATCTATTATTATTATTAATAATTGCAGAATCATTTGTTAATTACGGATGAGGAAGACAATTCGGCCTTTCTTAATTCATCCATCCAGAAAGACATTGCACTACAGATTGCAGCATTCAATCGTTTCTCAAATGTTTCCAGGTTTTTTGCCTCTACTATTCTATCTGGAGGTCCATTCCATGTGCTGATCACTCTTCATGTGAAGAAGAATTTCCTGACAGCAGTCGTAAATTTGCTTTTTACTAATTTAAACTTATGCCCCTTGTCCTACTCACACGATTTAAAATAATATTTTGGATTTACCTTTTCCATACCTTTAACTATCTTGTATACCTCCTTAATATTGTCTCCCAGAGGCCCCCTATCCAAGCAGAAAAGCCCACGTTTCTCCAGTCTTGCTTTATAGCTCAAACCTCTGGCACTAGGGATCAACCTTGTGGCTCTTCTCTATACTGCCTCCAGTGCTTGAATGTCTCCCTTGTTTCTCAGCGAGCAGAACTGGACATTTCCAGGGTTTACTCACTCTCCCGAGCTTTGAGTTTGAATAATACGTTCTGTGTAGGACTTTATCAAATGCCTTTTGGAAGTCTAGGTACACTAGCTTGTAGTCCACTTGCGATGTTACTTCCTCGAAGAAATTAAGGAAGTTGGCCAGGCATGATCTTCCCTTTCTGAGTCCATGTGTTTATGCACTTCATATAATACGTTCAGTCAAGAGGACTAATAGTGCCCTGATCACTAAACTTTTCTTGAAATGATTAGCAATCGATTATTAGACAATTAAAAGTAAACACATGTTTCCCTATTGTAAAGTATTTCATAAAAAGCTTTAATATAGTCTGTTAATGACAATTAAATATCTGAAAGAATTCAGACGAAGCTCCTAATAATGTAATTCATTCATTCTTAATGGGATATTCAGTTACACGTATAAATTGATCATAAATATTTATTAGATGTTGTACAAGACAGACAGTGTTTAGTTCCAAGTTAGTAATTTTTAATGTAACCAGCCATAAGGACGCATGATAACAGTGCCTGTTTATCTGTGGTTATGTCTCTAAATGGGGATCAGAGGGTAATTTTTTTGTCTCATTCATGAATTCTGTAAATATTGAATACATTTGAAGCCAAATTTAAATTTCACAGAATAGAATTTTAAAATAGTTAGGATAAAATTTTAACATCTATAGTTTAGCACCATGGAGTGGCTATATTGACTTGACAATTGGAGATATCGGTAGTTTCAGAACAAACTTGACTATAGATAGGTGCCTCCCAACCGTGAAATCAACATGGTGCAAAACTGATCACATTATCAAACACTTATGTAAGTGGGAAAGGCACAATTCTATACCTATAAGGGTACATTTGATAAATCTGTGCTCCTAGAGCTTTGTGCGTCAGGAACGGAAATCAGGAATTCAGGAGTGGACCCCAATGCAGGATTTTTCATCCATTAAATTTAAACATTGTAAATCTGTAGAATCTGCCCTGTAGAGTTGTGTGTGTGGTTAGCTGTTGTGCACGGTAATGTTAGACAATTTTCAATTTGGATCAAAGTTTATAAAGTTTGGAACTCTCTAAACCTACACAATGTGTGGCAATGTTTCACATCATTATTTGGTGTGTATGCCTGTAGCTGTTGATGACACTCAGATTGTGATGAATGGTAACAAGCCAAAAACTCTAACGAGTGGTACTTTACAAGAAAAGTCAGAACAGAGTGCTTAACCTCAACCTTTCAAACAGTGCTCAGGTCTGTCAGTTGTCGAGATTTGTTCTCATAATCTCATTGTATTTCTGTTCTGTTTGCATTTGTTTTAAGGTATATGATCCTTTTTGTCATTAATTTTAGAACCTTTTTCAAATATTTTATAGCAGAGATATTAATAAGAGATTTTAAACTCGGGAGTTCTTTATGTCAACAGCCATATGAGCCAAATCATAGATGAGTAATCATGTTGTAAATAAGATCAATTATATCCCAGACATAAACCTTTTTGCTAATTGTTTCTTCAATGGGTGTACAGTATAATGTTCACAGTTGCTGAATGTTGCAAGCACTATCCTCTGGCTTAGTTATAATAACTGTTACTTCATATGAATCTATCAATCAAGAAAAGCTGGAGATACATATTTCAGAAGTATCATGACATGATTTATATTTCCCTCAATGGTGACATGTTAACATTTACATATATAATGTTTTGAATCTCACATCACTTCCCCTCCATCTTTTACAAAATTGCCCATGATCAATCAATAAGGTCATTCAACTTATGGTGCTTTGACAATTACTCATGCTAAAGTACCCATAAATATTTTTTGTTTCAAAATAAAATGTGGAACTAGGGGATTTTTTGGCATTAGTTATCAATCAACAAGTGAGAAACTGTGATACTTAAAGCTTCTATCAATAGCATAACAAATGTGATGACAATAATGTAACCACAAATTACCATGTTTAGTGATTGTTTCATGTGTCATATACTAGGCTAGGGAAGGTAAGTACTCAAATAGTTCTTTCTAGGCAGAGGTACAGTAACCATTCTCGTACATGTACTACCTCCTATTTTTGTGTACCATTTGTAAGATACTTTCTCCCCTCATTGTAGCCCCCATGGCAAACTAAGTGAGTTTAGTTGACCTATTTCTATGCACTTGCATCAACTCTGCAGTTGACAGTCCATCGACTGACATTTCAAATTTTATTTGCTTTTAAGTGTATTTTTCCATGTCTGTGAGATACAGCCTCACCTCTGCTCTGTTCCTCTCCTGGATAACCGGTTTAAAGATCAATATTAATTCTCTCACACGCAAAAGGGGTGATTTTAATTCCTTCTGCCTGGTGGAAACGGCCCAGTGGGTGGAGAGTCCGCAGTGGACACTCCGCTCAGTAAAACCTGGTGGGCAAGAAGTGGACTCCTTTACAGGTAAGTGTCAAAAAGCAAGAGTGCTCCTCCGGGCCTCAAAGAAAGTTTGGGTGTGAAATTTGGCACCTTAGCTCCAGCAGTTAAGGTCGGTTTGGAGAAAATAATGGCAGCTGCCTGGCATCCGCCCACATTCAGCGCGGCCCGCGCTGTTTGCCGTCTTGGTGAGGGCGATAGCGCAGGCAGGACGTGCGTGCGCTGGCAGTATGCAGCGTAGGCAGATCGTGACATCAGTCAGCATGTAATGGCAGGCGCGACCTGCCATTTTCGACATCGCAGCTCCAATCAACGCCCTCTCCTAAACATGCATTCAGCTGCACGAGGGACCCCCCCCCACCAGCGCTATTTAAAGGAATACATCCAACTTGCAGGTAAGTTGATTATTTCTCTTGTACTGGCTCTTGCAGAGTTTGTGTGAATACTGGGTTGCTGGAAGACATTTATAAAGTTGGTAAAGTGTGCAGGGAGTGCTGCTGGACATTGGGAAGGCTTTGGCTGCCACTGGAAGGCCTCTGAGTACACCACTTGCTCCCAGTCATGGGGGCTCTACTTGCAATCCCCCTCACGCTGCAGCATGACAGGAAGTTGGAACAGAGGCAGCAAAGGAGACAAGCTGCTCGCAGAAAGAGGAGGAGGATGGGGAGGAGGGCTCTCAGAATGAGGCCTTACCCATCTAGGGTCTTCAGGGTCTTCTCCTACCTGCACCCAAGCCAGAAGCTGTGCAGTCGGTGGCTCCGCTTCACTAAGGAGGTGGCCACAGAACTCTGCCACATTTTGGAACCAGCCCTTCAGCCTCAGAGCAGGGCGACAACGGCTCTGCCAGTGGCCCCCAAGATGACCATGGCCCTGAATTTTTTCACCAGTGGATCCTTCCACGCTGGAAAAGGCGACATAGCAAACATCTCGCAGTTCGCCATCCATCGCTGCATCCGGGAGGTCACAGAGGCTCTGTACTCTAGGAGAAGGGACTTCATTGTATTCTCTCTAAATAGAGAGATGAAGGAGCATGCTTGTGGCTTTGCCAGGATATTGGGCTTTCCCATGGTGCAGGGTGCCATCGACTGCACACACGTGGCTTTGCGGGCGCCGCATATCAATGCTGAGATGTACTGTAACGCAAAGGGTACCACTCATTTCATGTGCAGTTGGTAGCTTTCCAGTACTCACCGGAGCGGATGTCCCAATTCGTGGTGGTCTGCTACATCCTCCACAACTTGGCCATCATGAGTGCGCAGCGCTTGCCACCATGGGTTCCACCACCACCTCCAGGAGGAGGTTGAGGAGGAGGAAGAGGAAGGGAGGAGGCAGCCTGCACATCCCCTCAGCATGGGCGTCAGCAGTCTGGGCTGGCTGGCTGACAGGCAACTGCAGTGGCACTGGCGAAGTTTCAGTGGTGGAAGTACGAATGCTGTCATCCTGAGAGAGGAAAGCAAGTTCGAGCTCCAAGGAGCCACTGCCACTCCCCCGGGGCGGCTCCTCAGCATTCCTAGCCATCTGTTGGAGGACAGATTGCTGGACTGCTTTGACACCCTGCAAGCCCCTTTCCAGAATTATAAACCCAGCCATGATATCAGCAGTCTGAGCTTGTGTGGCAGCAAGCTGAGTCTGCATGAGAGCAATCTGAGCTTCCACTGCAGCACTCGGACGTTGGGTCGCTTCTGCTTGTGCTGCAATGGAAGCTGCAACATTGTCCATCACACCCAGCACCATGGTTGGGTCCACAGGTGCTCTAATGGAGTTGCCCATCACTTCCATCCTGGAAATCATGGGCTCCAAGCTCTGTCACAAGGGTCGAGGGCGGGGGAAAGCAAGATGTTCATGCTTACACCATCAGCAGCTTGTAAGTTAGAAGAGATTGTGGGGTGAGGGGGAAGTTGGATGTGAGAAGAAGGATTGGGTATGAGCATACCACCATCATCAATTCTTTTAGCCTCGCCGATCGCCACGGCCTCAGTGACGGCCCCTCCAATCATATCCTGACCTGTCTCCTCCAGCTGGGTCAGCTTCTGCAGCCGTGCTTGTCCCCCGCCTGTTAGCTCCTGCTGGTGCAGGTTATGCGCCACCTTGGCCTGTAAGAAAGGGAAGTATGTCTGTGAGTGTGGTGCAATGTGTTTCGGTGATGTGCCTGTCATGGTTAAATTGCTGGCATTGTGTGCAAGATGTGAGATGTGGGTGTGAGGCTTGCAACCGTGGTAAGTGTATGAGGGTGAGGTGAAGCTATGATTGTGAAGTATGAGTGGTGATTGCTAGAGATTGTTGGTTGGTGAGTGGTGGGGGGTGTGGTGCATTGAGCAGTGTGTGAGGCTAGTGGTGCAGTTGGTGGACTATGGCATTTGAAGATGCATTCACTGACCTTGACCACTCATGTGAGGTCATTAAACTTCTTCCGGCACTGGATCCAGGTCCTGGGGAAATACTGGTGGCACTGACCGCTTCAGCAATTTGCTCCCACAGTCTGTCTGGAAGGCCTCCTTGCCCCCTGCGGGTAGAGGATCTGTCTCCTCCTATCGATCCCCTGCACTAAGGCCTGCAGGGCTGCATTCAAGAACCTAGGTGCCCTTTTTCTGCCCTGTTGTGACATTGGTAACTTCCCCTTTCCTTAGCTCCATTAAGAATGAGATGCTTCTTTCAGAAAGCACCTCCCCTTTAAGATGTGTAGACTGTGTTTCACTCAGACTTCCCACCATATTGGGCCCCTGCTGAGTGCTGAGCCAACCAGTAGCACATTCAGCGCTGGTCTCAGCGCTTTAATCATGTTAATTAGCAGGCAGCACGAATTTCACGTGCTGCCTGCATTACTTTCAATGGGTGCAGGCAGATCACGCATTGTGATCCCCGCACCCGTTTTACGCCCTTATTGAATTTTGTCCCCTTTGGGTCACTGCCACACTTGCATTTACAAATCCTTCCAGATCCCCTCCCAACGATTTACCTGAAGTGCCAGCCAGAACACGATGAGCTGCCTCTGGACACAAGTTTCAGCTGGGCAACTCACCGCACCTATGTTAATGAGGCCTGGCATTAAAAGGACAACGGCCCAGGACTAATAATTCCCCCTAAAGTTCAGTTCTCACCCAGTTCCAATCGCTTTCTGTGATCCTCATTTTCAAATCGCTCCATGGCTTCACCCCACCCTATTTTGGATATTCTTCTCCAGCCAGACATCCCCGGTCCGGTGCGGAATTGCAGATCAGCTGAAGTTTGTGAATGGTGGATCATTCACTTCAAATGTCAGTAACAAATATGGAATTAACATCTTACACCAACACGCTGTTATTGTAGGCTCCTTTTTTATGCCATGCATTCAGGAATTAGATTTTATAATCCACTAGTTAATTTCTGTTTTGATCTATTTCCATTTATATAGTGCTTCTAGGAACATAGAAACAAGAGTAGGCCATTCACCCCTTTGAGCCTGTTCCGCCATTCAGTTAGATTATGGTTGATCTGTACCTTAACTTAATCTACTCGCCTTGGTTCCGTAACCCTTAATACCCTTGCCTAACAACTTAGTTTTGAAATTTTCAATTGACTTAGCCTCAACAGCTTTTTGGGGGAGAGAGTTCCAGATTTCCTCTGCCATTTCTGTGAAGAAGTGTTTCCTGACATCACCCTTGAACAGCTCTAATTTTAAGGTTATGCCCCCTTGTTCTGGACTCCTCCACCAGCAAAAATAGTTTCTCTCTATCGACCTTATCAACTCCTTTGATCATCTTAAATGCCTCAATTAGATCACTCCTTAATCTTCTATATTCAAGGTAGTACAAGCTTAGTCTATGCAACCTGTCCTCATAATCTAACCCTTTCAGCCCCGGTATCATTCTGTTGAATGTGTACTGCACCCCCTCCAAGGCTAATATATCCTTCCTGAGGTGTGGTGCCCAGAACTGAATGCAGTACTCCAGATGGGGTCCAACCAGAGCTCTATACAGCTGTAACATAACTTCCACCCCTTTGTATTCCAGCCACCTTGAGATAAAGACCAATGTTCCATTAGCCTATTCAATTATTTTTTGTACCTGTCCACTAGCTTTTAGTGATTTCTGTACTTGGACCCCTAAATCTCACTGCCGCTCCACAGTTCCTAGATTCTCAGCATTTAAAAGATACTCTGATCTATCTTTCTTAATACGGAGATGCCGGTGTTGGACTGGGGTGGACAAAAATGAGAAGTCGCACAACACCAGGTTATAGTCCAACAGTTTTATTTGAAATCACGAGCTTTCGGAGCGCTGTTCCTTCGTCAGGTAAAGTGAGGGAATACAACTCAGCAAAGCATATATAGACAGAGAACAATGTGTTTCTGACTGCCCTCCATCACACCTCGGCAGAGATACAATCAGTCAGGAAGGCATTACATCAAAGACACAGCAAAATACAGCTAAGACAATGAGGTGGGGTCACAGGGGGTCCAACGTGTCAAATGCTGCAGTCTGCAGTTAAGCTTTTTACTTTTTTAAAAAACTGGAAATCACATCTGTGAACAAGACAATGACGATTCGAGTCTGGATGACTCTACGTCATCTAGCGTGACATGAAACCAAGATCCCGGTTGAGGCCATCCTCATGGGTGCGGAACTTGGCTATCAGTTTCTGCTCGACGATTTTGCGTTGTCGTGTGTCTTGAAGGCTGTCTTGGAGAACGCTTACCCGCAGATCCGAGGCTGAATGTCCTTGACTGCTGAAGTGTTCCCCGACTGGGAGGTAACAATCCTGCCTGGCGATTGTTGCGCGGTGTCCGTTCATACGTTGTCTCAGCGTCTGCATGGTCTCGCCGATGTACCATGCTACGGTGCATCCTTTCCTGCAACGTATGAGGTAGACAACGTTGGCCGAGTCACATGAGTATTTACCATGTACCTGGTGGGTAGTGTCCTCACGTGTGATGATGGTATCTGTGTTGATGATCTGGCATGTCTTGCAGAGGTTGCCGTGGCAGGGTTGTGTGGTGTCGTGGTCGCTGTTCTCCTGACAGCTGGGTAATTTGCTGCGAACGATGGTACATTTGAGGTTAGGCGGCTGCTTGAAGGCGAGTAGTGGAGGCGTGGGGATGGCCTTAGCGAGGTATTCATCGTCATCGATAACATGTTGAAGGCTGCGAAGAACATGGCGTAGTTTCTCCGCTCCGGGGAAGTACCGGACGACATAGGGTACTCTGTTGGTTGTGTCCCGTGTTCGCCTTCTCAGGAGGTCTATGCGATTTTTTGCTGTGGCCCGATCGACAGTTCCGACGGGCCACAGCGAAAAATCGCATAGACCTCCTCAGAAGGCGAACACGGGACACAACCAACAGAGTACCCTACGTCGTCCAGTACTTCCCCGGAGCGGAGAAACTATGCCATGTTCTTCGCAGCCTTCAACATGTCATCGATGACGACGAACACCTCGCTAAGGCCATCCCCACGCCTCCACTACTCGACTTCAAGCAGCCGCCTAACCTCAAAAGTACCATCGTTCACAGCAAATTACCCAGCTGTCAGGAGAACAGCGACCACGACACCACACAACCCTGCCACGGCAACCTCTGCAAGACATGCCAGATCATCAACACAGATACCATCATCACACGTGAGGACACTACCCACCAGGTACATGGTACATACTCATGTGACTCGGCCAACGTTGTCTACCTCATACGTTGCAGGAAAGGATGCACCACAGCATGGTACATCGGCGAGACCATGCAGACACTGAGACAATGTATGAACGGACACCGCGCAACAATCGCCAGGCAGGATTGTTACCTCCCAGTCGGGGAACACTTCAGCAGTCAAGGACATTCAGCCTCGGATCTGCGGGTAAGTATTCTCCAAGGCGGCCTTCGAGACACACGACAACGCAAAATCATCGAGCAGAAACTGATAGCCAAGTTCCGCACCCATGAGGACGGCCTCAACCGGGATCTTGGTTTCATGTCACGCTACATGACGTAGAGTCATCCAGACTCGAGTCGTCGTTGTCTTGTTCACAGATGTGATTTCCAGTTTTAAAAAAAAGTAAAAAGCTTAACTGCAGACTGCAGCATTTGACACGTTGGACCCCCTGTGACCCCACCTCATTGTCTTAGCTGTATTTTGCTGTGTCTTTGATGTAATGCCTTCCTGACTGATTGTATCTCTGCCGAGGTGTGATGGAGGGCAGTCAGAAACACATTGTTCTCTGTCTATATATGCTTTGCTGAGTTGTATTCCCTCACTTTACCTGACGAAGAAGCAGCGCTCCGAAAGCTTGTGATTTCAAATAAAACTGTTGGACTATAACCTGGTGTTGTGCGACTTCTCATTTTTATCTTAAGTGGATGACCTCACACTTCCCCACAGTGAACTCCATTTGCCACAGTTTTGCCCATTCACTTAATCTATCGATGTCCTTTTGCAACTTTTTGCTTCCATCTACACTATTTACTGTGCCACCTAACCTAGTGTCGGCAGCAAACTTAGATATACGGCTCTCTATTCCTTCATCCAAGTCATTTATAAATATAGTGAAAAGCTGAGGCACCGGTACAGATCGCTGAGGGGCATCACTAGTCACATCCTGCCAATTTGAGTACATAACCATTATCCTTACTCTCTGTCTCCTACCTCCTAACCAATTCCCTATCCAAGCCAATAAGTTGCCTACAAGCGCTTTGGGACGTCCGGTGGTCGTAAAGGTGCTATATAAATGCAAGTCTTTCTTTTCTTTTTCTTTTTACAATTCTCACATAAAATAATATTTCAGAAGATTTTACAAGGGGGAGAGGTGGACACCTGGCAGGAAAGAAAGGAATGTGGGAAGGGGAACTGAAGGCATGATCAAAGAGAAAGGTTTTTAGGAGGCTTTTTAATACCAGAAGGAGAGGCAGCAAAGCAAAGTGGTTTTTGGAAGTGAGTTCAAGAAGCAGGGATGTAGTGGCTAATAGATTGCCATCTGATGATGGAGCAGAGGGAATGGAGGATAAACAACAATCTTGAGTCAGAGGAATGGAGGGTGTGTCTCAGCTGATTGTATGTGAGAGGACTTGGGCCAAAGAATTGTGGATTAGCTGAAGTTTCTGCAGGGTGGATTTCAGATGGAACTAACATCATTCCCTATGTTGGAAAACTAGTAAGAAAACAGGATGTGATGTAAGTGCTCACCAATCAGATGTAGGAATAAAGAATCAGAAGTTTAGTTTATTTCTGAGGCTTTTGTGATACCTAATTTGGATCCTGAATCATTCCACATAAACCAGCTCAATTAAAAAGATTGAACTACAGCTCAGTCACCAACAAAACTAAATGCAGTATGTCTTCTATGTAGCCAAGGATAACACAATTATGACTGCAATAATCACAAACAGAACAGCAATTCTTTTTTGGAATTACATTTTTACAACCTTCGCTGGATTCAGCTTAACAAAGAATAACAGTAATATTCACTTTTAGAGTTACAGTATGTCCTTAATATCGTCAACCCATTTCAGTCTATATAGTAAAGCAACAGATAGCAATTGTGCTGTTTTTGTTCAAGTCGATGGGGTCATTTTACAAATTTGTGCTCTGAATGCAGAGCTTTGCCTACCGGGTGCACATATTGGGAATTGGCCATGATGGTCAGTGGACTCTAGCAGGCTCCACCAAGCAAACCTATGCCAGATGCACAAATTTGTAAAACGTGCCCTTATATCTTGGAGGATATTCAACATAAAAACATGTTACCAGTTTGCTTCCATTGATAGTCACTGATAACAAGAGCACACTCTGTTTTCTTTCCAGACTGATGATTTTAAAATATAGTAATATTTATCGTGCCAAAAGAGAGACAGATGAGACAGAAATTCAGACAGGCATAGAAACAGACTCTTAAAATATACTGGGACAAAAATTCTGATTGGGCCCTGGGCAGAAATCGGGTGGATCACCTGACTGGAGAGCAGGGAGAAAGGGTGAACTTTGCACCAGCCCCTCCCCATATGGAGCAATTTTTATACTTTTGTCCTGACCGGCTTTGGCACCTTTCCTGCCATCAGAGTGATGCCACACAACTCTGATTTTCCTGGCTGCTGTCTAGCCAGGCACCTTACTGGTATGGGCTCCCTGCCCCAAACATACACTTGTGCTGGCAGAGTGGCCCTATCGTACTTTCGTGCCCACTGTGTTTGAGATAAAAATTAAGGCAGTTTTGGGCACAAAATGAAGTAGAAAAATAGGCCTAGAAATTCGATAAAGTCCGAAACGGGTGGTGGCACTGCAGGGTGAGATTTGCTCGCGCCCATTTAAAAATTGCAGGCAGCACGTTATTTTGGTGCTGCCTGCTGATTTGAATGATTTTAGCACACAGCCCAGCGATGAAAGCATTGCTTCAGGCTGTGTGCTCAGCAGGAGACCCAATGTTGTGTTGCTGTAGCGTCCCTGGAGCAAGGCTGCATTCTCTTAAAGCCGTCATTTTAAAAAGCAGTCTTGAGCCCTTAAAGGTGAACTTCTGAAAATAAAAATCAAAAATCATTCAGAAATAGGTAGTCCCCAGTCGTTAAAGCTCAACTGCCTTCTGAAAAAAAATTAAAAATCATTCCAAACTAAGCAGTCTTCAGCTCCTAAAGCTGAACTGCCTTCTGCATGTAAATAATGGTAAAAGTGCTTCAGCACTAACACAAATGACTCAACAGGCCAGGGAAAGGGCACCCAGGGTCTCAAACGCATCACTCCAGCTTTGTGCAGGGGGTTAACAGTGGAAGAGAGGTCCTCTACCCACAGGGGTCCAGGAGGCCCTCCAGAAAGAAGGATGCAGGACCAGATACCCGAGGTCGTCACTGTCAGCAGTGTCTCCCCCAGGACCTGGCTCCAGTGCTCAAAGAAGTTTCATAACCTCAGACGAGTGGTCAAGATCAGTGAATACATCTTCAAAAGCCGTCTCCTACCAACTGCACCACTAGCCTCACACACTGCTCATTGCACAACCCCCCCCCCTCCCCAAATCACTCACCTACCAACAATCTCTACCAAACACAAGGCACACCTCACATTCCTAGCTTCACCTCACCCCCTTGGAGGAGATGGTGCTGGCCATTCTTGGCAGGAGCATGGCTGAGCCCTTGGCCAGTAGTGGGGCTGAAAGAATACAAGAAGCCAGTATCCTCATATGTTTTCCTCCATATCACACCCTACTTGCCTCTCATCCCACAATATCTTATGATGTACAAGCTTTCCCACCCTCCCTTCATCACAACCCTACCCTTGTGCCTTCCTCATTTCAAGCACCCAAAAAATCCAGCCTACCCAGCCAGTGGTTGACCAAGAAGAGAAAGAGGAGAGTGAAGAAGAAGACACACTGTCACTCGATTTCACACTCCCAGACACCAGCTCCTCAAGGTCGACCAGCAAGGCCATCTGCAGTCTCCCCCACTGAAAGTCAGCAGCCTTCCACCAGCCATGCTGCAGCCACTGGGGTAGCACTGTGTGACATCAGTAGGATAGGCAAAGGCACACACAAGACACTCACTAAGGGAATGCATAAGGGTGATTAGTTGATTTTTTAATGTAATATTGGATGCTTATATGGGTAAAGTTGGATTGGAAACTTTGCTTTATGGTGGCTTTTATTTTAGCATTGTGCCCAAGAGGACACTGTGATGGTCAGTAACAGGGAAGGGAAGGTGTGGCACAAATGTTGAAAGGGGAATTGGGGGTGTGGTCACTGATAGCACAGGCAGATATCCCAGCCAGAAAGGTGCATTCTGGGCTTCCTCCTTCCTCTGCTTCCTCCTCTTCCCTCTGTGAGCAGCTTGTCCCCTTTGCTGCCTGTGCTTCATCTCCATGTCATGCTGCAGCCCAAGGGGTAGTGCAACTAGAGCCCCCAGGACTGTGAGCAAGTGCTGTTCTCAGAGACCTTCCTTTAACATCCAAAGCCTTGCAAGCATCCAGCAGCACTCCCTGCACACTTTAACAACTTTTTAAATGTATTGCACTAAGCCGCTACGCCAATAAAATATAAAACAAACACTCCAAAAGCTGAAATCGAAACTTACCTGAAAGATGTGCGTGTCCCTTTAAGAAGCGCTGACAGCATCTCTGTACAACTGCTACATGCATGTTCTTCTGTGCATGGTTAGGAGAGGGCGTTATTGAGTGCGACGACGTCCAAATTCACAGTCATGCGTCAAATCAAGTATTGCACGCCTATTGACATCACGATCTGCACATTTACATTGGAGAGGCAAGTGCAGGCAACGGCAGCACTGCTGACCGCTCCAAAATGGCGGCTGCCGTGTCCTGCGCCGGAAGCAGGTGGAAGTGAGGTGGCCGCCATTTTTTCAAGAAAACTGGCCTCAACGGCTGGTGCTACTACATGGAATTTCACGGCCTTGGTCTTGGTTCCCAGCCTAAATAAATTATGCAAATCAGAGACAACTGAACAATAAAATCTTACTGACTACCTGGTACTCTACATTTGGCATAAAACTATATCGTGCAGTGGGAAACCTAAAGATTACAGTAGTCCAGCTGCAGACCTGATATCTCTTTTATACCTGCAGATGAATGAGGCAGTTTTAAAAAAAAATTTGCTACCATAATTTCTCTCTTTTATGTTATGTGAACCTAGCTGGAGAAGGAACAATTTCACAAATTTTAAATACAAGAAATCATTTTCTGCAGCTTTTTTAGGGGTGAAATTGTTTATATTTTTGACTCTTCTAAATATCCCTGCACCTTATACCAACCCTGACCAACATGCTCCCAATCCAGTGTGAAAACATCCCAGAGTAACCAGCTCTCCTGTTTTCTCTCCCTCATCATACTAGTGGTACTGATTTGGAAATTCAACATGTATGGAATCCCTTGTGCTAACTCCTTAACACAGTGCACTAATACTCCATACACCAGCGTGCTACCCAGTATAGATTTTTTAAAGTTTTATATGCTGTCTGTTTTGGATGGTAGAATGACCCAGTGTATAAGCAGTTCCATGCTGTTCTATATTTTACTGTGGCATTCGGTCAACTTGCTAGGTGTACTTTTGAGTAATGCGGCAAAGGTTCTCTTGTGGACCAGTTTCCTTATTCTTACCTGAGCCATCTCATTGAGACTGAGCTCATATACAAATGTTAGATGATACTGGGTTTTTAGTCTCTTAGCAGAGAATTATATTGTTGTAGTACTGTGCATTTATGTTTTTTTAAAGAAACATAGGATCATTTTCTGAATTATCCTTCAACAGATATTAGTCAAGCAATGAGTTATGATAGGCTGCCCTCACCTGATTTTGTGTTGTCAGATGCATTTACACAGTGTGGAGGAGCTCCTGAGCCATATTTGCCCTGACATTGGGACTTCACCAGAGAGGTGTCCTTGAAATTTAATCACACCTACGGATCCAATATGGCAGGCAGTGTGTGCTTGCCTCAAATTTGCCATAATGAGGGGCCAACCCTTACCACCACCTGGGCAGCTAGAAGTGCAGGAGGAGGAAGAGGAAGAACAGGAGCAGCATCGACCACCAGTGCCCCTAGCTGCCAGAGATCTTAGAGAGCAGCTCTGTACATGCTCTAAATACTAAGAATGTAGGGGGGAAGAATTGCTGTGGTCAGTATGTGTAGTGATATCATAAATGCAGTCAAAAAGAATGTGTTTAGATCTTTGCTACACATCAGTTCTTCCTCCATAAATAACAAAATTGGCAATTCCCATTTTGCTCTTTATATGATAATGATGTAGGTAACGCTGCTGTATCTAAGTCTGGCAATGTGATTTATTTTTAACCCATCTGAAGCAATTTTATAGAAAGGATTCCACTGAATTTTGTACAATTTATTACAAATACAACCAAATTTTTATGCAACCAAAACTTTAGCATTTCTGCATTTTGTTATAATTTGAGTATAAAAGTCTGTAGATGTATATTGTAACTAGAGTGTCTGTGGGCATGTCAAGCATTTGCATGTTGGAGTGATATATGTAGTGGGACCAAAAATAACATTGGCTTTATTAAGTGGTATGGATATTTTGAGGTTAAAATTCATGTGAAAATAACTATAGTTTTAAAATATGGTGACGGTAATCATTCCTTGGGGGGGGGTCCATTTTTTGGCAGAATATATTGCATAGGTTGGCTGATGGATTTATATGCTGTGCCAAAGCTTGTTGGTAACCCATATGCTTTGAGGCATTTCAGTCTGTAGCTCTTATAGCAGCCACTGACAAAAGCAGTCTGATTTTGCTTTGCTGGTGTGGTTGGCCACTGGCTAAATAAACTTGCTGTAATTTCACTAGCCATGTCTCAGGGGCATATAAAATTGAAGGGTTATGACTGAAACAGGTTGGATGACAAATTGAATTAGGACAACTTGCAGAATGTTTTGCCTGAGAGTAAAATCCTGATAAAGAAATGAAAGTGACAGTCGAATTCTTATGTCTGTTTGTCTTTTCTCTCTTGCTATATTTTTCTCAGCCAGTTTCCCCCTTCTACTCGTGAAGATATTGGGCCGAAAATTGATCCCGGGACGCGAGAGTACGCACTGCATACTCTCGCGTATTCCCACTCCAATTGCCGGTTTTCTGCATGCCCTGCGCATGCGCTGAAAACCGGCAATTGCTCTTCCGAAAAGGGGGCGGGGCCGGAGTGCATCGCGTGCGCGCTACAGGCTGCGCGCACGCTGTGCACTTCATGCTTTGGACGCGCAGGTAAGTACTGAAGATTTTGGAAATGTAAAAAGGAGGAGTAAGACCCGCTTTTAAGAAGGTAAGTAGTGAATTAAGTATTTTTTTGAATTTTTTTTTACAGGTATATCTTTTTTATAGACTTTAAAGACAGGTAAGTTTATTTTTATAACTTTTTAAAAGATTTTAAATTTTTTCAAAAATTTAATTTTTTATTTAAAATGGTTAATTTAATTAACTATACTTATTTTATTAATGTGATGGGTTTTTTTTTTAATTTAATTGAGGTTTAGCTGTTATTTTGGGGGGGTGTAAGATTCATAAGTCTCTCAGCCATGCTGTGAGACTTATGAATGGAAGATGGTGTGCTGCCATTGGCTCTAACTGAGTCACGTGATCCCACAGCTCGCACGAATTAACTACGCCGCTGGGATACGCAAGCCCAGCACAGCTGATGTCTGGAACATCAATTTCGTGCGAGCTGGATCAGAAAAAGCATAAGCGAGGTGAGACATCGCGGGAAAGGCTTACCCCCGCGGGAACAGAGCGAGATCAATTTCTGGGCCATCTGTGCTGGGGTACAGTTCCATGGGCGCCAAGCCCTCCTGAACCTCACCCAATTGGTCAAATGTGTGAGTCTTGTTGATAAGTGTTGGAAGGCTATTTGACTGGAAGAGACATTAAAGTCCAATCCTGTCCTCACCAAACATCAACACACACACTTCTAGCAGGGGCCAGTGGATAGCAAACAACAGAAGTAACCCTGACCAATTTTCCCAACTGTAGTACCTGTACTAGTGCCTCAGCTCAGAACAGGTAACTTAGCACAGCCGATAGAATCTGTGTGGCTCATTGTATAAAACTCACTTAATCACTGGGGGAGATCCTTCTTGTGTTTCTTTCTGAATAATTTGATGAGAGCTAAGCCAAATCCATAATGATGAATTCAATCAGAACGCCTGCTTAAAAATAAAATGTAATGCAATCTTGAAAGAAATTCATTTGTGAATAATTTAATATGTCGCAGATGGGTTGGTGTTGCTGGATTCAATGAGAATTCCATCTTTAAAAAATGATAATGATTTAAGTCTCTGCTGAGTTAAAAGGGGTTAAAATGAAAAGGAAAATTGGCAGTGATTGAATTAGTGAAGACTGTTACTAAATAAATGTGGGATTGTGTGAGTATCAAAGAGTAGAAGTTCCAATGCTTAAAGAAGAAGAAGCAAATTAATTAAATATAAAAAGGTTGCAGCAAACAGATTGTTTGAATTAAAAAATACAAATAATGAAATTGAGACATCAATTAAAACCGACAGAAGCTTGGTAAGGATATCAGAAATGTAATGCAAGAGTTTTATCCTGATTAAAGATTAAAAGTAATAAGAAACATCTGTTTGTAATTAATTAATAACACTCATTTTCATTTATTTCAAATTTGCATTCATAAATATCCCAACTGGTAAACATGACTTTTCTATCAAAACATTCCATTTTGAATAATTTGTAGCAGCTATACTAGACCAATTTTTGATTTAAAACCGAAACCTATACAAAGCAGTGAACCTGGTTGTATAAGTTGTACACTAGAAGGATTTTCAATTGTGTGTGAGGAGACAAATAAGGTTTAGCAGCCACTTCAGAAAAAATGTTTTAGTGCCAATATTAACAATTTGAGCCTGGTTGTTTTGAAGGAGGCAGGACAAGTAAAATATTCCTAATGCACCTAGTGCCTCAGAACTTAATGGCCCAGAAATTAAACATGGATGGTTCCCGCGGGGGTAAGGATTCCCCGCGATATCGCACTCCGCGCCTACCTTTTTGCTCCGGGCCCACACGAACTTTAGTTTCAAAGCCTCTCCCTGTTGCAACCATGCAGTGTGTGCGTATCCCAGAGGCGCAATTAGTTCGTGCGAGCTCTGGGATCACGTGATTCAGTTAGAGCCAATGGCAGCACACCATCTTTCATTCATAGTTTTGACGGCAAGAGCTGTCAAAGCTATGAATACTACAAACCCCCAAAAGAACAGCTAAACCTCAATAAAAAAATTTTAAAAAGCCATCACATTAATAAAATAAGTATAGTTAAATAAATTAACCACTTTAAACAAAAAATTAAATTTTTGAAAAAATTTAAAATCTTTTTAAAAGTTATAAAAATAAACTTACCTTTCTTTAAAGTCTCTAAAAAAGATAAACCTGTTGAAAAAAATTTAAAATAACACTTAATTAACTACTTACCTTGTTAAAAGGGGGTCCTACGCCTGCTTTCTTTGTGTGTAAAATCTTCACCACTTACCTGCGCATTCAAAGCTGAAAAAAAAACTAAGTGCACTGCGTGCGCACAACCTGTAGCGCGCACGCGGTTCACTTAGGAACCGTCCCCTTTGCAATTCATGAAGTGCCGGTTTCCCGCGCATGCGCAGTGCATGCAGGGAACCGGCAATTCGGGATCTAATATGCGAGAGTACACAGTGCGTACTCTCGCGTATTAGGTTTAATTTTCGGGCCATTGTATAATCTTGTACCTGTTGATATACAATGTATTACACAATGTGTTTGGCATAATCAGATTGCTCTGTTATGAGCCATATGTGCCCTTTATGTCTGTGTTAACTTTAATATTGATGATGTGGAGATGCCGGTGTTGGACTGGGGTGGACAAATGTGAGAAGTCGCACAACACCAGGTTATAGTCCAACAGTTTTATTTGAAATCACAAGCTTTCGGAGCGCTGCTCCTTCAAGGAGCAGCGCTCCGAAAGCTTGTGATTTCAAATAAAACTGTTGGACTATAACCTGGTGTTGTGCGACTTCTCAACTTTAATATTGAGGGTAATTTTCAGCCCTGTCTCTGGGTGGGAGTGGGGCAGTAGCGGGCTAAAAAGCACGGGTCAGTACTTACCACCCCAAGCCTGCCAATGTCCAGCCGCTGCGATTTTGGAGTGGACTAAGAAACAGGCAAACAGCACTCGCACACAAAACGGGCGAGAACCTACTTGAATATGCAAATCCTGATCACTGCAGGCCACTTGTAAATGGCAAAAAAAAAACTGTGCCAAAATTTTTGTGGGCCTACAAAAATCTTCCCACCCGTTGCTGGTTGCTCAGAGCCCCCACCTCTCCTTAAGGGCATACTTAGGCTGGGCATCATGGAGAAGCTGCCGGATTTCCTCCTCTTCCCCCGCTCCCGAAGGGAGAACTGCATGTCAGTGCTCGTTGGGCGCTGGTAGCTTGCCTAAAGTATTGCAATGAGGTTTGGGTCTCTCTCTGGTGCCATCAGGCAGGCTATCCACTGAGATCGCTCCACCCACTGCCAGCTTGATGTGTTAACAAACCAAAACCGTCCCATTAGTTTTGTTGCATTTTAAATATTTCCTCAAGAAAGGAAATTTGGTCATAGTGGGACAAAATTCCCAAAAGACAAACAATATACTTAAAATCTTTAAATTGTCAAACTGGAGGTGCTGCAGCTCACTAATGTTCTGAATACCTACCATTGTCATTACAGTAATGGCGGCTCCATTGTGATGCAGTGAGTTAGTAGTTGTGTTATGGAATGATATGTCACAGATATTTGTGCATTGAATGAATGGTGAGTTCTGGCTTCCCCCATGCCAACAGGAGGAAACATCACATATGTTGCTTTCCCAGAGTTACTGAAGTAAAATCAGGCATACTGACTGCTTTCACACAGTTACAAATAATCAGTTCAAGAATGATATTGGTAAAGGACTGGAAGCAAGTTGCTTGCTTCCCATCTGAGCCAAGTGTGATAAAGGAGGAATTAAAATGGGGCTAGAGAAGCTGCTCTCTTAATTAATTATTTTTTTGAAGGCAGCTATAGGATTTCTGTACTGAAATAAACAATTGTTAACAAGATTACAATGGCCTATTTATATGGTGAACAAAATTGGTTTCTTATCTAATTTGAAGAGGCTTGATTAGTAATATGAAAAACTGATATTCTAGCCTGTTTAATGTAACTGATGTTTTTGTTAAATGGTTTGAAAATCATATGCAAGGTGCATCGAAACATCTGACATGCGTATTCAGTGGGCAAACCTCCCCGCTGGAGTGCAAAGTCAGTAAATTATCCTTCACATGCAGGCAGCAAATTTAAAAGATTAATTTATTATCTAGTGCTTTTGAATTAGTCTACATTTCTCTTAAAACTAAATAGGTGTGCTGCATCAAAATATAGAATAAACAAGCTATTATAAGAGGAGAACTGGTCATTAAACTGCTCAACAAAGAATATTTGGCACTATACAGTGACTCATAAAAGGTAACTTTATTTACAGCCTGGAAACTAATTTGCTCTAAAGTCATCTTTAATTTTGAAAGCCCCTAATTTTGTTGTGTTATAGCACAGGCAGGTTTATTCTTTGTTAGTCATAAAATTGTTACTTGAGTCAATATAAGTCGACAAAACAGTAAAACTAGGCAATAAAGTTAATTTCCAAAAAATGTTAGTCTCTGTTTGCACTTAATGAGCATTCAAAGAAACAAGTTTTTTCAAATGCAGCTCAGGTGACTTCAGAGTCTGTACTTCAGAGTTTGAGTCAATTGGGCTTTTAGATGACTTGCACTTAATCGATTAATTAGAGTGCAGCTTAAGTTTTTGAACATTTAGGTTTCAACTCAAAACTCCTAAACTTACATTAGAAAAATAACCATGATATAAGAGAATAGGAAACAGGAAATAGACTCTTACCAAGATTCACCCAGTGCTGCTTTGAAATGGTGTCAGGTGGTGTGTCAGAGTTGACTCACATTTGGAATTTTCCTTCCTCCCTGTTTCCCTCAGGAAGTGCCTTACCTATGCTCAAAACTTCCTTTGATGAACATCAGGAATCACTGGGAATCTTGAGGGAGAGCTTGTAAAATAATAAGTGTGAATTTTAACTCCCGGGTGGGAAGCAGGGGAGTGGCTCCGGCCAGCTGCCCACTCGGATTGGGCATAAAGAGATAGCTGGCCAACTGCCACTCCATGAAGATCGGGCGACCCCGGAAGCCCACCGCCGGCATTCAGGTAAGTCGCAGGGCAGGGTGTGTTCGGGGGGGGGGAGGGTTCTCAGGTGGAGCCTGGGGCGGTAGTGGCCAAACATTCCTTGTGGGGGCCAGAGTAGCATTCCTGCTCATCCTGACTCCATAAAGATAAAGTTGTGTACTGACCTTTTGGGGACTCTGCTTCTGCTCTGGCAGTTTTTACTGGTCGGAGCGTTCATGGCTGGCGCTCCATCTAGTAGGCTGTTAAAATTGCCTCGGGCCCCTACCGAAGTGGTAGGACCTGTTTTGCATATATTGACTCAGACGTGAGCATCAAATGTCTGGTGTTAAAACAGCCGTGGGGCGGTATCCAAGCGGCAAAAAGTACCACACAGTTTTAACTCCCGTTCCAGCCAGTTTCTGTCGGGCAGAAGGAGTTAAAATCTATAGAGATTTGCAGCAGAGAAGGAGGCCAACATGCTCGTTGCATCTGCGACTGTTCTCTGAAAGAGCTATCCATTTAGTTCCATTCTCCATATTTGTTCTTTTTCAAATATTTATCCACTTCTCTTTTAAAAGCTACTATGGTTACTGCTTCCACCATATCTTAACCTTTTGCATAAAAAAATTCTCCTAACCTCTCCCTTCATTCTTTTGCCAATGAGCTTAAGTTTATGCATTCCAGTTACCAAACAGTGGATAATAAATTTTCCCAATTTACCTTATTAAATACCTTTTAATTTTGAACACCTCTATCAGATCTCTTCTTAATGTGAAATCATCCATATTTGAATCTCTCCAATCAGGTTTCCACTCCTGCCATAGCACTGAAATGGCCCTAATCACATAAAATTACATAGAATTACATTGAATCTGTAGCACAGAAACAGGTTTGTTGGCCCAACTGGTCTATACTTGTGTTTGTATTCCACACAAGCACCCTCCCACTCTAATTACCTCTTCCCACCCTGTCCCGTATCCCTCTATTCCCTTCTCTCTCATGTCTGCATCAAGCCTTCCCTTAAATGCAGCAATGCTGTCTGCTTCAACCACTCCATGTAACATCGAGTTCCACATTCTCACCACTCTATGTACAGAAATTCTTCCTACCATTTATATTGGATCTGTTCGTGGCTTTCTTATATTTCTGACCACTTGTTCTGGACTCACCAACAATGGAAACGGTTTCTTCATATCCACTCTATCAAATCCCTTCATAATTTTAAAGACCTCTATCAGGTCTCCTTTTAGTCTTCTCTTTTCCAGAGAAAAGAGCCCCAGCTTGCTTAAAGTCCCAAATGGCATCCTCTGTTACTGTACTCATGGTGCACGATCCCTTATTGTTCTTCTCGACCTCTCTGCAGCCATTGACACGGTTGATCACACCATCCTCCTCCAATACCTCGCCTCCGTTGCCCAGCTCAATGGGTTCCATTCTTACCTATCCAATTATAGCCAGGGCATCTCCAGCAATTAATCTCTTCCCATCCCTGCGCCATTACCTCTGGAGTGCCCCAATGATCTAGCCTTGGCCCACCCTCCTCTTCCTCATCTGCAAGTGGCCCTTTGGTGACATCATCCAAATACATGGGGCGAGAAATTCATCTACTTACTGCCACTCCGTAGCGCCATGAAAAGGTGACAAAATGGAGGCCACCGCTCTTTCGCCAGCTGGTGGTGGGTCTCGCGGCGGCTGCCATTTTCCTCCTGCCCTTTGCGCTGCCAGTAACTGGCAGCGCCCTGGAAAAAAAATGCCAGCATGGTGACGTCAATCAGCGTGCAACACCGACTTAACATCACCACTCTGAACTTCGACCTTAGTGCTGAATTCAGCGCTGGGTCCTAAGCAAGCAGGCTGACAGTGGTAATGTCAGCACCTCTGAAAGGGACACACATCGTTCAGGTAAGTTTGGATTTAAGCTTTTGGACTGAGTTTTTTTGATTTTATTGAAGTTGTGGCTTGCTGCAATAGATGTTAAAAGTTTTTTAAGTGTGTAGGGAGTGCTGCTGGATGCTTGCAAGGCCTCATAGTAAAGGAAGGCCTCTGAGAAGACAGAAAATGCTGCAAATACTCAGCAGGTCAGGCAACATCCATGGAGATAGAAACAGAGTTCACGTCTCAGGTCAAGATGCTGCCTGACCTGCTGAGTATTTCCAGCATTTTATGCTGTCATTTCAGATTTACAGCATCCACTTGCAGAGGGAAGAGGAAGACACAGAGAGGAAGAAGCTGAAGAGGAGGAAGCAGAAGGAAGGCTGCAACCCAGACATCCCTTTTCTGGCAGGGATATCCGGGATGATATCATCCGCCTGCGGTACCAGTGAACACAACCCCAATTCTCCTTTCCATATTTGTCCCACACCTTACCTACTCTCTGTTACTGACCATCACAGCGTCCTCTTGGCCACAATGCTAAAATAACAGCCACCACAAAGCAAACTTTCCAATCCAACTCTATCCATCCAATATGACATCAAGAAATCAATTCATCACCCCTTATGCACTCTCTTAGTGACTGTCTTGTATGTGCCTTTGCCTATCCTACTGATGTCACGCAGTGCTACCCCAGTGGCTGCAGCATGGCTGGTGGAAAGCTGCTGATTTTCAGTAGGGGAGACTGCAAATGGCCTTGCTGGTCAACCTTGAGGAGTTGGTGGCTGGGAGTGTCAAATCAAGTGATGATGTTTCTTCTTATCCTTCTTCTTCACTCTCCTCTCCCTCTTCTTGTTGACCCACTGGTTGGGCAGGCTGCATTTCTTGGGTGTGTGAAATGAGGGAGGCACAAGGGTGGAGTTGTGGTGAGGGGAGGATGAGAAAGCAAGAGGTGCATGCAAGAAGGAGGATAACGTATGAGGATACCAGCATCTTGTATCCTTTCAGCCCTGCCGCTGAACAAGGGCTCAGCCATGCCCCTGCCAAGAATGGCCAGCACTGTCTCCTCCAAGGGGGTGAGGTGAAGCTAGGAATGGGAGAGATGTGCCTCATGTTTGGTACAGATTATTGGTAGGTGAGTGATGGGGCAGGTGGGGGAAGTTGTGCATTGAGAAGTGTGTGAGGCTAGTGATGCAGTTGGTAGGAGATGGCTTTTGAAGATGCATCCACTGACCTTGACCACTGGTCTGAGGTCATGAAGCTTCTTTGGGCACTGGAGCCAGATGATGGGGGTAACACTGCTGGCAGTGATGGTCTCGGTTATCTGGTCCCACATCGTTCTTTCTGGAGGGCCTCCTTGCCTCTGTGGATAGAGGACCTCTCTTGCAGTGTTGACCCCCTGCACAAAGCTGGAGTGCTGCGTGCGAAACCTTGCATGCCCCTTTCCTGGTTTGCAGAGCCATTTGTGTTGGTGCTGAAGCACATTTCACATGAAGGCAATTCAGCTTTAAGAGTTGAAGACTCCCATTTGGGAATTCTTTTTAATGTTAATTTTTTTTCAGAAGGCAGTTGAGCCATAAGGGCTAAAAACGGCATATATTTACATCAGTTTTATTTTTTCCATTTCAGAAGGCATTGCCCTTTTAGGAAAATGACAATGCTTTGTGAAATCACAGCCTCGCTTTCAGAGGCTGTTGAAGCAGCTTGGACACGCCACATTGGAGCCTGTTGGCAGGACCAACGCCACCAGGACGGTGTTACACTGTGAGTTTAGTGCTGGGCTAATGATAATTAGTCCCCAGCACCAATTTTTCAGTCCTACCAGTGCCACCAGAGGTGCGATGAGGAGAGTTATTTTTACACAGCGAGTTGTTACGATTTGGAATGTGCTGCTTGAAAGGGTGATGGAAGCAGATTCAGTAGTAACTTTCAAAAGGGAATTGGATATATACTTGAAGGAAAATTTGCAGGGCTATGGGGAAAGAGCAGGAGGATTGGGACTAATTGGATAGCTCTTTCAAAGAGTCGGCACAAACACGATGGGCCGAATTGCCTCCTTCTGTGCTGTATCATTCTTTGTGTTTATAAAACCTTTTACTACTTGCCTTTATGTTACTTGCCAGTCTTTCTTCGGACTCTGTCTTAGCCTTTGTGATTTACTTTTTTTGCTTGCCGTCTATAGTTTCCTCTGTGTTTGGTGTTATTTTATACCAGTCATCCTATATTTGTTATAAGCTCTTTTTTAAGTCCACTTTAATGTTAATTTTTTGAAGGAACTCCAGTTTTTACTCTACCCTTCTATTTCTTGGAACATGTCTAGATTGTACCTTAATCTTTGATTACCTGAGTGTTTCCCATTGTCTGTCCACTCTCCTACCTGCCAATTTTTGTTTCCAATTTATTTGGGTTAGTTTCCTTTTTATCTTGTTAAAATTTGCTTTTTCCTGTTAAGTACCCATGGGGGCGATTTTCTGACGTTGGAGGAGGCGGGTTTGGAGGTGGGAAAGGCGGGAAAATTAGATTCAAAGAGGTCGGGTTCGGAACCCGCCTCCGTGGGATTTTGCCGGTGCCGGTTTTGGAGGTCGGGAAACGCTCCCACCTCCAGCTGGCCATTGCGCTAATTAACTTCCTTAAATGCTTGTTAAGGGCCTCTCTAAGCCTATTTTGAGAGGCCCACGTGAATTTCCCAGAATTTCGGCGTGCTCCACGCACCTCCTGAACCACGCCAGGTAAACCTGGCGGGTTGACTCGTGGGTGGCCTCCTCACTGCTGCAGGTCTAACAAGACATCGTTTACTGCAGCAAGGATTACTTGCAGGTGCCAGACCTTGGCTTTAAAAGGTCTCTGAGCACTTTTAGAAGGCCTTCCGAAGTCGGAGGTGCTGCAGCTTGACTCCATCAACTGTGGGACCTCCTTGGAAGACCCTCTCCCCGCTTGCAATGAATGCTTCCCCAAAGGAGGCATCTACAAGCAGCATGGAAACCATTCATTTTCTTTCGCCATGGACCTCAGATGAGGATGAGGACCATCCAGGGTAGCAGCAGAACCAGGCAGCTCAGCAGCAACATCAGCAGGAGCCCCAACCTCCTGCTCAGCCACCTGATGCTGCACAGGGCAGAAGGCACCAGCGCATCGAGGCACCTCGCCGCAGGAGATACCCCCCACAGAGGGTTTACAGACAAAGGATGAACTACCTCAACATGAGTGAGCAGCAGTGCCAAAGGAGGTTGAGACTTTCGCGAGAGGATGTCCGAGAGATCTGCGGCCTGCTGCAGCAAGACCTGGTGCCCAGAGGAATGGATGGACACCCCTTACCAGTGGCTGTCAAAGTCACCACCGCACTCAACTTCTTTGCCTCAGGCTCCTTCCAGGGATCATCAGCAGACATCAGCGGCATCTCCCAGTCAACTGCCCACAGTTGCATCACCCAGGTTACCAATGCCTTTTTTGCTAAGGCCCACAATTACATCCAGTTCACAAGAGATCAAGCAAGTATAATCGCCCGTTCGGTTGGATTCGCAAATATGGCAGGCATGCCAATGGTGCAGGGCGTCATAGACTGCACACATGTGGCCCTTAGGGTGCCCCATCACAACCCAGCTATCTTTGTCAACCGAAAGGGCTTTCACTCCCTCAACGTTCAGCTGGTGTGTAACCACAAGAAGGAGTTCTTGCAAGTTTGCGGCAAGTTCTGTGGAAGTTGCCATGACTCTTTCATCCTGCGGCACTCTAATGTTACTCCGCTTTTCAATCCACCAAACCAACTTAATGGATGGCTCCTTGGTGACAAAAGCTATCCCCTGAAGAAGTGGCTAATGACGCCGATCAGGAGGCCAGCTAACGAGGCGCAAGAGCGCTACAACGCCAGCCACACTTCGACCAGGTCCATCATAGAACAGACCATTGGGTTGTTGAAGATGCGCTTCTATTGCCTTGACCGATCAGGTGGAGGCCTGCAGTATACACCATACAGGGTCTCCAGAATGGTCGTGGTCTGCTGTACACTGCACAACATCGCACAGCGTCGTGGCTTGCAGCTTCCTGATGAGCAAGTGGCTCAGTTCCAGTCCTCTTCAGATGAAGATGAGGAGGAGGCTGAGGAGGAGGAGGAGGATCTGGAGGAGGAGGAGAAGGAGCAGGAGGAGGTCAGAGCGCCGGTGTATTGACCAGCGGCAGTGGCAGCACGCGAGCACATGGCTGCCAGGGATGCAAGGGATGAACTTATCATGGCCAGATTTGCATAGGTTGCCCAAGTTGGCCCATGTCCTTGGCTCCATCCTAGGACTTCATTGACAATGGACATGACTCTCTGGCCTCCTTTCACTCAGGCCACCAACCTGACAACGCAAGTGTGGCGGTGCCCGCAATGTGGAGCTTCCTAAGGCAAAAGAACAGATGGCATAACGCCAACATTTTGGCTTCAAATCATTTTAATGCTTTCCAACAGGGATGGCATTTCATCAATACACAGAAACAGTCTCCCAATCTGCACACAGATCTGGAGGTTATATCCCTTGCCAGCTGTACCCTCACAGCCTTGGTTTCTTTGGCAGGCCTCTTCCTCCGAGTTGAGTGGAAGAGCACCTCCATGCTAGCTCTCACCCCCTCAAACAACATTTGCAGTGCCTCATCCGAGAGCCTCGGGTAGGCCCTTGCCTTGGAATTGGACATAGGTTTCTCAAAAGATGTTGGAGGTGGTGCAGGAGAAGCAGAAATGCTGTGGAATGAGCCAAGGGAGCAAGAAGCCATAAAATCAGACTGGAAAAGTGCTGTCAACAGAGGCGAGTTTCAGTCCCAAAACACAAATTGAGCAAGGGCATCCCACACCTCTGAAATCAAGTGGACAATCATGGGAAAATCGCAAATTTTTGAAACCTATCAGTGGAGGCGAGTTTCAAACCCACCCAAACTGAAACCCGTCTCCATCTCTCCTCCAGTGGGAAAATCGCCCCCTTTATCTTTGAATGTGTTCTTTCCTCAATTTTTATAACAGGCCTAATTATGTTTTGGCCACATTTCCTAGATGTGCCCCAACCCATACATTACCTACTTGCCCCACTTCATTATCTAGAACTAGATCTAGCACTGTCTCCTTGTTGGACTAAAAACAAACTGATGTAGAAAACAGTGCTGAACATACTGTTGAAACCCCTTCCCATCTTCGCCTGTTGCATTACATTATTTATGTGCTACCCTGTGACTCAGGGTTAGGTGAAGTTTAAATTACACTTTGCCAATTTAAATAAACTCATAATATCTGAAGAAGGGATTGGTTTTATTTAATTTATCTTGAAAATATTAATCTATGTTTGAACTATTACTAAGAAAGAAACAATATTCAGAAGATGATGTGTATCAACCGCTACATACAGTCTTAATTCAGTCACTTAACTCAAAATATATGATCAATCAACATTTTAGCACTAAATTCTCATTTTTCTTTGTTATTTATTTTACTTACTACAAATCATTGGACAATTTATATTTTAGCATGAATAATTACTGATTTTTGGAGTAGACCTATAGGATTTGTAACACAAAATTCATTAAGAAACAAGAAAATGATTGTGTCATATGAAGGACTGTGTGCAATTTGGTGACCAAAATAGGTTGGACTGTTCAAACCTGTAATAAATCAAACATACATGTCATGCCAAAATCAGGCACCATTAAAAAGCAGACACAAAAAATGTCTGTAGTGTTGAAATCAAATATTGGGGTGGCTGTTATGTTTTTAACAGATCCTACAATATGTTGGTAATTAGTCTGGAATTTCAAGATATATATTTAAGCATACATATAGGGGGTAATTTTGGGTATGCACTGGTGGTGGAAAACCTTGGCTACCACTAGGGCATATTGGAAAACTGTGAGCACACTACCTGCGATTTTCCTATACGTGTTAGCTGCAAGCAAAGTCCCTCATCACCAGAGAATAATCGGAAAATTATACACCATAAAGTCTCTATTCACATTTTCATAATAACATACTATAGTTAGTTGCTACCTGTAAATAGACAACTTAGTCCTGATTAAATTACTTTTGTTCCTTATGTCGTACTTTTTCATGAAAATTGAATTTCAAAGTAATCACAAAGTCGAGCATAAGTATTTCTTATTGTAGCTGATATAACCCATTCCCTTGTTGCCTGTAGTACAAGTATCTCCCTGGTGTGGCACTGGAGTGCTCGGCATTCCTGTAATCTACATTTTAGCTGAATATGATTTATGTTATACGATGCTCTTCGTTAACATTTATTTCCTGCAGGGGCTTTCAATTGCACGTGAACTGTTAAGTACTCAGGGATGAGTTGTATTAGTCATATTTTAATACCTTTAGGCAGCTCTTGAATGTTTTGCTATAAATTTTGTCTATTCTGGCACAGCCCCATAATCGTTATGCATGTTGGCTCAAAGTTAAAATTAGTTTGGTCTGACATCAGCCCCAACTCAAGCAGCAGAATGCCAAAGCATTTGCCAAATCCAGGAAGAGTTTGTAATACCCCAGGAATCTCTTCTAATGATAGACAACATTCATTAGAAAGGCTAAAAGTCATCATTGTTCAACATTTGTTTGGAAAAACTCGAAGTTCTTCAATTAGAACTTTCAAATTTTTCCCCCCTCGTTAATTTTGAAAATGCTATAACTCAGCCTGTCAACTACTGTATGCTGTCTCGGATGGCTTTCTATTAAGTTAAGTGTATATAATGTCTGTGAGTAGCATCTGCAACAGAGTAAGTGTTAATTGTAAGATGCTACCTTTTGTGTAATTCGTTGTCATTGTCATATTATTTATATGTTAGCGATTGGCTTGGCAGAATAGGACAACTGGCTTAGATGCACAAAGGGCATTGTTGGTTTGAAAAATCTGTGTGGCATGAGGTTGGCATAATATTGTTCAAATTCATAGTACCTCCAAATGTTTTTGGTATGTATTTGGTAAACTGTCTGCAGAAATACAAAATGATGCAACCAAGTATGGTTTTTAGCAAATTTAGCAAGTGAATAAATTTATTAAGTACTATTTATTTTTGTATATAACAAAATTTAAAATTTGGCCCAACACTGAATTTGTGTAATATAACGTAATTCTGTTTTTCTTTTTTAAACAAATTCTGTCAATTGTGTGTCGCGGAAGTAGATAAATGCTATGGATTAATAACTGCATGGTAGTGAGCTGAGAAAAATCAAAAGTTTTACTAAGGACTCCTAATGACTATGATGGAGAGAAGTGAAAAGTATAAAAGGACTGCCAAGTGAGAACAAGGTACATTTGTCTACTAAGATTTTATTTGGAGCCTGGGAGATTGGGAGAGTGTTGGACTAACCTAGTATCCAGTGCTCCTACGTCATTGTTTTCTGATTTGAAGGTGCTGTTATAATGCAGGTATTGGCTTGAGATGGATATTTGCTTAAAGAAATGTTTACAAATGAAGAATCACTTTGGTGAGGTACTGGAGGGCTGCTGGTGCACCCCATTGCAAATCGATGCCTTTAGGAAAAAGCAGAAGAGTGTTGGAGGGGGGCAGGGAAGTATATCCATAGTCCTTTTAGTATTCCTTTGAGAATGTATTTGATATGAGAAGGTAAAGAGTTAAAGTCATTTACACTATTGTAATTTAGCAGTCCCTTCCCCAGAAGCTGGAACCTAGCCATACATTTAAATGCTTCATGTAATCTATTTGTATTTTGTGATAACAGTTTTATGCTTTAATCCAGACAATTTATGTTGAGAAGAGGACTATAAGGGTACCATTAGCTTAAGACTTCACATGATATATTACTGTTAGCACTAAAAACCACAGAAATCAATCTGTATTGAAGTTACAGTAAGGAATACCCAGGGGCTACATAAAAATCCTAGTCAAGAAAGGGCTGGAATCTGCAGTTCATAATGTGAGCAATGTTGCTTGTGAGCATGACATACAATAAACAGCAAGTTTCCTTAAGTGCTGAAAATACTAATTTTGATTCATAGCCATGGAACTCCGAAGCCTTTCACATTTTTGCGCACTGTATTTCCTTTGTAACTTTGAAAGGTATACATTTTCTGTCACATATCATTGTTTACAAATGACTTCATGCAAATTTGCAATACTTAACCTTTAACCTGCTAAAACACTGAAAATACATGCCAATTCAGAGTATATGTTGTATGCGAGCTTTGCTACTGTAAAGTAATTACAGAAACATCATGAAACATTAATTATAGTAGTTTCAGAATTAACAAAAATAGTAAGTAGAGTTTTAATTGTGGGGATACAAATACATATGATTGCAATCAGGAATAAGAAAGGATTCAGTGCTAGACCTCATTCTGGGTAACAAAGCAGTTCAAGTAAACAACCCCAAGATGGGAGAACATATAATCATGGAATTTTCACAGTACAGAATGCGGCCTTTCAGCCCATTGCACCTGTGCTGGCTCTCTGAAATAACGATCCACTTCATCCCATTCCCCTGCTCTTTTTCCATCCCCTTTTAAACTTTCATTATTCATGTATTTATTGACTTCCCTTTTAAAAGTTATTATGGATTCAGCTTCCACCGTTGTTTCTGATAGGGCATTCCATGTCCTAACAACCCTCTGCATGAAACAAAAATCTCCAAACCTCTCCCTTTGTTCTTTTAGTGATCTTAAATTTATGCTGCCGAGTTATCAACCAGCGGAAACAGTTATTCCCTATTTACCTTGTCAAAATACCTCATAAGTTTGAACACCACAAATCATATTCTTCTTTTAATCTCTTCTCAAATGAAAAGAGTCCAAATTTCTTCAGCCTGTCCTCATAACTAAAGCCTCTCTATCATTTAGTGAATCTTATTGCATTCCCTTGATGACCTTGACATCCTTCCTAATGTAAGGCCCTCAAAGCTGAACACTATTCTAACTGCAGCCTAACCACTTATGTGACCATAACCTAATTAGGTTTGCATTGAAAATAGATAAAGAAAAAGAGGAGTTTAAGATAAAGGTAGTGGACTGGAAATTAACTAATTTCACTGGGATGAAAGGTATCCTAGCCCAGAATAATTGATTAGAAAAAAATGTCAGATCAAATAGTGCATTAGCAGTGGGAGATATTTAAATACAAATACCAGGAACCTCCTGGGGCATTTCCCACTCCGCTGCTATAACTTCGGTGGAAGTTTGGTGGAAACCCTGTTTATGCTTGTAAATAGGATTTCCACTGAACTTCTGCTGACGTTACAACGGCGAAACGGGAGAAGTTACGAGGAAATTCCCAGCGAAAATGTATGAGGTGCAGGTTAAATGCATTCCTATTAGGAGTAAAAGGGGTTCGTTAATTACTGGGATTACAAGGATGAATAAAGAGATTAGAGCAAAAATAAGGTTTAAAAAAAGGCATATGATAAATTAGATAGGATAATACAGAAGAGGAATATAACAAGAATAGAATGGAAATATAAAGGGAGATTAGGAGGGCTAGGAAGGAATATTAAAAATTACTGCAGTCAACATACAGGAAAATAACAAGAGCTTTTACAAGCATATTAAAAAGTAAAAGGATTGCTAAAGAAGGAGTGGGATCACTTTAAATGAAGAAGGCCATCTTGTAATTGACAATGAGAGAATAGTGTAAGTGGGACTGTAGGAGTACCTGAGGAGGTTATAGTAGAACTACTACTGGAAATAAATAAAATTAAAACAGAAATTATACCAGGTCTAGATAAAATGGAGTTAGGAAGGAGATAGCAGATGCATGAACTATGATTTTCCCCAAATTATGCCAAATAAGAGGGTGGCAAGTGTTACATTCGTGTTCAAGAAAGAGGAAAGGGATAAGCCAGGAAATTATACACTAGTTACTATTACCTCAGTTGTGAATTAACTTCTGGAGTGAAAACATGGGATGAAATTAGTGAAAATTTAGAAAGGCATGAGTTGATCAGGTATATTCAATGGATTTGTAAAGCATTGATCATGCTTGACTATTGTACTTGAATCGCTCTGCAGCCCAGCCTCTTATACTTCTTCTTGGGGCTATCTCAGTGTCAAGAGGATCTGGGTTGAGTGGCTGGTGCATTCCTGTGGGAGCCTTGCAAGATCAAAGTGGCACATGTCCTAGGCTGTACTTGGCACTTGTCTCACCCTCATGGTGTTGCCGATGTAGGTAGTGGACTCCTCCAGCTGAGCCACCAGCAACAGCACATTCTGAGAAACTGCCTCCACTATCTGCATATGCATTTGGTGCTCATGAAGTGCTCATTTGGTGTTCATAGGGGACACAGATTTAAGGTTTTGGGCAAGAGATACAGGGGGGATGTGAGGAAAAACATTTTTACGCGGCAAGTGGTGATGACCCAGAATTCGCTGCCGACGGAAGTGGTGGAAGCGGAGACACTCAGGGCTGGATTTTGAATGACCCGTGGAGTCGGGTTTGGAGGCGTGTGGGGGGTTAAATTTGCGGGGTCGGGGTTTCCGACCCCATCCCGCCTCCACGCAATTTTGACATAATCAGTCACGGGGTTCCCGACTCCGTCCCGCCTTCAAGAGGCGGGAGAGGCCATTAAAGCCCTTAACAAGCTCTAAATTGGCTCTGTAATGCCATTTTGAAACGCTGTAGCTAGTTTAACCCTCTTCTGACGTGAAGCACGCCTGGTGTGAAACACTCCAGTGAAACCTGGCGGGAGCACAAGTGGATAGCTGACTATCGGCTGCAGGTCCACTATTACAACGGAGATGTGATGAAGGTAGTAGTAGTAGTATTAGGTGTGAACGTTGCCTCTGATGCTGCTGCATTCAATGTCTTCAGAGATTGCCTGGGAGGAATTGCTTGGCAAAAAAAATTCTCTCTCTCTCTCTCTCTCTCTCTCTCTCTCTCTCTCTCCTCTACCACCACACACACACCCTTTTGCATCCAGGTCCACTCACATCAAAAGCCAGGCAGGTCCTCTCTCACCAACAGTCTGAGACTAGCCAGTCAGCAATGATGACATCATCAGAGGCGGGTTTCAGACTGAAACCACTAATTAGTTCATGGGTTCCCACATGCTCCAACTCAATTGCCCAATTAACTGAAAATTGCATCAGGCATCCACATTAATCTGGAGTCGGGGGGGAAACACGAAATGCGGATTACACGACCCCAACCCGACCCCAAGACAAAATCCAGCCCTCAATGTTTTCAAGGGGAGTCTGGATAGGCACTTGAGGGAAATAAACTTGCAGGGCTACGGGGATAGTGGGGGAATGGGACTGACTGGATTGCTCTACAGAGAGATGGCGCGGACTCGATGGGCTGAATGGCCTCCTTCTGTGTCGTTATGACTATGACTCTAGGTATCCTTCTTTTGACTACCAAGCCCTTGGGATATTGGGCCTGAGGCTTTTCAACCGAAGGATGCAGTTCCTACCCACTGAGCATCAGATACTTCATCCACACCTTCCACACTCTGCTTCTCCTGGTTATTTATGAACTGTGCTTCTGCCTGTGAGCTCCCCTCTGGGTTTCCCCCCCCACAGCTCCGCCCTCCCCCCCCGCCCCCCTGGTGAATGTGTCCGAGTTGATGCTTGGAAGAGTAAGATGCAGGGATGGAGTTGATGAAGAGAGGCTGGATGGGTGTTAAAAAATGGGCGAAGATCCACACTCTACTCTTCTGCTTGTTGCTGGGGCACACCTAAGAGGGTGGAAAAAGAAACCACATTAGCAGGGTTTCATGAGCAACTGACATTTTCGTGATTTCAGTATTTTTTTTATTCGTTCCTGGGATGTGGGCGTCGCTGGCAAAGCCAGCATTTATTGCCCACCCCTAATTGCCCTAGGGAAGGTAGTGATGAACCTCCTTCTTGAAGCGCTGCAGTCCTTGTGGTGAAGGTGCTCCCAAAGTGCTGTTAGGGAGGGTGTTCCAGGATTTTGACCCAGCAATGATGAAGGAACAACGATATATTTCCAAGTCAGGAATGTGTGTAACTTGGAGGGGAATTTGCAGGTGATGGTGTTCCCATGCGCCTGCTGCCCTTGTCCTTCTTGGTGGTAGAGGTCGCTGGTTTGGGAGTTGCTGCCAAAGAAGCCTTGGCGAATTCTAGCAGTACATCTTGTAGATAGTACACACTGCAGCCACGGTGCGCCGGTGGTGGAAGGAATGAATGTTTAAGGTGGTGGATGGGGTGCCAATCAAGCGGGCTGCTTTGTCCTGGATGATATCAAGCTTCTTGAGTGCTGTTGGAGCTGCACTCATCCAGGCAAGTGGAGTGTATTCCATCACACTCCTTACTGGTGCCTTGTAGCTGGTGGAAAGGCTTTGGGGAGTCAGGAGGTGAGACGCTCGCCACAGAATACCTAGCCTCTGATCTGCTCTTGTTGCCACAGTATTTATGTGGCTGGTCCAGGTAAGTTTCTGGTCAATGGTGACCCCCAGGATGTTGATGGTAGGGGATTCGGCGATGGTAATGCCATTGACTGTCAAGGGGCGGAGGTTAGACTCTCGCTTGTTGGAGTTAGTCATTGCCTGGCACATGTGTGGCGCAAATGTTACTTGCCACTTATCAGCCCAAGCCTGAATGTTGTCCAGGTCTTGCTGCATGCGGGCATGGACTGCTTCATTATCTGAGGAGTTGTGAATGGAACTGAACACTGTGTAATCATCAGCGAACATCCCCACTTCTAACCTTATGATGGAGGGAAGGTCATTGATGAAGCAGCTGAAGATGGTTGGGCTGAGGACACTGACCTGAGGAACTCCTGCAGCGATGTCCTGAAGCTGAGATGACTGACCTCCAACAACCACAACTATCTTCCTTTGTGCTACGTATGACTCCAGCCAGTGGAGAATTTTCCACCTGATTCTCAATGACTTAAATTTTGCTAGGGCTCCTTGATGCCACACTTGGTCAAATGCTGCCTTGATGTCAAGGGCAGTCACTCTCACCTCACCTCTGGAATTCAGCTCTTTTGTCCATGTTTGGACCAAGGCTGTAAGTGGTCAGGAGCCGAGTGGTCCTGCCGGAACCCAAACTGAGCATCGGTGAGCAGGTTATTGAACATAAGAACATAAGAATTAGGAGCAGGAATAGACCATTTGGCTCTTCGAGCCTGCTCCGTCATTCAATAAGATCATGGCTGATCTTCTACCTCAACTCCACTTTCCTGCACTATCCCCATATCCCTTGATTCTCTTAATATCCAAAAATCTATCGATCTCTGTCTTGAATATACTCAACAACTAAGCCTCCACAGCCCTCTGGGGTAGAGAATTCCAAAGATTCACCACCCTCTGAGTGAAGAAATTTCTCCTCATCTCAGTCCTAAATGGCCGACCCCTTATTCTGAGACTGTGACCCCTGGTTCTAGACTCTCCAGCCAGGGGAAACATTCTCCCTGCATCTACCCTGTCAAGCCCTGTAAGAATTTTGTATGTTTCAATGAGATCAACTCTCATTCTTCTAAACTCTAGAGAATATAGGCCTAGTCTACTCAATCCTCATAGGACAATCCCCCCATCCCAGAAACCAGTCTGGTGAACCTTTGTTGCACTCCCTCTATGGCAAGTATATCCTTCCTTAGGTAAAAAGACCAAAATTGTACACAATATGGCCATTGGTGAGCAGGTTATTGGTGAGAAAGTGCCGCTTGATAGCACTGTCAATGACAGCTTCCATCAGTTTGCTGCTGATTGAGAGTAGACTGATGGGGTGGTAATTGGTCGGATTGGATTTGTCCTGCTTTTTGTGGACAGAGCATACCTGGGCAGTTTTCCACATTGTCGGGTAGATGCCAGTGTTGTAGCTGTACTGGAACAGCTTGGCTAGAGGCGCGGCTAGTTCTGAAGCACAAGTCTTCAGCACGACAGCTGGGATGTTGTCGGGGCCCACAGCCTTTGCTGTATCCAGTGCGCTCAGCCATTTCTTGATATCACGTGGAGTGATTGAATTGTCTGAAGACTGGCTTCTGAGATGGTGGGGACCTCAGGAGGAGGCCGAGATGAATCATCCACTTGGCACTTCTGGCTGAAGATGGTTGCAAACGCTTCAGCCTTGTCTTTTGCACTCGAGTTCTGCGCTCCACCATCCTTGAAGCTGGGGATATTCATGGAGCCTCCTCCTCCCGTTATTTGTTAAATTGTCCACCACCATTCACGACAGGATGTGGCAGGACTGCAGAGCTTTGATCTGATCCGTTGGTTGTGGGACCACTTAGCTTTGTCTAAAGCATGCAGCTTCCACTGTTTAGCATGGATTTAGTCCTGTGTTGCAGCTTCCCCAGGTTGGCACTTCATTTTTACAATTCTGCTGCTGCTGATGGCCCACAGCGCCTCATGGATGCCCAGTTTTGAGCTGCTAGATCTGTTCTGAATCTATTCCATTTAGCACAGTGATGTTGCCACACAACACGATGGAGGGTGTCCTGAGTGTGAAGATAGGATTTCCTCTCTACAAGGATTGTGTGGTGGTCACTGCTACCAATACTGTCATGGACAGATGCATCTGCGACAGGTAGATTGGTGAGGACGAAGTCAAGTAGGTTTTACCCTCGTGTTGGTTCTCTCACCACCTGCCGCAGGCCCAGTCTGGCAGCCATGTCCTTCAGGACTCAGTCAGCTCGGGCAGTAGTGGTGCTAGCAAGCTACTCTTGGTGATGGACATTGAAGTCCCCCACCCAGAGTACATTCTGTGCCCTTGCTTCTTCCAAGTGGTGTTCAACCTGGAGGAGTACTGATTCATCAGCTGAGGGAAGGCGGTAGGTGGTAATCAGCAGGAGGTTTCCTTGCCCATGCTTGACCTGATGCCATGAGACTTCTTGGGGTCCGGAGTCAACATTGAGGAGTCCTAGGGTCACTCCCTCCCGAATACCACTATGCCACCACCTCTGGTGCGTCTGTCCTGCCGGTGGGACAGGACATACCCAAGGATGGTGATGGAGGGGTCTGGGATATTGGCTGTGAGTATGACTATGTCAGGCTGTTGCTTGATTAGTCTGTGGGACATCTCTCCCAATTTTGGCACAAGTCCCCAGATTTTGGTGAGGAGGACATTGCAGGGTCGACTGGGCTGAGTATGCCGTTGTCGTGTCTGAAGCCGGTGCCTAGGTCGATGCCGGGTGGTCAGTCCGGTTTTATTCTTATTATTGTTTCTCGTAGCGGTTTGTTACAACTGAGTGGCTTGCTTCAGAGGGCAGTTAAAAATCAACCACATTGCTGTGGGTCTGGAGTAAGGATGGCAGATTTCCTTCCCTAAACAACATTAGTGAACCAGATGGGTTTTTACGACAGTTTCATGGTCGCTATTAGTGATACTAGCTTTTTATTCCAGATTTATTTAATTAACTGAATTTAAATTCCCCAGCTGCCGTGGTGGGATTTGAATTCACCTCTCTGGATAATTAGTCTAGGCTTCTGGATTACTAGTCCAGTAACATAACCACTGCTACCATTCTCAGTATGTGGTATGAGAGCTGATTTTAACTTTTGGCGGTAGTAGAAAATGCGCGGTTGTGGACCGGCCGCCAGTTATACACCCGCCCAATTTTCCTTTCCATTAAAGTCAATTGCAGCTGATCTACAACTGCCATTTTCCACCACCGCCGAAAATTAAAATCAGCTTTATGGTGTCAGGCATTTGCACTATGTTGTTATAATAGATGTATGGGTGATGTAGGCATAAGGGACATGAGAAAATAAATGTTTGAGAACAATCTGCATCTGCCTTCTCTCTTCCTACTTCTTTGTCTCTACTGTTTCTTCTGTATGCCTGCCCAGGAGTCCCATGGGGTGAAAGTCGGGAGATTGATGCTGCCTCCTCCAGTGGCTGTTCTTTGTCACTGGTTATGGGTAACCTTTTCCTTTAAAAAGAAATTCCATAGTGATCCCATTTTCCATGATACAGATATCACCCAGGTGTCAGTAGGCATTCAGAAATAAGAATGATTTTCACCATCACTGCACGGGCGATAATCTGGTGGAGTGGATTGCCCACCCTTTATAGAACCTGTCTGATTTTTATTCAATTGAATGAAAATATAAAGGGTGGCAATCCACTCCAACAGATTATTATCAGAGCGGGGTAAAATCAAAAATTCACCCCTAAAGGTGCCAGGAATGTGCTATTGCATATCATAGGAGACCTTCACTGTGACCCTTCTTCTTCGGCTGTGAGCGAAAGCACACTTCAAGATGTAGAAAGGGAGTGAGGGGTTTTAATGGGAAATCAAAAATATTTCAGCAAAGTTGCCTGGGGTGCTCTTGAATGCAAGGAGCCTGAAAGTGGAAAACAAGTTTCCAAGTGGGATTGTCTTCCTCTTCCTTCCACTATCCTGGTGAGATCACTGAACCTCTTCCATCACTGAGTCACTGTGCAGTGGGAGGGCTGGTGGAAGTCGCACTTACTGCCAAGGCCACATTTTTCATTGCATCTGTACTACCGCTGCAAAGCAATAAATCACTCCTTAATGTCCTTATTTCATGAAGAAGTACTCCTGTGGACAGGTCATTAAATTTGAGGGCTTGAGACCTTGCTGCTTAGACCTGGCAGTTTTAATTTTGAAGACCCTTGTTCAAAAAATTGGTGGCCTGCCATTTTAAGCTATTGCTGCCTGTGAAAAGCTGCAGAAACACACAGTGAAAGGCTTCTATTGAGGACCGTGGATAGCACTGAGAGCCCGCTCGCATACTTGACCCTGGAAAAAAGGATGGCCAGTCTTGCATGTACAACGCCAAGGAAAATCTGCCCCATTGTGTTCAACTTCCTTAAGGAATTATATCGTGGAGAGGATGAAGAAGAGGTTCACGAAGACAATACCAGGGATGAGAGTCTTTAGTTACGAGGAACAGAGTGGAGAAACTAAGGCCTTTTTATTGGAACATAAAGGTTGAGGGCGATCTAATGGAGGTTTCCAGGATTAAGAAAGGTTTTGAGAGTGTAAATATTGAAAGACTGTTTCCAATGGTTGGCATATCAATAGCAAGCAGGCAAAAACTCTGGACTATCATTAGAAGAACAAAGGAGAAATAAGAAGATTTTTTTTCACACAGCTGGTTATTAAAGCATGGAGGGTTGGTTTGCTGTCAGAGCAGGGTTGGTGCAAGACTTCCGCCTGCTGCTTCAGCCCTGCTGTGACACCGACCTATTTCCCTTAGCCGTGGCTGATTAAGTATACCAGGCCGACACCTGGTAGGATCCCCACCACCAAGAGGGAGGCCACCACTGCTGATGAAGTGGAGGCAAACGATTTAAAGGAAGCAGAGGCTTCCCAAAGATGGAAATATTTCTAAATGAGGGCTTCAGACAACCAAAACCTTCAACAAAGGGAGAGTTGGCCATTATTAGGCCCTCTCCCTCCAATCAACAAAATAGTGGGCCTTCTGCTTGCATGGGTTACTGCTACCATTCTCCTAGCAGCGCCTGAGGTCGACAGTAGCAGCAATGGAAGCAAGAAAAATCTGACGTATTCCCAGACCTCATCTCACCACCATCATTTACATATGATGGTGTGCTCTCGGGTAGGATGGCCTATTTCCCTGCAGCAGGGTAGGGAGGTTCTTGCACTCTTGTTTTGGGAGGCAGATTGACTAATTGCATAGCAATGGCAGAGCTCATGAAGCATTCACCAAGCTGTTTATGATTGCAGGAAAAGGAAGCTCACAACACAAGGGAGAGATGAGCAACCAGCTGCGCCCACCCCCTATCTGAATCACCTAACCCATCTGGAGGAAATGACCCTGCAGATGATGCGTCTACACACCAGAGAGCCTATTGAAGAGGGTCATGCAGATGGCCAACCTGCATCTCCAGACTACTACCCATGATTGCTGCTTTTTTCTCTCTCCCTCGATTTGTCTCACGCTGAAACATTCCTTCAATAGGATACTTAGCAGGCAGAAAACATTAAAGTTTAGCATAGAATCATAGAATTATACAGCACAGAAGGAGGCCATTTGGCCCATCGTGCCTGTGCCAGCTCTTTGGTAGAGCTATCTCCTGCTCTATCCTCTTAGCCCTTTATTATTTTTTCCCTTCAAGTATTTATCCAATTCCTTTTTGAAAGTTACCATTGAATTTGCTTCCACCTCCCTTTCAGGCAGTGCATTCCAGATCATAACAACTTACTGCATAATTTTTTTCCCTCATATCACCTCTGGTTCTTTTGCCAATTACCTTAAATCTGTGCCCTCTGGTTACCGACCCGTCATGTGTTGGCAAGCAAAGTTTGGTACAAGGAGTATCTAATGCTTGTTTATATTGTATTGCCTTGTACCTATCGGGTTCGATTTTCACCGGCCCGTGGAGGCGGGTTTGGAGGCGGGAGTGGTGTGAAAATAGCAGATTCGGGGGTCCCAAACCCATCCCGCCCCCAACCTGCCTCCATGCCAGTTTCCCAGGAGGCGGGTACCTGACCTGTGCTGGGACCCGCCTCCCCGAGGCGGGAAGGGGATTAGTGCCAATAAACTGCCTGTTAACAGGTAGTTAACAGGCAGTTTTTTGCCTAATCCCTATTTTTAGCCCTGAAGTGTGGGCTTCCCGACAGGTCCGAACCACGCCGATTTAGCGAGGCGGACCGTCAGTCTGGAGGGCTTGGAGGGGTCGAGATGTCCGGTGTGCAGGTGAGTGATGGGTGCATGAGTGCAGAGGTAAGTGTGTTTGGTGTGTGTAAAGTGTTTTAAGACTTTTACTTACCTTAACTTTGTCCTGCAGGCTAGCTTCCTTAAGGTGTCGGGAGTCCCTCACATCCACGGCACAGAAAGCAGAATGGCCGTGGAGCTGTCAAAAGCTGCAGTCTCTGCTTTCTGTGCTGGATTGATTTCTAACTGAGTCTAAGTACAGGGACTCAAGTTAGAAATCATATTGTCAGTGTTTCACAGCTTCACAGAGCTGTCAAACGCTGAAATTTCATCTGTCAAAAGCTCTTGACAGATGAAATTTAAATGGCTGACGTCACCTGTATCCAAGGGATCCTTGATTGGCCTGCTAAGCCCACTGGGCGGGCTTAACAAGGTCAATCAAGGGAAAATACAGTGGGTTGGCCACAAGTCGATGGAGGCGGGGCTACAATCCAAAAAGTGGGAGTCCCGCCTCCATCACGTCCCCATTGACAAAATCCAACCCATTGTGTTTATATAGGTATTATAGGTATTACATTGCTATCTTCCTCCCTGCTTTGAAAAGCCTCCTAAAAACTAATTTCTGGCCTCCTGCCCCCCCACCCCCACCCCCAACTTCTACGTTTTCCTGCATGGTGTCTACCTCTTCACCTTTTAAAGTGGTCTGAAAAGTTTTTATGTGAGGAGTGCTATGTAAGTGCAAGTTGTTGTTGCTGTCGTTGTATAATCAGGCCCTACCAGAGAACTGGATGGGAGTCAGTGAATCATAGTGCAGAGGGGAAGGATAGTAAGAAGTGTCAATATGAATGTAAGCAAAGATGGCAAGGGACACGATGGGGAAAGGGATGTGGAGTATAGAAAACTGAAGCGAGAATATCTACGGTAAAATGAGGCATAGGGAGATGGTTGAGTGGACCCATTAGCCCAATTCTTGATTCTTAATTCACCTGATGAAGTCTGTTCTCTACCTGAGTTGAAGGAAAGGATGCTTACACATGGACGACTCTCTCAACATAGTGCACCAGAACACCATTAGCATATTGGCTCAGCTCCTACTTGATAATAGGCATGTTTTACAAATAAAGGCCAGAACTAGTGCAACCTTGTAATTTGGACCATTGAAAAAAGATGAGGTCACTCAGGTGAGATGGGAGGGAGATGGGATGTGGGCAAGACATTGCAAGTAATGTCTTGCCTTTGTCCAGAAGGAGGGGATGTGCACACATTCTGTATAAAGATGCCCTTGAGGTAATATCAGCACCAACATGTGTCACCCACATGACGTATATTCTGAGTCTGATAGGAGCTGGCTGAATGTAGTTTAAAATCTTCAGTTGAATTAATTCTACTTTGGCAGGGATACCATCTGATGTGTCATATTGCAGATTTTCTGTCAGTGTTGCTGGCCGATATCTATATGTAGGTGCCTTGTCCATGTAAGTGAGGAGTGTACAGGAGAATGATGTGTTGCTCATCAAGAAAATATTGTATAACTTAATCATAAATCTTCCATTGGTATTAAAAGCCTGGAGAAAGTGGGAAAGCTTACTAAGAGCAGGAGTAATTAGATCTTTCCCAAGGGGAAATTACAGAGTTGATTTAATCTGAAGACAATTAAAAGCACAGGTAACTAGTAAAATGCTGCAGTTGTTGAAATGTGCAGAATTGATTTTCATGAAGCACAGATGTATTTTATGCTTCAATTCATAGCAACCAATTTGCAGGGTTCTCTCAACAACAGGTAAAAATATTATTTTATAGAAAGAAGCACATGACACCCAATTGATTCCAGCATTCAGCTACTAAATTCTGTTTTATAATCCAGAATGCTAATCTAAATAGAAAGTTTTTAGGAGAGAATTTGAGAAAGCTTTCTGTAAACCAACAAATGGAGATCGACATGGTTAGCCAAGCCGTCTCAATTTGAACCTCAGTACCGAAGAGCCTGAGGGATGTATAGCCATAACAGTAAGGAATTACATCCACTATGCCAGACAGTATTTCAAGAGATATGGGCGGATAATCTGTGAGCAATTCCGTGTTCAGTGAACCCGTGTTTTACCACCTCCCTAAAAGAGTTTGGAATGCAGATTATAAATTTTGATGAAAAAAATAGCAAGGCTTAAGAAAGGAGATATAATTAATATAGGAATCCTCGCATGCATTCACATACTTCACACACAATGAGCATGCATCAGAAAATCATGTGCTCTAAGACCCAGGTATTTCAGTAAACACTTGCAGGGTGAGGTACCCAGCCATGTTCGAGGACTCAGAAATTCTACCCTCCAATTTCCTCTTAAAGGGCTGCAGTTCACGATTAAAGGGTAAGTTGTGTTGGTCAGAGAAAAGCTGACTAATTGTTCCCAATGATACTGCTACTTTTTGATGCTAAAGCTTTGGAGGTTCTGCTGCAGGAGGTGCATCAAAGGAGGGTAGCACTATTTGTGGCTGAAGGTAACCCTCTAATAAAAGTACAGGTGGAAGCTGCATGTCACTGATTGAATCAATGCAGTCACCTAGGCCTGCCGAACAAGGCTTCAAATAATGAAGAAGTTTTCCTGTATCTGGAGGAAGAGGAAGGTACCTGCACTTCTCAATTTTGCAAACGTTTCTTGTGATGCCTACCAACCATGACATGAACCTAAGTCAGAAACATCCGCTCCCTCTAGGAGGTACCATTTGAAGCATTGGACACAGCCATTTTCATTTTCACACACTTTTTCATTGTGCCAAAGCTGCATGGCACACTTTTTTGAAAATGGAGTTGGTATCCAAGGAACAGCAAGGCTGAGGTGCTCCTCTGCTGTTGGGAGGTTCCTTAAGCAGTCATGGTTGCAGAGCACAGCCTTGATCGCCGAAGAGTCATCGATCCAGAGTTTTTTCTTCAAATAATGTGGTTACCATACACTATCATATAATGAAGGCATCGGGCTAAAAATTCGAGTGCGACACGAAAGCCGCTGGTGCCACAGCGGCTACGGATTAACGGCCGCCGAAAATCGTGGCGCTGGTAGGACTGAAAAATTGGCACTAGGGGCTAATGATTATTAGCCCAGCACTAAACTTACCGTGTAATGCCCTTCTGGTGGCGTTTGTCCAGGCATCAAGCCCCAATGTGGCATCCACAAGCAGCGTTGCAGCTTCGAACAGCCTTTGAAAGCGAGGCTGTGATTTCGCAAAGCATGGTGGGATATTAAAAGGGCAATGCATTGTCGTTTTCTTAAACGGGCAATGCCTTCTGAAATGGTAGAAATAAAAATGATATAAAAATAGGCAGTTTTAGCCCTTACAGCTCAACTGCCTTCTGAAAAAAAAATTAACATTAAAAAGAATTCCCAAATGGGAGTCTTCAGCTCTTAAAGCTGAACTCCCTTCCGCACCTAAAAAAAATGGGAAAAGCGCCCCCGCTGTCAAAAATAACAACTTTCCCACCCAACCCGCCACCGATCGCACCCGCTACCACCCCGGAAAATTCCGGCCCACCTCTCTGGAGAGCAAAGCTAACCCTCCGTCTTCTTTTCTCCACTCCTCCCTCCACCCTCAGCAAGTGCAAGGTGTTCATGAACTTATTTGTCACTAAGATTGAGTCTATCTGTTTAGTTGCCTGTGCTGCATGCCCCCTTACCCTTGCCCATCAAATCAAACATCCTTAAAGGCTCTCACCACCCTAGTCCTGAACCCATGTATTTTTCTAGTTTCACTTCTATCTCCCCTCATACTTTCTGAGCTCACCTTGTGCACAAAGCATACCTCCTGCTCCCTTGACCCCATTCTCATTAAACTGCTGACTACCCAACTTCCTGGCCCCATGCTAGCTGACATTGTAAATAATTCCCTCTCCTTAGGTATTGTTCCTCCTCCCTTTCAAATCTGCCATCATCACCGCCTCCTCAAACAAAAAACCCTCAACCCCTCTGTCCTTGTAAACTACCGCCCTATCTCTAACTTCTCTATCCTCTCCAAAGTCCTTTAGCATGTCGCCTATCAAATCCGTGCCCATCTTCCCCGTAATTTTGTATTTGAACCCCTCCAATCGGGTTTCCACTCCTGTCACAGACTGAAACAGCCCAAACTGAAGTCACAAATTACATCCTCTGCGACTGTGAACGTGGTGCACTATCCCAACGTGTTTCCTCCGTTGTCCAGCTCAGTGGGACTGCCCGCACTTGGTTCCACTGTTACCTGTCCAATCGTAGTCAGAGCATTTCCAGCAATGGTTTCTCTTCCAGCCCCCGCACCATCACCTCTTGAGTCCTCCAAGGATCTATCCTTGGTCTCCTCCTCCTCTTCCTGAACTAAATTCTGCCCTTTGGCAACATCATCCAAAGACATGGGGGGGAAATTTTTTGGGGGGTCAGCGGGTGCCTTTGGTGGCGGGTCAGCTGGGAAAATTTTTTTTTGACAGCGGGTAGGGAACCTGCTGTCAACCCACCTCCACGCTAGTCTCTCAGATGTCGGGTCTGTCATCACTGAACAGACCCGACACCAAACAGCGGGGGAGGCAATTTAGATCATTAGATAGATTGTTAAGAGGCAATTAAATAGTATTCTAAGCTTACCATTAGATTTTTAGAGTTCGCCAATGGCTTCCCCGCTGCTCGGGCATCATATCAGGTAAGCAGGTCAGGAGTTGTGTCAGCATGGGATGATTTCTTTACTTGACAGCTGCAAATGGTCTATAAAAGCTCCCATTTCATAGGTGTTCACTTTCCAAGATTAGAAGCTATTGCTTACTGCATTTGGAAGACAGATTGAGCTTTATGCTGCTCGCAAGTGTTTGGAGCAAACTCTGTATCCAGTGTCACCTCATTGGAACAACCTCTCTCACCATTGACAGATTGCTTCTGTCATCTCAACCTCACCTGCCATATTTTCCATCAGCATCGGTGCCTTTGAAACTATCTCATCTTGGCCTTCAGAATCCCACCACGATCAGCCCTAACACCAGCAGCACCAGGCACACCAGCAGCACCAACAACAACACCAACCTTCTCCACAATCAGCTGGTGCTGTACAGGACACAGGGCATTAGCACCCTACCACATTGCTGCCCAGAATGCCAGGGATGGCCTCACCATGGCCAGATCTACTTCACTTGACACTGTACACCCTGGCGCCAGGTTGGCACCACCCCACGCCAAAACCATAAAGCATCCCTACAATGACCAAGCCATTCCTTTCACACTCATCACCATTGTGGGGGGTACCGTTATTTCTCGCCATTCACTGCAACTCACTAAGCCACTTCCAAAGGTGCACACAAATCTGTCCAAGACTAGAAAGTGTTGAAAATAAAGATTTTTATGTTTGACACCACATTAACAGAAATTTTACATAAACATTGGATAAAACACCCAAGTGGCTACCCTTGTGTGTTGTTAGTTGGTATGATTGCACTAGGATGAGGGTGTGTGTGAGGGGTGGCTAGTGAGATAGGGATGTGATAATGTAGATAGAGTTGGATGGGTGGAGGTACAAGTTATGTTGATTTGAGTAAGGATGTGCAGAAGTAGGGTAGGGAAGGCAGAGTGATGGGGAATGTGATGAGAGGCACAGCAGGATGAAGTTGAGTGTGGCTTTGTACTAACGTTTCCTGATCTAATGACCACATCCCTGCTTGTGACCTGCTCTGCAATCTGCAACCAGGCTGTTTTGGTCTCCTAGGGAGGTCTCTTCCGCCCATCGGAAGGGAAGAGGACCTCCCTGCGTACTGGAGGGAGTCATCGGAGAACCTGGGTGCAGCCCTCTGTCTCTGTGCAGTCATTGTCAGTGTTTGCAGCACTCCAATGCTGTAGTGCACTGACAGCACTATGTTAGATTAAACTTCAAATCTAATGTGGCCATGGTCCCTTTAAATATCCTGGCTGAAAACGCGTCATGAAAGAGGTCACCAGACCCGCTCCATCTAATTGGGCCGGGTAACGCGCAGGGTGGGCTTATTAGGCCCCATTAAGGTAAGTTAATTTTCAACAGCGGGATCGCGACCTCCCATGGACTCCGGACCTGCCGAGGTAGGCAAAATTCCAGCCGTGAACTCTGTTTCTTTCTCCACGGATGTTGCCTGACCTACTGAGTATTTCCAGCATTCTCTATCTTCTCAGAGGCCTTCCTTTACCAACCGAGGCCTTGCCAGCGTCTAGCAGCACTCCCTGCACACTTAAAAAAAACTTTTAATATGTATTACACCAAGGGACTACTTCAACAAAATCAAAAGAAAATCCAATCCCATAGCTTAAATGCAAACTTATCTGGAAGATGTGTGTGAGTCCCTTTAAGAGGTGCTAGCAGTGCCTTTGTCTGACTGCTGAATGCTGTGAATTCATGGCGAGCTTAGGTCGCAGCATTGAACTCAGCGCTAAGGTACAAGTTTGCTGAGGTGACGTTATGTCGGCATTGCACACCGACTGACGTCAGCTTAATTTACATTTCCAGGCATTGAGGCCCTCACCAAAATGGGGGCCGCCGAGTCCCACGCCAGAGAAGGGCGCTAGAGTGGCGGTAAGTGGGCCAATTTCTAGGCCATTGTGTCATTTTCTGTCTTCAGATACCACCTGAAGAGTAATTTAGCGCAAACCCTTTCTGCTAATGTTGGTCATGGATTGATATGAAGAGCCCTGATGACCTCATGAATGGCATCTACAAGGATTGAAGGATCTCCGCCACTCCCCCCGCCCGCCCCCCACCAGTGAAAGCCCTGTCTTGCTGATGCCTTCATTTGACAAGAAAAATTTCGAAGGTGTTGGCCCTTGTAAATGTAGCATTTGCCACTGCAGATGTGCCAGGTGTCCCCTGTGGGTCTGTTCTTGTGTGTGTCCATTCCTACCTCTCTAAACACAGCCAGCACATCTCCAGAAATGGCTTCTCTTCCTGCACCCACACCATTGCCTGGAGAGTGCCCAAAGAATCTGACCTCATCCCCTTCCTCTTCCTCATCTACATTCTGCCCCTTGGTGACAATGTCTACAGTCACAGAATTAGCTTCTATATGTATGTTGATGATATCCAGTTCTACCTTACCACCATGTCCCTCGACATCACAACCACCTCCGTACTGTCAGACTGCCTTTCTGACATCAAGTCATGGATGAGTCATAATTTCTTCCAATTGCACATTCCTGAAGATTGAAGCCTTTTTTTTGGCTCCCACTACAAAGTCTTGCCACTACCATTAACTCCTTCCCCAGCCAGTCACTCAAGAGAGGTTCGATCTAGAGCTGAGCTTCAAATACCACATCTATCCATCACCAAGACTAATTATTTCCACCTCCGAAGCAATGCCCGCCTCTGTCCCTACCTCAGCCCTTTTGCCACTGAAACCCTCATACACATTTTTGCTACCTCTGGAGTCGATTTCTCTAATTTCTCCTTGCTTGTGTCCCATCCTTCACCAACCAGTTCTAAACTAGCTGCCTGTATCCTCTCTGCTTGCCAATCACTCCTGCCTTGCTGGACTAAATTGCCTCCCAGTCCCCAGAGGATTAAATTTAAAACCTTGTCCTTGTCTTCAAATCTCTTCATGGCCTCACCAACCTTATTTCTGCAAACTCCTTTGGTCTTATATCCACACCCTTTGGTCCTCTGAATTTCGCGCTGGCTGCTGATTATCATGATTGAAGCACTGAGCCCAGCGCTGAACGTGCTGCTGGTTGGCTCAGCGCTCAACAGGGGGCCCAATTTCATGGGAAGTCTGATCTGTATTTAAAAGTTGCCTGCAGAATGAAACGCTGTCTGCACTTCTTAAAGGGGAAGTGCTTTCTGAAAGAAGCAGCTGATTGTTAGTGTAGCTAAGGACAGGGGAAAGTACCAATGGCGCAACAGGGCAAAGAAAGGGCACTTTGGTTCACGGACACAGCACTGCAGACCTTGGTGCAGGGGGGTCGATAGGAGGAGACAGGTCCTGTACCCGCAGGGGGCCAGGAGGCCTTCCAGACAGCCTGTATGAAGGCAGTGGGAGCAGATTGCCACCGTCTTTTTCCCAGGACATGGATCCAGTGCTGGAAGAAGTTTAATAACCTCACACGAGTAGTCAAGGTGAGAGAATACATCTTCAAATGCCATATCCCAACAACTGCACCACTAGCCTCACTCACTGCTCAATGCACCACACCCCATCACTAAACTACCAACAATCTCTTTCAATCATGATTCATACCTCACAAACATAGCTTCACCTCACCCTCACACACTTACCACTGTTGCAAGCCTCACACCCACATCTCACACCTTGCACACAATGCCAGCTATTTAACCATGACAGGCAGATCACCCAAACACATTGCACCACACTCACTGACACACTTCCCTTTCTCTTGCAGGCCAAGGTGGTGCGTAACCAGCGCCAGCAGCAGCTAACAGGTGGGGGGCAGGCATGGCTACAGACCCTGACCCAGCTGGTGGAGACAGTGCTGGACATCATAGGAGAGGTTGTCACTGAGGCCGTGGCTATCGCCAAGGCTGAAAGCATTGATGATAACAGTATGCTCATACCTAAGCCTTCTTCTCACATCCCAGTTCCCCCTCATCCCACAATCTCTTCTCACTTACAAGCTGCTGATGGTGTAAGCATGCACATCTTGCTTCCCCACCGGGACTCCCTTCATCGTCACTGGGTCAAATTCCTGGAACTCCCTCCCTAACAGCACTGTGGGAGTACCTTCACCACACGGACTGCAGCGGTTCAAGAAGGCGGCTCACCACCACCTTCTCAAGGGCAGTGAGGGATGGGCAATAAAAGCTGACTTTGCCAGCGATGCCCACATCCCATGATCGAATTTTAAAAAAAAATTATGTTTGGAATGTTTGTTTTGTGGTGGCTTTCATGTCAGTATTGTGGCCAAGAGGACGCTGTGATGTTCCGTGACAGAGGGATGTGCCTCCTCCCTTCCTCCTCCTCCTCTTCCTCCTCCTCCTCCTCTTCTTCCTGCTCCTCCTCCTCCTGAGGTGGTCGCGGAACCCGTGGTGGCAAGGGCTGTGCCCTCATGATGGCCAAGTTGTGGAGGATGCAGAAGACCACCTCGAATTGGGGCACCAGCTCCAGCGAGTATTGGAGGGCTCCTCCCGAACGGTCATGGCAGCGGAGCCATTGCTTGAGCAATGGTCTGCTCAAAGTCATTCCTCGTGGCAGCATGGCTGTCATTATATGAGTGCTGGCCACGAGTGTTGGGGTTGCGGAGGGGAGCCATCAGCCAGGTGCAGAGCAACCACCCTCGGGCTTGACGTGGTTGCTGGAAGATTGCTGGCACAGCGGACTGGCACAGGATAAAGGCATCATGACTGCTGCCAGGATATCAAGCATTCACCATCATGATGCGTTGGCCGTGGTCACACACCAACTGCGCATTAAGTGAGTGGTACCCTTTGTGGTTACGGTACATCTCAGCATTGATATGCGGCGCCCGCAAAGCCACATGTGTGCAGTCGATGGTGCCCTGCAACATGGGAAAGCCTGATATCCTGGCAAAGCCATGTGCGCACTCCTCCTGCTTCTCTCTATTTAGAGAGAAGACAATGAAATCCCTTCTCCTGGAGTGCGGAGCCTCTGTGTCCTCCTGGATGAAGTGATGGATGGCGAACTGCAAGATGTTTCTATGTCACCTATTCCAGCCTGGAAGGATCTGCTGGCGAAAAGATTCAGGGCCACGATCACCTTGAGGGCCACTGGCAGAGCCGTCGTCGCCCTGCTCCGAGGCCGCCGGTCTGGTTTAAAGAGGTGGTAGAGTTTTTTGGTGAAGCAGTGCTGTTGAACCCACTGCTCCTGGCTTTGGTGCAGGTAGGAGAACATAAGAACATAACATAAGAAATAGGAGCATGAGTAGGCCATTTGGCCATTCGAGCCTGCTCCGCCATTCAATAAGATCATGGCTGATCTACCTCATCTCCACTTTCCTGCACTATCCCCATATCCCTTGATTCCCTTAATATTCAAAAATCTATCGATCTCTGTCTTGAATATACTCAACGGCTGAGCCTCCACAGCTCTCTGGGGTAGAGAATTCCAAAGATTCACCACCCCCTGAGTGAAGAAATTTCTCCTCATCTCAGTCCGAAATGGCCAACCCCTTATTCTGAGACTGTGACCCCTGGTTCTAGATTCCCCAGCCAGGTGAAACATCCTCCCAGCATCTACCCTGTCCAACCCTGTAAGAATTTTGTATGTTTCAATGAGACATGCTCTCTGAAGACCCTAGGTGGGCAAGGCCTCTTGCTGAGAGCCCTCGTCCCCATCCTCCTCCTCCCTCTGCGAGCAGCTTGTCATCCTTGCTGTCTCTGCTCCATCTCCCTGTCATGCTGCAGCGTGAGGGGGATTGCAAGTAGAGGCCCCATGACTGGAAACAATTGCTGTATTCAGATGCCTTCCAGTAGCAGCCAAAGCCTTCCCAATGTCCAGCAGCACTCCCTGCACACTTAAAAAACTTCATAAATGTCTTCCAGCAAGCCAGTATTCACACAAACTCTGCAAGAGGCAGTACAAGAGAAATAATCAACTTCCCTGCAAGTTGGATGTAACCCTTTAAATAGCGCTGGTGGGAGGGGGGGTCCCTCGTGCTGCTGAATGCATGTTCAGCTGTGCATGTTTAGGAGAGGGCATTGATTGGAATGGCGACATCGAAAATGGCAGCCCGTGCGATGAATCAGCGTTACACGCTAACTGATGTAACGATCTGCCTATTCTGCATATTGCCAGCACACACACATCGCTCTTCACCATGATGACGAATAGCGCAGGTCGCATCGTTAGTGGGAGGAAGTGAGGCAAGGTCATTTTATTCTCCAAACCGGCCTTAACTGCCAGTGCTAAGCTGCCGAACTTCGTGGCGTTTGACTTTAAACCCCTCTAATTATCCCCTTCTCTCTCCAACTTTTGAAAAAAATGGTAAGAAAATATATTTTTAATCAAGTTTTGCATATGTACCTCATGCCTGTGTCAGGCTGGCATCCTGGACATCTGGAAGTCACCAGCTTCCAATTTGGCAGCTAGCACACTTCCAGAGGAGATTGGACGTGGGATATCGTGACACAAAATTCATCCCCACAACATTGATTTTTCACCCAGAAAATGGAAAAACGGGTATAGTTTTGTTTAGTTGCTCTCCCAGGGAGTGCAGAGATGTCAGCATCACAGGATTATAACAAATATATTGGAAAAATATCATCCTCATTCATTTTTTCAAAAATGTTGTTGCATGATGTAATAATGAAATCATTCTTATGTTGCAATGTGAGAGGAAGCTGTCTCATACAACTCCGTAGCCGTTTGTTCCTAGTTACAGCAATATTTTGCCAGGAAGTAACCATGTTTTACGTAAATAACCTCAAACATGGTTTCAGGCTGTTTTCTTCTGTGGTTGCACTCGGCAACTCATCCCTTTGATTGGAAAGGAAGTGTAAAACAGAACTGTTTGTGGCATTTTCCTGATACTGATTTCAGTGAGTGGATGTAGTCATTCTGGTAAATTTAGCTTTCAAGCTGGGGTTCATTTTGACAAAAGCATGACATGCTGATTTGCCCAAGTATGGTAGCTACCTCTATTTCTTCATTTAACTAGCACTAATAATGAATTAGGCTAGATTCCACCCATTTATCATCAATGAGTGGAAAATGTGTAATAATTGTTTTGCATTAGTCGCCTAACATTTTTTACACAGAATCCTTTATTCCTCTCTTGAAAGCAGTCAAGCATTAACAATAAAGCTGCACTAATTCATGGGTTTTATAGGGGCACTGCTTCCATGAAAAACCTTTGCCAAACCTTTTTTGTTTATGTAGGAACACAATAACTTAAAATTAAATCAGTGAATGGAAAATCTTGGACAGTGCTCCCATGATTACCTGAAATATGCTGGTGTGGGTGAGGTACCTTGTGCCAATGTGTACTTGGAAAATGTTCCTCAATATGATAACATAAATTATGCCAAATTAGATCATGACATCACTTACACTTTCACATGTCAGATTGTAATGAAGGTGACACTGCTCTTCTGGGCTTTCTCCATTCCGACACATTTAAAACAAGGTTTGCCAAGTATTTTTTGATGAGGATAGTGTACTTCAGAGATGCATAGTATTTTAAATCACCCCTCCCCAATTAATATTTCTCACTCAAGACTTTTTTGGGTGATCTCAGTCATTCAGGAGGCGATTTTTCCAATGGAGGTGGGTTTCGGTCTGGGTGGGTTCCAAACCCGCCTCCACTGAGAGGTGGGAAAAAGTTGCGATTTTCCCCTAATTGGCCAGTTGATTTCAGAGGTGTGGGTTGCCCTGGGCCAATTAGTCTTTTGGGACTGAAACTTGCCTCTGCTGACGTCACTTATTCAGCTTCATTTAAGGGCTGCTTGCTGCCTTGGCTCATTCCACTGGTTTTTGGTCGATGCTGCACCACCTCCAAGCTGTTATCACCTTGAAGAATGGCCAGCTCCAAGGCAAGGGCCTCCCCGAGGTTCTCGGCTGAGGCGCTGGGCATGCTGGTTGAGGGGGCGAGAGCTAGCAGGGAGGTGCTCTTCCCCTCATCTGAGAGGAAGAGGCCTCCCAAAGAAACCAAGGCTGTGTGGGTCCAGCTGGCAAGGGATATAACCTCCAGATCTGTGTGCACAGCGGTACTGCAGGTCTCCCTCACCTGATTAAAGGGGAGGGGCCTAGCGCAGCACGCACCAGGGCCCTGCTGGACCACCGGGATGCCGGCAAAAGAGCCCGGCACTCAAGAGGAGTGCCCGGCACTCAAGAGGAGTGCTGGACTGACGGATCGCAGCCGGCACCCTGCAGGAGGAGGCCAGAGGGGGCAGGTGCTGGCAGGCGGCCCAAAAAAAATGGCCGCATGGCACCTGCCCTTTAATTATCGCCGCCCCGGCTGCAAAAACGCCACCCTGACCCTGTCGGACATAGCGTCCGGCGGTAGGTCAGGGGGCACGAGCCAAGTTTGCGGCCGGGGTGCTGCCACAGCGATGACGTCATCGCCGGAGGCGCAGCGCCACAGGGCGCTACTGGCTACCACCGCCGCTAACCTCCCGCTGAAATTCATGGGAGGTGTCAGCGGTACCCGGGCGCTAGTTGCTTTGTGCCCCGTTAGCGCTCCCTCGGGGCACTAATGAGAGGCGCAAAGCAACCAAATTTTTTCCCCTAAACTCTAAAGACATGTACATATGCAATTTAGCATCTTGTAAAACAACAGCATCCCACTGTAAATTTACAATGTGGCTATAAATCCGTGGCCCATCTGGCACGCTGCCGACCTTTCCCAGGAGTTTCTAGATGGCTTTTGGGGGCAGAGCCGCCTGCCCCAAACAAGGCCATCCATCGATGTTGAAGGGGATGATGTCAGGGGCAAGGACTACCTACATCAGGAATTCCTACATCTTCGACCCTTAGAGGGACCCGACGTAGCATCAGTGACAGTACTCCTGATGAGACCAATTGTACGGACCCACCTGTGGTGCAGGCCAGGATTATGGCTTAGATCCCCAAAAATTAAGGAGTGATTTTTTTATTTTACACCCTAAATATCCCTCAACTGGCACAGGTACTCGTCGGTGTCATGGTCATGAAGGGACCTCCCTCTGAACCTCAAATTTTCATAGAATCATAGAAATTTGCAGTACAGAAGGAGGCCATTCGGCCCAACATGTCTGCGCTGGCTGAAAAAGCGCTATCCAGCCTAATCCCACTTTCCAGCTCTTCAAGTGCATATCCAAGTACTTCTTAAATGCGGTGAGGGCTTCTGCCTCTACCACCCTTTTAGGCAGTGTGTTCCAGACCCCCACCACTTTCTGGGTGAAAAAATCTCTCCTCAGCTCTCCTCTGTTGCTTCTGCGAATTGCTTTAAATCTATGCCCCTTTGGCGCAGTCAGCGGCAGTGGTTTCGGATAGGCGCACTTACCTGTGGATTTTTGGCCTCAGTATATTTACCATTTCACACAATTAGCCTGCCTGGGCTTACTTTTAAAATAACTCACAGAACAATCGCTTACTTTGTGGACTCAAACAACAGCATACCCTCAGGTCTTCAATCCTCCAAATTCCAGCTCTATGTCTCTCACAACAGGCTTTACGTCCTGGCAAAATAGTTTTCCAAAAAAATATTTGTTTCCCCTTAACCAGCACATTCCTATCCTGAACATACCTAATTTCCCTTCTTGTTGTTGTTACCCCTTGTTTTTTGTTCACTTTTCCATTAGTTGTGCCATGTTCTTTGCTTATTTGCTCCTGTTCCACCTGCATACGCAAACTGTTTGCTGTCCTGATCTGATGGTCCCCTCCTCCTTACTTTCCTCCTCCTTGGCTTGCTCTGCTCCTCTGTTCCTTTCCTTTCTCTCAAATCTCATTTTAACCCCCTCTGGAATCTCTCCTCAATTGAATGTACCTCCCTCTCCCTCTCCCCTGACTCCTGTCCCTTCCTGATGAGTTCACAGTTTCCTATTGTTCCAGTTTGGACATCCTCATGCACACCTGTCAGGACTGCAGCTCACCACCACCTTCTCAAGGGTAACTAGAGATGGGCAATAAATGCCGGCCTTGCCAGAGACGCCCACATCCCGAGAATGAAGATTAAAAAAAATTCTGCCACTCATATCCATACCCCTCTCCTCTCCCCTTTTTAATGCCCCCTGCAAGTCTCCCCATCCCCTCTGTTCCCTTGGGCAAATCACGTGACCCTCCTTCACATTGCCCTTCTAAGTATCTGCTCCCTAAATAAAAGTCCTTTATCTTCCTCAGCATCAATACGGAGACGCATGCTGACATCCTGGGGCCACAAAAAACCTCTGAAAATGATTCCAGCCCTCCACTGACTCCTCCAGGCAGGTGCTGCACTGTGCCCAATGCCCACAGCCCAATTTATGCTTCAGGTAAAATTTGCCCCTGCATTCTCAACTAAAATTGCCATGAATTTTAGCAGAGCATTAGTGTATTAGAAAACAAAAAAGCCAATTTCTGTGAGTTATTTATTTAAAAAGATGTCCATTACTGACATGAGGATTTTACAGCATAATTACATACAATTGTCATGATAAAATAATATGTGGTTACAATCTCTTTACTAACTCTTCCAGAACAAGTGGTGCACAGAATGCAAGCATTTAAATGGCCATAAAAGTACAGCTTTAAACTGGGGTTCTAAAACCACTTCTCATGTTTCTCAGTGTCCCAACTTAAGAGTTGGAATGAGGACATCAATCTATCCCCTGACACGGAGAGGCCACAGCGGTAAGTTTTATATTAGTTTGGTTTCATGTTAATTGGTGCCACATGGCTTTAAGAACCTCTGGTTTAAGGGCACTAGTTAACATCAAATTTTCCTTTGGCAGGCAGAGTTGATCTTATCACGACTATATTGTGTTATTCTGATGAAAGATAAAAGGTGCAAAACACAAAGAACATTTTAATGCCGTATTTAATAAACTGCAGCTTAGAAATTGGGGGGGCAGTGGGTAGGTGGGGAGGTAAGGGGTGGGCAGCAATAATCTGTCTTGGTGGGAGCAGCGTGGCAAGAAATTGGAGCAAAATCCATTTCCAACAGGTTTCTGCCCCTTCTGGCTCAGAAGAAAATTCCAATTTTGCGGGGAGGGCGGGGAGGTGGCGTTTGGGGAGAGGCAGGCATTTCTTCTACCTGCCCGCCCCTGACCTGATGCCACTTTTGAGGGCAGGACTGATGGTAACCTGTCAGAAGTCCTGCCAGTTACACATCATGTATGGTGAGTGGTAAATATGGCTGCATCAAGCTGACAATGTTGCTGTACAGGGCCATATGTAGCCCCACAAAGTCAGATTCAAATGGCAATTGATTGAAGTCAGATTAATTATCATTTGAATATCAGGCTCACCAGTGGGGGAGCATCAGAGAGGAGACTGGAGTGTCTTAACCCTTCGGCCATATTGGTCTATGGGCCCCACTCCTCACCCTGATGGAGTGGCAAAGTCTGCAATTCTGCTTGCTCTAAGGGGAGGGGAGGAGAGAACTCAGTAGCATTGTTAATGATGCGGGCACCCACCCCTAACATTCAATTGACCTCATCCCTGAGATTTGGGATGGGACCACGGTGAGGTCAGATAGGTAAGCAGAAGTCCCGCATCACTCCATTTCCGCCAGTGCAACAGTGCCACATAAAGTGATATTTCTGCTTTACCTGGATTCCGTTATTATAAAGTATCTCAGGATTTTTAAGGTTAGACAATGATGAAAATATGAACATACTGGTCCTGAATTTCTGCAGGGCCTCAGCCTAGATAATAAGTTTCTATCAGGGCTTGTTCGAGGCAAACCTTTCAGTTCTACTGTTTCTGTTCTGACCGCATATTTTCACTGGCATGTACATCACATGTTTTAAAATTTTGAGTAGGTTATAGTATGAGGAGTTCATATGGGGCTAGAAATTGGGTACCTTAGCGCCTCCCGTTAGCGCCTCCGGGGGCGCTAACGGGCGCAAACGACTTTTCCCCCTGGCGCGGCGTCACTAACAACTCCCGCTAATGACTCCCACTAAATTCAGCGAGAGTTTACTGGCGGCGGTAACTAGTAGCACCCTGCTCTGCTGCGCAGGCGATGACGACGCCATCACCGTGTGCAGCTCCTCGTTTTCGCCTCACCTGCAAAATTGGCCCGCGCCCCTTGAATCTGCGTCGGGCAATGACAGAGTCCGATTCAGGGGGCGGGAACAGAGCATCAGGAGGCTCGCGGAGTGCTAAGTAAAGGGGAGGTGGTGGGCGGGGGGAAAAAATCGCCCGACTTACTTGTCGCGGCCTGTTGCGTCTTTGAACGCGGGGTCTGTGTCACAATCTGGCAGCACGGCATTCCTCTGTAGGGCCCCGCAGAGTTGTGGGCTTGGGCCCTCCCCTTTAATGAGGGGAAGAGCCCTTCCATGCGGCAGCACTACATGGCCCAGTGCGTAGCGCTGCAGAACGCACCGCCCCGATATTCGGGGTTAGCGCTCTAAGAAGGAAGTGGAGTGCTTGAATTAGCGGTCCACCTCCCTCTTGGAGCGCTAAAACTGAATTTTGCGGTCGCCAGTGCTAATTAGCACCAGGCGCTAAAGTTAGCGCCCAGGTGATGTTAGCGCCCCAAAGTGGTCAATACCGAATTTTTCCCCCCCAAATGTTTGTCATTCTCAAAGTCACCACACCCTCAACTTTTTTGCCACTGGCTCTTTCCGGTCTGCTGCAAGGGACATCTCCCGCATCTCCCAGTCTGCAGTACCCAGCTACATTAAGCAGGCCACCGATGCCCTCTTTGCCAGGGCTAACCAATTCATCACCTTCCTCATTGACATCTACAGTCAGCAGGAAAGAGCTAAGTGATTTGCAGCAGTGACTGGCTGCCCTTGTGTGCAGGGCATTATTGATTGCGCACATGTTGTCATCAGAGCATCAGATCACCAGCCAACAGCATTCATCAATAGAAAAGGATACCTCTCCATCAATGTCTAGCTAGTACCTGATCACAGAAACAGGTCATGCAAGTCCTGCTCATGACACCCCTCTGCAACCCCACTGATATCGAGCAACACAAATATAATAGAAGCCATGGCACCCCAGGATCATATTTGAGCAACCGCTTCCCCTCCCCCAAAGTCCCGATCTCTGGACCCCTCCCTCCCGATTGCCAATCTCTTCCCTTCCCCCTCTAAGCCCTGATCTCTGGCTCCATCCCTCCTGATTGCCACTCTATTCGCCCCCATCATCAAGCCCCGATCTCTGGCTCCCTCCCTCCCGATTGCCCGGGACTGTCCCCAAGAGTCCCCAGCTGCAACCTCCTGCCACTGGTTTTCCCACCTGGCAGCTGGCCAGCCTGCCAATTTGGCTGCTGCCGGGCGGGAAATGGAAGAAAAAAATGATAAGAAGGTTCTGCCGTTAAATTCGGCAGGACCTCCGCACCCCCGGTCTTGCCGGGTTTCCCCATGTTACCGTGCTCCCCTGCACCTTCCCCGTCTCCCCATGAATATCGGAGCCAATGTTTCCAGGTCCTGGCCTAATTTGTGCCCATTCTATTGTATTCCCTCCAGATTTATGGCTGAAGGGTTGCTGAGTTTTGTCCCCAATGTGTATATCCTGCCTATCAGCCTTACTATATCCTATCCTGATTATTCATGGCCTGTTTCCTACCCCAATAAAGAGTTCCTCATCAGTACCAAAGCTTCATTTTATTATTTTTAGGATTAATTTCTTCTTCTTAAAGTTCAGGTAGCAGGTTGCAATGATTGAAATGTGAATCCAAAAAATATAAATAAATCACATTGGTGAATTGCAAATGATCGTAAAGTGCTGAGTAACTTTTAAAATATTATTGCCACTGCTGGAAAAATCACTAAATCATCACTATGGTTCATTACTTTCTTGCTACAGTTTGCATCTAAACTAGGCCCACCTTTGAGCACTTGGAAAAGTTGCACAATGTGAAAAGTTAAACAATAAGTTTAGGTACAAGGCTTTTTGGCTAGTGAAGAGAAGGAACCCATGCATGTAACCTGATAACTAAGTGTTTTGAAGCCATATCACGCATTTGTAACTTTCTTTTCCTTTGAGGTCATGCTTTTACACTTAATCACCCCAAAAAATTCAAAGACAACAAAATGCTTGGCTTAGAACGACATAGGTTGTAGGTCAGAGAACTGGGGCGTTGAAAGTACAGCTACGCTCCATAATAATAAACACTTAAATCATGAGGATGGATGTTTGTTTTGAGGTTTGGAGATTCATATCAGAAATCTTCAATGCAAAAGAGTACTTTGATATCCATGCTTGATTTGATAGTGTTGTTTGATCCATGTATCCACATGGATTAATCAAAACAGCTTCATTTTATATAATTAAAGGAAATCTCAACACTATGGTATCAATATTATTTAAATAATTATATTAATTTCCAACACTGAAGATATAGTGAGCTCCATTTAACTTCATCGTGCTGAATCTGTTGCAGAGTTGGCTTTGTATACTAAACCACTATAATTATTTTTTCTGGCATAAATTGTCATGCCACAACTTTACCCTTGCCAGTTAGAAAATGCAAATAAAATGTTGGTGGTAATGTTTGTGTACTTCAGGTCAGGAAAATGTTAGCCAGAAAGAAGCCAAAATAGAAAGAAGGCAAGACAATAAAAAGAAATCACTTTACTGATGCAGAGGATGAGCTACTCAAATCCGCAGCAGTTATAAAATGAAAAGGGTTCTAATTCATCCGAGAGAAAGCTATGCTGGGAGAAACTGGGTGATAGAATAGTCAATGTAGAAACATAGAAACATAGAAACATAGAATCTAGGAGCAGGAGTAGGCCATTCGGCCCGTCGAGCCTGCTCCACCATTCAATACGATCATGGCTGATCATCCAAGTCCAGTACCCTGTCCCTGCTTTAATCCCCACAGTACACATATCCCACCCTACCCCCGTAACCCCACGTATTTAATTCCCCCTAACATATCCTATCCTATCCCCATAACCCCACATATTTAATCCCCCCCTAACACTAAGGGTCAATTTATCATAGCCAAATCAACCTAACCCGCACATTTTTGGACTGTGGGAGGAAACCGGAGCACCCGGAGAAAACCCACGCAGACACGGGGAGAATGTGCAAACTCCACACAGACAGTCACCCGAGGTCAGATTCGAACCTGGGTCCCTGGCGCTGTGAGGCACCAGTGCTAACCACTATGCCACCGTGTTGCCCTTTGTCACATATATAGATGGAAAAGTTACGTGAAAGTCTGCAGAAGAGATGAAACAAAAGGGTCAAGAATATAACCAGGATAAGGAAATCCTTAGTATTCATCCCACCTTATTGCTGCTGAAGTAAAAGCATCGACAGCAAACTCCCTCTATGAGGAGGTGAATGACTTGGGACAATCAACATTAGTTCTGATGATGAACACAAATGACTGTCCAGGTTTAAGGATGGTTCTGTATTCTGGGCATTGAATTTCTGTGGGTGTTCTCCCAATCGTCCTCCTTAACTATGGCAGGGGGTCTGTGGAAATTCCAGGATTTTTCTGGGGTTTCTGCGGTTCTTCCGCCGAAGTTACAGGGGACAATTGACAATTACACACGGAAACTCAATCCACTGGAGCTGTAGAACATGAGTTAGTTCTATTTATAATGGTCATAATACCATTTATTTGTTATCTCAAGCATAACAAGGTTATTTTTGATAGTGAAGTTTTCTGTTACTCACCACCTTTTATATATTACCACCTTATCACATATGCAAACCATTCTATTTCTTTGTAATATAGAGTGAACTCATAGGGGGAGAAATTCAGTATCGCCCTATTTGGGGCGCAATTATCGGCCGGGCGCAAGGTTTAGCGCCTAGCGCTAATTATCGCCTCCGACTGCAAACTTGGCTTTTATTGCCCCTGGAGGTGATTGGAGCGCTAAATCAGGCGCTACACATCTGTCTTAAGGCGCAAAGGCCGAGGAGCGAGGCGCTACCTCAGAGCACTGGCGAAGCTCATGTGATGTCAGTCAGCAATGGAACACAGACACACTGGCGCCGGCTAGTTTTTAAAGGGGAGGGTCGATCTTGCTCTCCATCCACACCCTGCTCATTGCAGCCTTAAATCTCGGCCTGGAGAGACCTGTACATCAATTCTGCTGGAAAGAACAATGGAGAGGCCCAGGGAAAGAGCTCAGACTGCAGCCCCCATATTCTCTTCTAAATCGATGCAAGGAAGATCAAACCAGAAAGAACCTGCAAAGTGCTGCTCAGTACCCAAAACTCCTCAACACAGCTTTGAATATCTCCTGCAGTCTCTCTCTCTCACTCAGAATGCGTGGTGCAAAAATTTCGCCGACAAAAAAAGGCAGGTCGCCTTTAAATAGCGCTCCCCCAGTCCCTACCAGACTGCAAAACGCTCCCCTCAACCTGTCATTGCTAGCGGCAGGCGGTAAGACAGGGGGCGCCACTCAATATCCGGTCCGGGGCGCTACCGGGGCGTTGCACTCTCGACTGACGTCACGATCGGCCGGCACAGGAGATCGTGGCGGTAGTGTTTAGCGCCGCCGCAAAATGTCTAGTTAATTTCGTGAGCGGCGCAAACATCGCCGCGCATGGGCGCTAGTTGCTTTGCGCCCCATTAGCGCCCTCTTAAGGTGCTAACGGGAGGCGCAATCCAACCGAATTTTTCCCCCATAGAGTCATAGGGGGAAAAATTCAGTTGGTTGCGCCTCCCGTTAGCGCCTTAAGAGGGCGCTAATGGGGCGCAAAGCATCTAGCGCCCAGGCGCGGCGAAGTTTGCGCCGCTCGCGAAATTAACGAGACATTTTGCGGCGGTGCTAAACACTACCGCCACGATCTCCTGCGCCGGCAGATCGTGACGTCAGTCGAGTGCGCAACGCCCCGGTATCGCCCCGGAGCGGATATTGAGTGGCGCCCCCCTGCCTTACCGCCTGATGCTAGCAACGACAGGTTGAGGGGAGCGTTCTGCAGTCATGAATGGAAAGGGGGAGCGCTATTTAAAGGTGACCGCTTCCTGCCTTCTATTGTTGGTGCTATTTTTGAACTACGCATTCTGAGCGAGACAGAGAGAGACTTCTGGAGAGATTCAACGTTGTGTGAAGGAGTTTTGGGTACTGAGCAGCACTTTGCAGGTTAATTTTGATTTGCCATTCCTTGTATCGATTTAGAAGAGACTGTGGGGTCTGCACTCTGAGCTCTTTGCCTGGTACTCTCCATTGATCTTTCCAGCAGATTTGATGTGCAGGTCTCTCCAGGCCGAGATTCAAGGCTGCAATGAGCAGGATGTGGATGGAAAGCAAGATTAACCATCACCTTTAAGAACTGGCCCGTGTCATTGTGTGTGTGTTCCATTTTTGACTGACATTACATGAGCTTCGCCAGCGCTCTGAGGTAGCGCCTCGCTCCTCGGCCTTTGTGCCTTAAGACAGGTGTGAAGCACCTGATTTAGCGCTCCAATCACCTCCAGGGGCAATAAAAGTCAAGTTTGCAGTCGGTGGCGATAATTAGCGCCAGGCGCTAATCTTTGCGCCCGGCCGATAATTGCGCCCCAAATGGGGCGATACTGAATTTCTCCCCCATAGAGTTATACAGCACAGAAAGAGGCCCTTCGGCCCATCGTGTCCGCGCCGGCCATCAAGCCCTGTCTATTCTAATCCCATTTTCCAGCACTTGGTCCGTAGCCTTGTATGCTATGGTGTTTCAAGTGCTCATCTAAATGCTTCTTGAATGTTGTGAGGGTTCCTGCCTCTACCACCCTTTCAGGCAGTGAGTTCCAGATTCCAACCACCCTCTGGGTGAAAAAGTTTTTCCTCAAATCCCCTCTAAACCTCCTGCCCCTTACCTTGAAACTATGCCCCCTGGTTATTGACCCCTCTACTAAGGGGAAAAGTTCCTTTCTATCTACCCTATACTATACCTGTTTTAGCTATTAGGGCAGCAAATAAAAGTTTTGTCCACTTACAGTGCATTTATAATACAACTTTAGTAGTGGTGTAAAGCTCACCAACACTAAAGTTGTAGGGGGAAAAATCGGGTGGCGCTCCTTTTGGGGTGCTAACGTCGCCGGGCCGCTAATTTTAATGCCCCAAAAAAGTTAGCGCCCCCTCCACCAGAAATTCAGTGCAACAGCGTCATGCGCGGCGGCATGTAGTGCCGCGTCATTGCAGGCCTCCCTCCCCTAATTAAAGAGGAGGGGCCTAGCATTGCGCGCACCGGGGCCCTGCTGGACCACCGGGGAGCGGGGTGCCATGAAAACAGCCCAGCACTCAAGAGGAGTGCCGGGCTGCGCGATCGCAGCCAGCACCCCACATAAAAAAGGGAAAGAGGGCAGGTGCTAGCAGTCAGCCAAAATAAAAATGGCCGCCCGACACCTGGCCGTTAAGTAGCGCCGCCGCCGCTGCAAAAACGCCCCCTGATTCTGTCGGACATATCGTCCGCCGATAGGTCAGGAGGCACAAGGGAAGTTTGCGGCTGGGGCGCAAGCGGGGTGCATCGCCGGCGGCACAGCGCCACGGGGCACTACCGCCTACTGCCACCGCTAACTCCTTCTGCTGAATTTCGCGGGAGGCGTTAACGGTGCCGCGCCCGGGCGCTAGAGGATTTATGCCCCGTTAGCCCCCCCGGGGGCCCTAACGAGAGGCCCAAATCAACCCAATTTTTCCCCTGTAGTGTAAATCAGGAATCCGGAGAAAGTATGAGACTCCCCAGAGGGGTATGCCTCACACCGCTTCCATTTGATTGCCTTTGACTGTAATTTCCATGCAATGGTGATGAGTGTGAAAGGAATGGCTTGGGCATTGTAGGGATGCTTTATGGTGTTGGTGTGGGGTGGTGCCAACCTGGCGCATCATGTGGCAGCCAGGGTGTACAGCGTCAAGTGAAGTAAATCTGGCCATGGTGAGGCTATTCCTTGCGTCCTGGGCTGCATTCCTTGGGTTTCTGAAATGAGGAAGGCACGAGGATAGAATTGTAGGGCTGAATTTTCCGGGGTGGTAGCGGGCGAGATTGGTGGTGGGTCAGGTGGGAAAGTTGTTATTTCAGTTGTTATGTATAACCCGCTGTCATCTCGCTCCCACGCGCCTTTCCCCCAGGCGTGTGTGTAATCGCGGAGCCGACCAGTCCGGCAGCGGCGGGGGATCCAATTAAGATGATTATCAGGTAATTTACAGGCACTTACAAGCCTTTTTTGACTTATTTTTTAAATTTCCCTGCATGACCACGGAATCCACGCAGCTCGGGAAGCATGTCTGTCAATCTGAAGTGTGAGTTCCGTTGCCATTGTTCCAGCTGATTACTTGACAGCATGAAAAACAAACCAAAATAAAAACATGTTGATTACATCAGCTAAAAGATTGATGGAGATTCTGTTGTACTTGAAAAGTTACTGGTAAATGTTAATTCAGAAATTCCTGAAGAGATGTAAGTGCTACCCTGGATGGTGAGGGAAATACATTTTTCACTGGCCATTCTCAGCTGTTGCCTTCCAACTCAACAGTAATTGCAGTGAATTGATCTGCACTATAAAAAATGACATATACCATTTAAATAAATTCTTGTGTTGTTTCTGGTCAGGTTTTTCTCACAGTATGCTGTGATTGTCCAGTTACACATTAAATCAAGTCATCAACTGTAACAATTTCATTCCCATCACTCAATCTACTGGTTCAAGTTGCTTTCAGTCCTTGAATTTAACTAATTTAATTTTTTAGTCTGAGGCTTTGGGGATGAAGTTCTGCGGAGGTTCTCTCACTTGTCCATTGTTAACTTCAATGGAAGAGCGGCAGAAATCCCACAAACACATTGTAAGCACCACTTACACTGTTTGTCAGGGATTCCGCAGCTCTGCCGCTTTACAATTACATTTAAAATCTGCTTACTTTTATATATTACATATGCGCACACATCTTTTATTTGTACCAGTTACTGATACAAAAGTCTATAGATTTGTGACTAAAGCACCAATAACTTCCCAATTAATGTACTTTTTAAATTATGTTCTTGATCGTATTTGTGGACGGCGTCATATTACTTAATGATAATATTATTTAAATATTTCTTTGTCACTCATATATAACTTCTATTATATTACTGTAGAGTAAAGATTCAACACCCATTATTTTAGATTAAACTTAAAATGTAATGTGGCCTGGGTCCCTTTAAGGATCGCGGCTGAAAATATGTCATGAATGACGTCACCAGTGTGTGAGGCTTGTTGTGCAGTTAGTAGGAGATGGCTTTTGAAAATGCATTCACTGACCTTAACCACTCATCTGAGGTCATGAAACCTCTTTGGGCACTGGAGCCAGGTCCTGGGGGCAACCTCCCATTCCAAGTCTCACCTCACCCCCTTGCAGGTGATGGTGCTGGCCATTCTTGGCAGGGGCATGGTTGAGCCCTTGGCCAGTGGCGGGGCTGAAAGGATACAAGATGCTGGTATTCTCATACGTTATTCTCCTTCTCGCATGCACCTCTTGCTTTCCCGCCCTCCCCTCACCCCAACTCCACCCTTGTGCCTTCCTCATTTCACACACCCAAGAAATGCAGCCTGTCCAGCCAGTGGTTGACCAAGAAAATGGAGAAGAGAGTGAAGAAGAAGAAACACTGTCACTCGATTTCAAACTCTCAGCCACCAGCTTCTCAAGGTCAACCAACAAGGCCATTTGCAGTGTCCCCCACTGAAAGTCAGCAGCCTTCCACCAGCCATGCTGCAGCCTCTGGGGTAGCACTGCGTGACATCCGTAGGATAAGCAAAGACACACACAAGACAGTCATTAAGGGAATGCGTAAGGGTGATTCGTTGATTTCTTGATGTCATATTGGATGGATAGATGTATAAAGTTGGATTGGAAAGCTTGCTTTTTGGTGGCTTTTATTTCAGCATTGTGGCCAAGAGGATGCTGTGATGGTCAGTAACAGAGGGAAGGTAAAGTGTGGGACAAATGTTGAAAGGGGAATTGGGGTTTTGGCACTGGTACCGCAGGTGGATGATTCCATCCCGGATATCCCGACCAGAAAGGGGCTGTCTGGGTTGCATCCTTTCTTCTGCGTCTTCCTCTTCTGCTTCTTCCTCTGCGAGCGGATGCTGTAAATCTGAAATAAAAGCATAAAATGCTGGAAGTACTCAGCAGGTCAGGCAGCATCTCGAGTTGAGACGTGAACTCAGTTTCTCTCTCCACGGATGCTGCCTGAACTGCTGAGTATTGCTAGCATTTTCTGTCTTCTCAGAGGCCTTTGTTTATCATCCAAGGCCTTGCAAACATCCAGCAGCACTCCCTGCACTCTTTGCACACCTACAAAACTTTTAACATGTATTGCACCAAACCACTACTTCAATAAAATATAGGGGGAGAAATTCGGTATCCCCCTGTTTGGGGCGCAATTATCGGCCGGGCGCAAAGTTTAGCGCCTGGCGCTAATTATCGCCTCCGACTGCAAACTTGGCCTCTATCGCCCCTGGAGGTGATTGGAGCGCTAAATCAGGCACTACACACCTCTCTTAAGTCACAAAGGCCGAGGAGCGAAGCGCTGGCGAAGCTTATGTGATGTCAGTTAGCAATGGAACACAGACACACTGGCGCCGGCCAGTTCTTAAAGGGGAGGGTTTATCTTGCTCTCCATCCACATCCTGCTCATTGCAGCCTTGAATCTCGGCCTGGAGAGACCTGTACATCAATTCTGCTGGAAAGAACAATGGAGAGGCCCAGGAAAAGAGCTCAGAGTGCAGCCCCCAAAGTCTCTTCTAAATCGATGCAAGGAAGGTCAAATCAAAATGATCCTGCAAAGTGCTGCTCAGTACCCAAAACTCCTTCACACAGCATTGAATCTCTCCAGAAGTTTCTCTCTCTCAGAATGCGTGGTGCAAAAATGTCGCCCGCAAAAAAAGGGCAGGAAGCGGTCGCCTTTAAATAGCGCTCCCCAGTCCCTTCCCGACTGCAAAACACTCCCCTCTACCTGTCGTTGCTAGCGGCAGGCGGAAAGGCAGGGGGCACCACTCAATATCCGGTCCGGGGCGTTGCACGCTCAACTGATATCATGATCCACGGGCGCAGGAGATCGTGGCAGTAGTGTTTAGTGCCACCGCAAAATGTCTGGTCAATTTCGCGAGCGGCACAAACATCACCACGCCTGGGCGCTAGTTGCTTTGCGCCCCGTTAGCGCCCTCATAGGGCACTAATGGGAGGCGCAAAGCAACCGAATTTTTACCCCAAAAAATCTAGTCCAAAAGCTTAAATACAAACTTGCCTGAACGATGTGTGTGTCCCTTTAAGAGTTGCTGACAGCGTCTCTGTCAGTCTGCTGCACGTTCGCTTTTCAGAGCGAGCTTAGGACCCAGCAGTAAACTCAGCACAAAGGTCCAAGTTCGCTACGGTGATGTTAAGTTGGCATTGCACGCCGACTTACATCACGCTCTCTATATTTGCCTGTCCAGAGCCAGTGCTGCTATCGGCTCCCGGTCCTCCAACACCTCAAATCCTCATCTTTGTCTTTAAATCCCTTCATGGCCTTCCCCCTCCCTATCTCTGCAATCTTCTGCAGCCTCACAACTCTGAGAACTCTGTGTTCCTCTGATTTTGGCCTCTTGTGCATCTCTCCTTCCATTTGCCCACCATCGGTAGCTATGTCTTCAGCAGTCTGGGCCTTACATTCTGGAATTCCCTCCCTAAACTTTTCCTCCTGTCCTCCTCTCTCTCTCCCTTTAAGGTCCTCATTAAAACTCACCTCTTTGATCAATCTTTTAGTTACCCGTCTTAATATCTCTTTCTTTGGGTTGATGTTAATTTTTGTTTGATTATGCTTCTTTGTCTTTGGATGTTTTTCTACATTAAAGGCGCTATATAAATACAAGTTGTTATTATTGCTGTTGGTCTTCACTTCTGTTTGGCTACCTGTATATTTTTTAAATAATTTTTAGTCCACTGGTTATTTTTGATTTCCTCACTGAGTCATTGTGGTCTTAGTCATTTTTCTTTGAGCGATATACTTCCTTTCTACACTTAAAAGTAGCCTAAAAAATCCAGTTTTCTTCTGTTTCTAGTTCTGTTTCCTACTTAATAACCCCTAGATTTTTCCCATAGCTCCAAAGTGTGCTCTAATTGGGGGAGGGGAATTCTGTATGATGGATTTTTTTCAGACAGTGAGATGGCACCTGGAAACTGCTGTGCTGCATGGGTCAACATTGGGGCTCATCCATTGGGATGGAGGCTACACATTTCTAGTGCCTATTTCTGACATTGTAATTAGGCTGCCAAAGCTGTCAGAAAATTCAATGAAGCTCATTAACAAGGGGGAATATCTAAGTAAATGAGCCATATTTCAGTTTTTGCAAATTTGAGGGGCCTACAGACCTGTCACATTTAATTTTGGAATAATGCTAAAGGGACAAAATCTTCACCGAGCCCAACAACAACATAGCAATATTAAAGTTTGACCTCTGACAGCTCCCATTATTCTTTCAGTCGAGGAGCGGATGGTGAATGATAACCATTTCAGTCAAGGGAATCTCTCATGTGACTGTAAATGTGCAGTGGGCGAGTTGGAAAATTAGTTATGGAAAACTCATAATGTGCCATGTAGGCACTTAGGGAGGTGTAAGGTGGGTGGGTGAAGGTCTCACTGAAAACAGGCAAGACCTTCATTCTCACTGGGACTATGCTCCACATAGTGTAGCAGGATGAAACAGTTATTGCAGGGAGGGTCATTCTGTACTGACAGGAAGTCAGCATTTAAAGTGATACTGGTGATTTTCTATAACTGAATGCTGAAACTGCTATTTTAATATATATTTTTAGTACTGGTCATTTTGGCAGTTCTTTTTGTGCAAGGCTATTTTTGAAGGTTTTGCCCAAGTCTTTAGGTTGAGACTTTTTCAGTTGAATTGATTAAAATTTACAATTTAGCCATTCCAATAGAATCCAATTTTTCTGTGTTATTTGGAGGGAGAAGGAGATATGAAAGGAGGCATGCCATGCAAGTGATACACCTGAGGAATATTATCTTTGCAGGTTGTGCTTCATTCTAGAGGCACTGACAAAGTTATGCCGTCTTCTGGAAGCTGATCTGCAACCAGCCTGTACTGCAGGGATTGCACTGCCAGTGGCTGTCAAGGCTGTTACAGTCCTGAACTTTTACATGTTTGGCTCATTTCTGGCTGCTACAGGGATATCAGAAACATCAGTTAATCTACAATTCACAGACGTATCAAGCAGATGACTGGTGCATTATGTACCAAGGTGAGCAATCTCATCACTTTCTCCATGGAAAAACCTGCAGCAGAAAGAGAGGGCACTGTATATTTTTTTCTCCAGGGCAGGGTTTATCAGAGTCCAGGTTGTTTATGTAGCCTACATCCAATGTGAAGGTTGTGTGACCAGCTGGTGAATACCCGCTACTCAGACAACAATCCTAATACCTTAATTGTAAGCCAGTCCACAGTGGCATGCTCATTCAAGCCCCCAAATGAGTGCAAGGTTAGCATCTAGGAGACCAAAGCTCTAGCTGTTGACAGCTCTAAGAGAATCATAAGCAGCACCAGAGTGCAGATACATTGAGGCCCATACAGCTACCAGGATCGTAACTGAACACATGATAAGCATCTTGAAGCAGCACGTCAGATGCTGCACAGATCTGGGGGTGTTCTACAATACTACCCTGCCAAGGTCTCCAATATCATTGTTGTGTGCTGCAGGCTACACAGCCTTGTCATGCAAAAAGCCTAATAATGGTGCAGGCAGAAAAGTAAGATGCCATCCACAACTAAGTGATGAGCAAGATTAAGACCAGGAGCATAAAAGGATTTCTGTGGAAACAATTTTGCAGAGAGCTAGGTCATACGGCAGGCTTTTATAGACAAGGACCTAGAAATTGGACATGGTCCGAAACGGGCGCAGGGATCACGCCCATTCCTTCCGATGCATGCAGCACGCAAACTTTGTGCTGCCTGCTAATTTAAATAATAGTAGTGTGCAGCCCAGCACTGAACACGCTGCTGAGTGGCTGCACACCTCAGCAGGGGGCCCAAGTTCGTGTGAGGCTAGCACCACTTAAAGCTAGCCAGCACTTCTTAAAGAGGAAGTGCCTTCCGGCTGCAGCATGTGCTGGAAGTGGCTGGGGAAGAGGGTATGAGCAAGAAGACATACTGATGGCGCAACAGGGCAGAGAGCGGGCTCCAAGATTCTCCGACACAGCACTGGAGGCCTTGGTGCAGGAGGTGGACAGGAGGAGAGAGGCCCCAAATCCACAGGGGGCCAGGAGACCCTCCAGACAAACTCTGAGAAGGCATTGGGAGCAGATAGCCATCATGGTCAATGCCAGCATTGTAGCCCTGAGGACCTGGATGCAGTGCCTTGTAGATTATCTATAAATCTACTGAATTTAACTGACGAAAAATTAGCTCTTGTAGGAAAAATCGAAGATTGAAATATTTGTAACAATTTTAATGCTGACAAAACTAAGCACTATAAAAGCGTTAACACTTTAGACAGCGACTGAAAAGGGGGGGAGCCAGCCAGAGCACTGAAGCTCCACAAAACAAGTTGCCTCAGACACATTTAAAGAGAAAGGGGGAAAAATTCAGTTGGTTGCGCCTCCTGTTAGCGCCTTAAGAGGGCGCTAATGGGGCGCAAAGCATCTAGCGCCCAGGCGCGGCGAAGTTTGCGCCGCTCGCGAAATTAACTAGACATTTTGCGGCGGCGCTAAACACTACCACCACGATCTCCTGCGCCGGCAGATCGTGACGTCAGTCGAGTGCGCAACGTCCCGGTATCGCCCCGGAGCGGATATTGAGTGGCGCCCCCTGCCTTACCGCCTGACGCTAGCAACGACAGGTTGAGGGGAGCGTTCTGCAGTCATGAAGGGAAAGGGGGAGCGCTATTTAAAGGTGACCGCTTCCTGCCTTTTATTGTTGGTGCCATTTTTGAACTACGCATTCTGAGAGAGAGAGAGAGAGACTTCTGGAGAGATTCAACGTTGTGTGAAGGAGTTTTGGGTACTGAGCAGCACTTTGCAGGTTCATTTTGATTTGCCATTTCTTGTATCGATTTAGGAGAGACTGTGGGGGCTGCACTCTGAGCTCTTTGCCTCGTACTCTCCATTGTTCTTTCCAGCAGATTTGATGTGCAGGTCTCTCCAGGCCGAGATTCAAGGCTGCAATGAGTAGGATGTGGATGGAAAGCAAGATTAACCATCCCCTTTAAGAACTGGCCCGTGCCATTGTGTGTGTGTTCCATTGCTGAATGACATTACATGAGCTTCGCCAGCGCTCTGAGGTAGCGCCTCGCTCCTCGGCCTTTGCGCCTTAAGACAGGTGTGAAGCGCCTGATTTAGCGCTCCAATCACCTCCAGGGTCGATAAAAGTCAAGTTTGCAGTCGGTGGCGATAATTAGCGCCAGGCGCTAATCTTTGCGCCCGGCCGATAATTGCGCCCCAAATGGGGCGATACTGAATTTCTCTCCCAAAGTACATTAAAATCCTGGGATAGTTTGTGTCTTAAGTCGAAAAGAGACATTTTGCCTCTGCTCCTTTTTCTTGTCGTAGATGATCTATCATTTATCTCTCATTTCAATTTTATTTTTCATTCTCTGCTTATCCTAGTCCTGTAGTGATTTAAAACCTCAGGTTTGCATTTGCCCTCCTGTTTTGCCACCTTGTTTACTAGCTTAGGAGATCTGGGTTTGTGTACCCCACAATGTTATCAGTGTCATCAGGCCATTGGTCAGTTTACGTCTCTTCACTCAGGTCTGGAGCAAGAAGGTCCGTGTAACTGCCTTTATTTCTCTCTCTTTTCCCTAATTCTGTTACTGCACTCTGCATAACTAACTGTCCAAGGGCTGCCTTTAACTCCTTATTCTCCTTCTGCACAGTTTCCTTTAATTTATTACAATGGTTTAAGTGCTGTTCTAATTATTTTATTAGTGCCTGACATGTTATACATAACCACTGAACCTTTACTCCTTTCTTTCTCTCCTGCTCTAACTCTTACTTCTGAAGTTTCTACATTTCTGTTTCTCTTACAGTTTATAATTCTCTCTTTAAAGGTTTACATTCTGTCTTTAGGCAACTATTCTGCTCTGTACCTTTTTCTCTTTTTAAATCTTGATTATGACTTGTAAATCGCTGAACTACAGTGAACAGGGATATATTCTCAACCTCTTGGTTCTTCGGTTTCCTTTCCTTATCTCTAATCTGCGTTTCTATTTCTGAATTTTCTTTAGTTACTTGCCGATTGGCTAAAACCTTAGTTACTACCATAAGCTCATTACTAATTCCTGTACTATGAATTAATTAATTTGGCATTTGTATTTCTTAATTGCTAGCTTTCTTTGCAATTCCTCATTATTTTAGTGAATAATTTTCTCTGTTTTGACTGCTAAAATTAATTTTGCATTTGAATGTGCAATTTTACATTATTTAAAAACAAAATAAAACAACATAACAAAAATAAACTGCAACATGGGGAGTACTGCCAAAGTTGATGGAAAACCTTTAACTTGTAATGCGTAAGAACTTACATCCCCTCGCAGGATGCTAAAGTGTAAGGGTGAACAGAGGCTACAAAGACTTGCCTATGTACCAGGAATGAGAGTTCTAGATGCAGGAGTCAAACACTTCCAAGTTTATTACAGGTTAACTGAACATACTCGCAGACAATATCCCAGATCACACGGCAATGCTTCACTGTAGAACATCACACATTACAGTTGTTGAGCTCAAATTTCTAAATCTTCTTCTTTCTTCTGCTTCATCTTCTAACCTTGCATTACAATTGTGCCCTTTTTAAAATATCTTTCTAAGTACATTACTACATACACTTTGCACCAGCTCGTACCAGTCTTTATCAAGAAGTTCCAGGCTCTCTAAACATCTGCCATCCGTGGTCCCAAGGCCTAGCAGGAGTTACTGGTGTTTAGGTTAAGCAAAGCATGGAATGTACCTATTATGGCTATACTACAGATGAGTTATTCCCTAAGCGTGCACAAATTATGAGACGATTCAGATGTGCATGTACTCAATGTGTTGTTTAACCTCAAGATCTGGCTGTGACCTCTGTGAAGACTGCCACTGTCAGCAAAGTTCTTCAGGCTTTTAAACCTTAGGGGCTTAATACAAATGGCATTCCTCACTTGCTCTCGATCCTTTAACAATGGGCCCAATTTGAACTTCGCTGAAACAATCCATATTTCTGGGTTCAGCTGTTTTTCAAATTGTGGACAAGCACCACAACAAAAACAACAACAACTTGTATTTATACCAGCGATACTATTGCCTCAGATTCAGTGCTCACTCAAAAGTAGGGGCTGGAAGGTGTCCCGTAAAGGCCTGTGACAGTGGAAAAAGGGAGTTTGAAATTTGTGGTTGTTTTTTGTGCCAGAAATTAAATCGTTGGACCCATAAAATGCAGCCTTACTGCAGCAAAAATGCATTATCTTAAAGAAGCAGTATCTGAAGAACTAAATAACTTCCAGGTTATTTGGTTGACTGCCACTTTAAGAATCCTCAGTCCAGCAACTACTTACGACCAGTTTACATGGGCATATCTCCAAACAGACGTCTACCCAGCTTAATGCTGGAAAATGATGCAAAGGCACTGTCACACGATTTAAATCTTATTTAAATGCCTCTGCCTGTTTTTTCACACCCCCACCTGTTTGGCCCAGGAAATGCACATCATGTGGATAAAGAGCAGAGCCTGGCGTTATGATTCTCCCCTCCTATTTACCGTATGTAACACACCTCTGGTGCACAGAGGGCATCACAATCAGGAAACTGTGCCCCAATATGATGTACAAAAAAAAAGGATTTCTTCGTTTGCCATAAGTGTATCATTGTTATGAAGGTGCAATCTCAAATTGGTGGATCTAACCAGCATTTTTTGTGCTGGTCCAGAGTGATAGACACTTGAGCAATTGCAGCTGTCCGAACACTGTATGCTGTCAATGATATAGTATTTGTGGCCAAGTGGTTTAGCATGTTTCTGTGACATCAGAGCCGTAAAACATAGCTTTGTGCTTAGTGTTGGCCACATAAACTCCTGATCTGGGTCAGGTCTCAGGGAAGGAAAAATTGCAGGTAAGATGGTTCCCATTAGATGAGGAAAATTAGAGAGCAGGTCAAGCTGGCCTGCTGTTATGCACTAAATTATCAAGGAATTATTTCTGTCAGTAGACCACTCAGGAACCAGACGCATCACTAATACAGGATTGCCAAGGTATTGCATGTCTGCTGTTAAGCTACAAAAGAATTAGTTGTTAGATCGCCACAAATAAAGGACTCTAGAAACAAGCACATTTTTAAAAGAGACTTTGGGAGTCTTTTTAATGGATGATATCCAACATTGTTGTGATGAAATGGCACTGCTGGGAGGCAGATGATACAAACAGGAAAACTGCATTTCTGAAATGTACAAATCACAATCATCTGATTTGGGCCAAAATTCTAATTGTTTATTGATTTATTCATTTGAATTTCTGCACTTTTCCTAATTTGGACCGATTTGGATTCTTATCGTTAACAACTCAAACTTGGCAGTGTACCTTCTTTAAAGGAGAAACATAGATGCAATTTAACACTTTTGACATAAATATATAGGATGACTATTATATAACTAGATCAGAACCCCTCTTATTCATTTATTCATTCATTATTTATTCTCTTATTCCAGTTGTTTCTCTCAAGTATGTCTTTTTCCTTTAACAACTCACCATCATCCACGGGAAACCCAGGTACAAATGTCCTCAGATGCTAGGATTTTAAGCCAGGTCTCCTAGTTTGTGGCACAATGCATTCACAGATTACACCACCAACTGCCTGCTTCAACTGTTTTCCTTTGTAGTCAAAATTACAATTGTAGAATTATGCTGAAGATATGCCTCATTGTTAATTTATTTAGACAGCCTGTCATTCAAAATTTTTAACTATTAAATTTACTTAGAAAGATCAAGGGGGAAAAATTTGTGTTTGCCAGCAAAGTTGCCGGTGTCACCGGTATCAATAAATAATAAATGAATAAGAGAGGTTCTGATCTAGTTATATAATAGTCACCGGCAACTGCAGTTAACGGCCGCTGGAAATGGCCACAACGCTAACCGAGTGAAATTGGTCTGGGAGGCATGGAGATAGGTGGCACAGCGTTCACCTTCTGTGCAACGCTGCCCTGGTGACATTGCTGGAGGGATCTGGGATGAGGTTTCTGTCCAGGTCCGGCGTTGCAGCTTCCCACAGCCTCTGTGAGCGAAGCTGTGGAGCTTGCAAGGAATTGTGGGCAATGAAGAGGTCTGAGATTTAAAGGGGCCATGCACACTGAAGCAATACAAAATAAAATGCAGTGAATCAATACATTTTCAGCCGTTTCTGCATTTTAAGAAATAGTCAATATTTAAAAAAAGTTCCAAATGTGAATATTCAGCTGTTAAAGCTGAATTACCTCCCTAACCGCAACAAATGGGAAAACTGCCTCAGCACTAACACAAATGGCTCAGCAAGCCAGGGAAGGGGTACCGAGGGTCTCACACATAGCACTCCAGCTTTGTGCAGGGGGTCAACACTGCAAGAGAGGCCCTCTACCCACAGGGGCCAGGAGGCCCTCCAGAAAGAAGGATGTGGGAGTACATCACCAAGGCCGTCACTGCCAGCAGTGTCACCACCACCACCTGGCTCCAGTGCCCTAAGAAGCTTCATGACCTCAGAATATTGGTCAAGGTCAGTGCTTGCATCTTCAAAAGCCGTCTCCTACCAACTGCACCACTAGCCTTACACGCTGCTCAATGCACGACACCCAATCACTCACCTACCAACAATCTACACCAATGATGAGGCATATCTCCCATTCCTAGACTCACCTCACCCCCTTGGAGGAGACGGTGCAGGCCATTCTTGGCAGGAGCATGGTTGAGCCCTTGGCCAGCGGTAGGGCTGGAAGGATACAAGATGCGGGTAGCCTTGTACGTTACCCTCCTTCTGGCATGCACCTCTTGCTTTCCCGCCCTCCCATCAGCACAACTCCACCCTTGTGCCTTCCTCATTTCACACACCGAAGAAATGCAGCCTGCCCAGCCAGTGGGTCAACAAGAAGAGGCAGCCTGCCCAGCCAGTGGGACCGCAGGCAGATGATGCCATCCCGGATATCCCGGCCACAAAGGGACTGTCTGGGATGCATCCTTCCCTCTGATTCCTCCTCTTCGGCTTCCTCCTCTTCCGCGTCTTCCTCTTCCGCGTCTTCCTCTTCCCTCTGCAAGCGAATGCTATAAATGTGAAATGACAGCATAAAATGCTGGAAATACTCAGTTGGTCAGGCAGCATGTCGACCTGAGACGTGAACTCTGTTTTTCTCTCCACGGATGTTGCGTGGCCTGCTGAGTATTTGCAGCATGTTCTGTCTTCTCAAAGGCCTTCATTTATCATCCGAGCCCTTGCAAGCATCCAGCAGCACTCCCTACACACTTAAAAAACTTTTTACATTATTGCAGCAAGGCACCACTTCAATAAAATCAAAAAACCCAGTCCAAACCCTTAAATTCAAACTTACCTGAATGATGTGTGTGTCCCTTTAAGAGCTGCAGACATCACCACTGTTAGTCTGCTTGCACGCCAGGTTAACCTGGCATGCTTAGGACCCAGCGCTGAATTCAGCGCTAAGGTCGAAGTTCACGTTGGTGATGTTAAGTCGGTGTTACACGCCGATTGACGTCACCATGCTGCCATTTTATTTTCAAGGGCACCGCCAGTTATCGGCAGTGCAAAGGGGGAGAGCAATATGGTGGCAGCCGCGGGACCCACCACCAGTTGGCAAAAGAGCGGCAGCTGCCATTTTATTGCCATTTCATGGTGCTACGGAGTGGCACTCAGCACATGAATTTCTAGCCCCAAACCTTTTCTAGGACCATACTCCAGATCCTAGAAGAAAATTGTACTGAGCTCTAAATGTGGTCTTAATATTGCAAAGTTGTTGTTTTAACCTATCCAATGAAAGCTAATTGCTGAATTTCTAAATTTCATTTCAGATCACTTATAGTTTCATAACTGCTCAATTAAGTTAAAGGGGATATAATGCAGGTTTGAATTTAAAATTTGATCATTATGGCTAAGTGAAACAGTATGGTTTCTTCTTAAATAAATGATTCAAATCTAACAATAATAACTTTACTCATCTGAGATTTATCTTTTTAACTACTGATAACTAAGGTTTGCAGTAATGTTGAATTTAACATCCTATAGTCAGTATATTATACACAAGTCAAACAAACATAATGAAGGCTTGTTGATTTTCACTGTACAGAATGTGTGCACTGTGGGTGCATATGACCTGTAACAACGTGACCTTACAAAAGCATACTGAACCTTATGAGGTTCGATGGAGCATGTAATCAGTAACACCCGCCACATATTTTCTCTGCAGCACCCGAACCAGGATTTTGGTTTTGTATTAAAACTATTTCGCAATATACGCAATGGAAGGCTTCAGTTTACCACACAGGTTCTATGTGAAAAGGAGTTGAATGTCTTTTACTGAAAGGGTCTGTTTAGTAAATTTTGAGCTATATTAACATAATCTAGACAAACTCAAATTGGAAAGCTCATAGTTTTATTTAATATAAATGCAGTTACATAGATTACTATGCAAAATAACAATTATATGGCATCATATCAACTGTGCATGCAATAAATCAGTTGATCACAAGTATAAGTAATAATAAGTCTAAATAATAACCTAAAAATAACTGCAAAGTGACTGTTTAAAAAATATATAATTCTGAATAGGGCAGCATAGAAATTTCACTTGAAGGCTAAAATATTTGCTTTTTCTGGATATTGAAATAATGAATGTTAATGTTGGTTGTTTTGCAGAAGGAAAGTTTTCCTTTCCTCCATCAGCCCAACATCCCGGCCGTCCAGCATTTAGCAGAGATATTGGAATTCCGCAAATTTGAATGACTGTCATTTGTGAGACTTAAACTAACAAACTTCTGCATGGGAGTGGAGAACTTATGTCACTCATTTTTCTTGGGTTTTTGCGACACTTAACGTCACCATGGCGAACTTCAACCCAGCGCTGAGTTCAGCGCTGGGTCCTAAGCACGCCAGGTAAACCTAGCTTGCAAGCAGACTGACAGAGGCACTGTCAGCACCTCTTAAAGAGACACATGCATCTTTAAAGTAAGTTTGCATTTAAACTTTTGGACTTTTTTTTTCATTTTATTGAAGTAGTGGCTTGCTGCAATAGATGTTAAAAGTTTTATAAGTGTGTAGGGAGGGCTGCTGGATGCTTGCAATGCCTTGGATGGTAAAGGAAGACCTCTGAGAAGACAAAAAATGCTGCAAATACCCAGCAGGTCAGGCAACATCTGTGGAGAGAGAAACAGAGTTCACGTCTTGGGTCGAGATGCTGCCTGACCAGCTGAGTATTTCCAGCATTTTGTGCTACCTCAGTGGCTGCAGCATGGCTGGTGGAAGGCTGCTGACTTTCAGTGGGGGACACTGCAAATGGCCTTGCTGGTCAACTTTGAGAAGCTGCTGGCTGGGAGTGTCAAATCAATCTTCTTCTTCTTCTCCTTCACTCACCTCTCCCTCTTCTTGGCCAATCACTAGCTGGGCAGTCTGCATTTCTTGGGTGTGTAAAATGAGGAAGGCACAAGAGTGGGTTTGTGGTGAGGGTGGGCGGAAAAGCAGAAGGAGGATAACGTATGAGGATACCAGCATCTTCTATCTTTTCAGCTCCGCCGTTGGCCAAGGTGAGTCGTGCATTGAGCAGTGTGTGAGGCTAGTGATGCAGCTCGTAGGAGACGGCTTTTGAAGATGCATTCACTGACCTTGACCAGTGGTCTGAGGTCATGAAGCTTCATTGGGCACTGGAGCCAGGTGGCGGGGGTGACACTGCTAGCAGTGACGTCTCGGTGATGTGGTCCCACATCGTTCTTTCTGAAGGGCCTCCTGGCTCCTGTGGGTAGACAACCTCTCTTGCAGTGTTGACCCCTGCACAAAGCTGGAGTGCTGCGTGTGAGACCCTGGGTGCCCCTTCCCTGGCTTGCTGAGCCATTCGTGTTAGTGCTGAAGCACTATTCCCATTTTTTGAGGTTTGGAAGGTAATTCAGCTTTAAATGCTGAAGACTCCTATTTGGGACTTCTTTTTATGTTAATGGGTTTTTTTGAAAGGCAGCAATGGCTGAAAACTGCATTCTTTCATTTGATTTTATTTTTTATTAGTTCTGAACGCATTGCCCCTTTAATTCATAGCCCCTTTAATTGCCCACAATTCCTTGCGAACTCCACAGCCTCGCTCCCAGAGGCTGTTCGAAGCTGCAATGCCGCTTCTGGATGGGAACTTCGGGTCGGATGCCTTCACTAATGCCTGGTAGCGCTGCAGCCATTTTCAGCGGCTGTAAACCTGAGGCTGTGGTGACATCGGCAGGTTTCTGTCAATGTCCAATTTTTCCCCCTCAGTGTCTAGAGCAGTACTTAGAGGGGAGTCCCAGAGTCCAGGAGCACTGTAGAGAGAGGTTCTGAGAACGCAGGGTAGATCCTGAGTTCTGGGATCTCTGAGAGTAGTCTAAAATCTTGGAGTATTAGCTGGTTGACAGATGTTATGTTTTGTGGCAAAAATATTAGGTCCGTCACATTTAGTCACAGGGGGGAAGAAATTCCCCAAGAGGGCCATTTGGGACGCTACCGGGTATCACCCCAATCTTCTGCACCCGGAGATCATGACGCCATCTCCGGATGCAGCGCCCCGGTAGTGCCTCGGGAGAAAATTCCCCCTCGTGCCCCGCAGCAGCACCGGGCGATGTTACCGACTGCTGCAGGGGTCGCGAACACTGAGGCCGGCCACTCGCGGGGCGCCATTTAAAGATGCGGTGGCCGGCTGACATGAAAAAAATCGCCGATTTAAAAAAAAAAATTCTGAGCACTGGACGTGGGCTGAGTGCCACGATCGGTCAGCACGGCACTCAGCTTGAGTGCCGGGCTGATCGTGCAGCACTCCCGCACCCCAGTGCTCTAACAGATGCCCAAAAAATTGCAGAGCTCGCAGTGGGGAGCCCTTCCCCTTAATTGAGGGAAGAGCCCCTGCAATGTGGCAGTGCCACTTGTGGCGCTGCTGAGCACATCGCCCTGGATCGGGACATTCCCCGCCTCTTGCGCTCCAAGAGGCAAGTGGAGTGCTTGATTTAATGCACCACTTCCCTCTTGGAGCAAAAAATGGGAATTTCTCAAATGTTTGAATAGGTTAGCGCCTCGGGGAGGTGGGGTGGGTGAGGTAGCGAAAAACCATTTGCACCCCGTTAGCACCTCCAGATGGGAATTTTGCCCCCAAGCACTTCACGTGGACCACACTATGAAAGCTATTGTTTGATGCAATGTTTCAGTCAAAGCAACAGGTTTCTCAAATAGCACCAGTCATCTATGCCTTTTCGTTACTTCTGTTAGGTACAGGCAGAATAGCAACATCACAAAACACTATTATTAATTTTTCACACTTTATACAATGTATTTTTGTGAAAGAGGAAGTGGTAACATAGAGCTAACAGATGTAATACAATAATCCAGTACAAGAGTTCTGAAAGAGTAAGCAAAAGAGTGCTTGCATTCTTTTGAAAAAGATAACAATTATGGAGGCTCCCTAATCATTTTGGAATTAATCTGAATATATGTGGTCCAAAGCTGATTTGTTCTGGGTCTGAATGAACAGTTCCAATCTTATTAATTGATTTAACTATTGCTAAAATGTTTGGCAGAAGTAAACAGATCTACTGTTGAGGGAGCATTTCTGCAAATCATATACAAAACAATGTCTTAACAATAAATCAGCAAGTTCTCAACAGTACTGTCAGATCTACCGGTTTATGGGGCAAATTTTACAAGTTAGTCCTCCCCATATGGAGCCTAACAATGGGAAGGCAGATCAATCAGGCACAGAGGACAGCGTGCCGAATTCGCAACACTCACAAATTTCTAATTCTTCTTTTTAATTTTATTACCAAAACATCAGGAGGGCCATGAATTGGCCATAATGATCACCATGCTTGATCATCTGATCTGCCTTCCCTTTGCATGAGGTTCCTCTGCTGCAGAGAGTGTCACTGTCAATTGCTACAGTTCAGTTAGTTAATTTTGAAGATAGGTAGTACAGAAGAGAAGAGAAAAGCAGAGAAGATGCTGTTAGGAAGGTACTAAAGAGACATCGAAAAAATATTAAAGTAAAAAACAGAATTCTAGAAATGGAAGTTTTCATATCAGTGAAGATAGAACTTGCATTTATATAGCACCTTTCACAGCCTCAGGATATCACTAAGTGGTTTACAGCCAATGAAATACATTTGAAATCATTGTTATAATGTAGAGAAACCTGGCAGCCAATTTGCACACAGCAAGGTGGTTCAAACAGAAAGGAGATAAATAACCAGATAATTGGGTAGAAATTGGTATGCGTTGCACCTATTTCTTTGGGTGTAAATCTGGCACAATGGTGACCAATTTAGCAGTGGGACAGCCTGCGCCCAGTCTGTGCAGGCGTTCGGCTCGCTGCTAAATATGTTGGATCCATTTTTTAGTCATCCTGATCGTCTGCCTAAAATAGGTGTTAGGCCCCTTGCATATGTTAATTAGGGGCCTAACGCCTGTTGAAGGACCCCACTACAAAATTTGATTCAAATGAGCGGAGTAGGCTCATCAGAAAAAACCTTCCTGTGGAGTCAGGCAGCAAAGGAATGCTCCCCGACTCTGCGATTTGGATCCCCAATGTAGCTCGCTGATACTCCCCTCCTGGGACTTACCTTTGGGCCACTGCTGGCGAGGCAAATGGCCCAACATTTAAGAAGATAAGAACATTAGAATTTGGAGCAGGATTAGGCCATATGGCCCTTCAAGCATGCTCCGCCATTCAATAAGATCATGGCTGATCTTCAACCTCAACTACACTTTCCTGCCCGATCCCCATATCCCTTGATTCCCCTAGAGTCCAAAAATCTATCAATCTCAGCCTTGAATTTACTCAACGACTCAGCATTCACAGCCCTTTGAGGTAGAGAATTCCAAAGATTCACAACCCCCTGAGTGAAGAAATTCCTCCTCATCTCACTCTTAAATGGCCAACCCCTTATCCTGAGACTATGCCCCGTAGTTCTAGACTCTCCAGCCAGGGGAAACAACCTCTCAGCATCTACCCTGTCAATCCTCCTCAGAATCTTATGAGGGAAAAATTCGGTTGGTTAGCTCCTCCAGTTAGCGCCTCCGGGGGGCACTAACGGGGCGTGAACAACTTACCACCCGAGCGCGATGATTTTAGCGCCGGCCACGAAATTGACCTGGCGGTTTGCGGTGGCGCTAAACACTACCACCACAGTCTCCTGCGCCCAGAGATCGTGACATCATCCAGGACGTCTCTGTCGGTGGCAGTGAAGGTCACAGTGGCTCTCAATTTCTATGCCAGCGGCTCCTTCCAGGCTTCAACAGGGGATATCCCAGTTCGCTGTCCATTACTGCATCCGGGTGGTCACAAATGATCTCTACAAAAGGAGAAGGGAGTACATCTCATTCCCCATGACCCGAGACAAACAGCGTGAATGCGCTTGTGGCTTCGCTAGGATAGCGGGCTTCCCCATGGTTCAGGACGCCATTGACTGCACGCACGTGGCATTGTGGCACCTCATGAATTGCAGAGGTTTTCCGCAACCACAAATGCTTCCACTCTCTAAACGTCCAGTTGGTGTGCGACCACAGACAGCGCATCCTCGCCATCAATGCCCGCTATCCTGGCAGCAGCCACGATGCATTCATCCTGTGCCAGACTGGTGTCCCAGACCTGTTCCAACCACCGCATCAACCTCGTAGCTGGCTCCTCGGGGACAAGGGTTATCTACTCTGCACCTGGCTCATGACACCGCTCCGTAGCCCCAACACTCCTGCTGAGCTCGCCTACAACGAGAGCCATAGCGCCACCAGGAACCTCATTGAACAGACGATCGGCGTGTTGAAGCAACGGTTCCGGTGTCTTGACCACTCTGGAGGAGCCCTGCAGTACTCCCCCGATCGGGTATTGGTTTTCATTGTTGTATGCTGCATGCTTCACAACCTTGCAATTCTGAGGACCCAGCCATTGCCACCAGGGATTGGTGGACCACCTCAGGAGGAGGAAGAGGGAGAGAAGGAGGAGGAGGCAGAGGAGGAGGATGAAGAGGAGGATGAGCAGCAGCAACGTGGGAGGGAGGCGCTCAATGTTGCTTCTGCAAGGGCCGTTCGTGAATGCCTCATAAGACAGCGCTTCTGATGAATGACAGAGAAGCTGGCTTCTGGGATCAACAAGCACATCATTACAGCCATCCCTCAGCCCCTATTACTGGGCAAAGTTCCAATGAGTAACATGAGGAAATTTGTAACGTTTCAAGAAAAAAAATTATTTTTCTGAACAACTGTGTCTTATTAAGCACAACCAATAACAAACAAACACAACAATTCATTAACAAACAAAACTGGTTCTTACCACATTCAGATAAGTCTTAACAGAGTGAACAATATATTTACATACACATCCAACTTTGGTACAAACACTCCCCCCATATGTTAGAAAAATTTTAGTTATTCGGCCTTGTTCAATGATCTCCCTCGCCTTCGCACTTCCCCCCTTCCAACCCTACTGCTCCTCTGTAATGTGGCCCCAGTGGCTGCAGCAAGGCTGGCGGAAGGCTGCTGAATCTCGGATCCAGAGACTGCAAATGGCCTTGAAGGACGCCCTCGACCAGCTCTGGGCCTGGAGGGCCTGGCTGCAGACTGCACCAACTCTGCATGGGCGGCAGCAGTCTGGGCTGGCTGGGTTACAGGCTATGGCAAGTGAAGTGGCGGAGTGGCAGTGGTGGGAGCAGGAATGCTGACATCCTGAGAGAGGACAGCACCTTCCTGCTCGACCGACACACGGCCACTCCCCCGGGGCAGAACCTCAGCATCCAGAGCAATCTGCTCGGCAACAGTCAGCGCTTGCGTGGCATCTATCTGAGACTGCATGAGAGCAGTCTGACACTGGATGGCACCAACCAATGACTCGATTCCAGCACTAAGCAGTTGTGTTGCCTCGGCATGTGCTGCAATAGATGCTGCCACCTCACCCATTACACGCGGCATGGGCTCTGGGTCCCCACGGTCTCTCTGCAAGTCAACCATCCTCTGCAACGAGACAAGGATGGGTTTAAGGGTTTGCGCACAGATGACAGCTGTGCTAGAGGCGGACTCCTTCATGCTCCTAGCCAGTACATCCATGTTCTCGGGCACCCTTGCCATTACACCCATGAGCTCAGTATGCATGCTCATCGCATGAGTATTCATCACCGCGATATCGAGGTCCTCATCCGAGTCCTGTGCAGCAGAACTCGTGCGCGCACTCACCCTCCGGGGAGATGGCCCCCGAGCTTCCCTTTCCCCATGGCGTTGCTGCAGCCCGCTGAGTCCCGGAGCTTCACCCACATCAGTGCCATTTCCTCTGCTCCCCTCCAGTGACTGTGTGGCCCCAGTATCAGATGTCTCGCCCTCAGGAGACGCAGGCATTGAGGCTCCGGTTTGGTGTTCCTCCTCCTCTCCCACGTTGCTGCCACTGGGAGGCTGAGGGACAGGCTGGTCAGATGGTGGTTCACTATCTGAAAGCAGGAAGGTATAAGAGTGGCTTTACCGTGAGGGCAGGAAGGGAGCAAGGAATGGAGACAGTATAGTTAGATGGAAAGTGGGAAAGGCTCGTGTTGTGAGGGGGACGTGGTATGAGAGAGGAGAGAGAGAGATGATGAACGTACCGTTGCTGTCCCCAAGGGGGTAGACCTCTCCAACTGCCACAGCGCCCATGACATGGCTCGCGATTAGTCTGTGAGCTCGCTCCTCCAGCTGTGTGAGGGGGTGCAGCTCCGCCTGTCCTCCTCCCATGCGTTGTTGCTCTGTCCTGTTATGAGAAAGCTTGGCCTGCAAGAAAAAGGACTGCGGGTGAGTGAGTGTGTAGCAATGTGTTTGGCAGATGTGCCTGCCATAGTTGAATAGCTGTTAATGTCTGCAAGGTGTGAGATGTGGATGTGACTTTTAGTATATGGGCATAGTTGTTGGGTGAGTGTTGGGGATTTGGCAGTTTATACCATTTGTGCACAGAATGAGATTGAGATTGTGGGATGTAGAGGTATTTCAAGCATCTACTCACCCTGACCACCCAAGTGAGGTCGTTGAACTTCTTGCGGCACTGCGTGAGTCCTTTGGACCAGGCTCCTGGACGATATGTAATTGGCAACCTCCCTCCACACCCTTGTGGACTCCCGCGGCAATGGCCTACTGCCAGTGTCTGGAAACAGCACTACCCGTCGGCACTCCACAGCGCCAACCAGAGCCACCAATGTCTGGTCGCTGAACCGGCGAGCTCTCTCCCTGGGCCTCTGAGCAGCCATGATAATCGTTGTTGAAGATTTGCACCTCCTTGCAGGCCCAGGTCAAACGCAGCAATAAACAGGGTGAGGCTGTGCAGCATGATGGACCCTCCCCTTTAGGAACTGGAAGGCGCCAGTATGTCTGAGTACAAGGTAATTGACATCGCCTGAGTTTCAGTAGCGCTCTGAGGTAGCTCCCCGTCCCCTGACGTTAGCACCCAAAGAGAAGTGTGTAGCGCTTGATTTAGTGCTCCAATCACCTCCAGGGACACTGGAGACGAATTTCCCGGTCGCCGGCGATAATTTGCGCCGGGCGCTAGATTTTGCACCCAGCTGATATTAGCGTCCCAAAATGGTTGATACCGAATTTTTCCCCCTATATGTTTCAATGAGATCACCTCTCATTCTTCTAAACTCCAGAGAGTATAGGCCCAATCTACTCAATCTCTCCACATAGGACAACCCTCTCATCCCAGGAATCAATCTAGTGAACCTTTTTTGCACACCCTCTAAGGCATGTATGTCCTTTCTCAGATAAGGGGACCAAAACTGTGCACAGTCCTCCAGGTGTTGTCTCACCAAAGCCCTGTAGAGTTGTAGTAAGACTTCCTTACACTTGTACTCCAACCCCCTTGCAATAAAGGCCAACATGCCATTTGCCTTCCTAATTGCTTGCTGTACCTGCATGCTAACTTTTTGTGCTTCCTGTACGAGGACACCTAAATCTCTCTGAACACCAACATTTAATAGTTTCACACCATATAAAAAGTATTCTGTTTTTCTATTCTTCCTGCCAAAGTGAATAACCTCACATTTCCTCACATTATACTCCATCTGCCACCTTGTTGCCCACTCACTTAACCTGTCTATATCCCTTTGGAGGCTCTTTGTGTCCTCCTCACAGTTTACTTTCCCACCTAGCTTTGTATCTTCAGCAAACTTGGATACATTGCACTCGGTCCCTTCATCTAAGTCATTAATATGGATAATATATAATGGCCCAGAAATTAGGCTCCCTGGCTTCCCGCGGGTGCAAGGATCCCGCGCGCACCTACCTACCGCGCCTGCCGTTGACCTCTGGGCCCACGGGGACTTCAGCTCCTGGGCCTCTCCCAACTGCTGGCGCGCAGTGTGTGCGTGTCCCAGGGGCGTAGTTAGTGCGATGCGTCCCCTGGGATCACGTGGGCCATGGAGAGCCAATGGCAGCAGACCATCTTTCATTCATAGATTTGACAGGAAGACCTGTCAAATCTATGAATTGAAATCGGACCCAAAACAACACCTAAACTTCAAATAATTTTTTTTTAAACCATCACATTTTTAAAATAACTATAAGTTAAATAAATTAACTACTTTAAACAAAAATTTAAATTTTTGAAAAAATTAAAATACTTTTTAACAGTGCTAAAAATAAACTTACCTTTCTTTAAAGTATCTAAAAAAGATAAACCTGTTGAAAATTTTTTTAAATTGTAATTAATTAACCACTTACCTTGTTAAAAACGGGTCTTACGCCTCCTTTTTAAAAGCGCAGCTTCTTCAATACTTACCTTCCCGGAGAAACCTGAAAAAAAAAACCTAAGTTCGCTGCGTGCGCGCAGCCTCTCCCGCGCACGCGGTTCACCTCTCAACCCCTCCCTTCACGAGACCGGAAGTTCCGGTTTCCCGCGCATGCGCAGTGCATGCAGGAAACCGGCACTTCAGGAGGCCTTACGGGTGAGTACACAGCGCGTACTCACCCGGCAAGTGCCGAATTTTTGGCCCATTAGCTAAGGCCCAAGCACTGATCCTTGCAGCACCCCACTAGTTACAGCCTACCAACCGGAAAATGACCCGCTTATCCCTACTTTCTGTTTTCTGTCTGTTAACCAATCCTCTATCCATGCTAATATATTACCTCCAATCCCATGAGCCCTTATCTTGCATAGCAACCTTTTATGTGGCACCTTATCGAATGCCTTTTCGAAATCCAAATATACTACATCCATTGGTTCCCCTTCATCTACCCTGCTAAGAAATCTAATAAATTTGTTCAACACGATTTCCCTTTCATAAAACCATGTTGACTCTGCCTAATCATATGATTTTCTAAGTGCCCTGTTACCACTTCTTTAACAATGGATTCCAGCATTTTCCCGATGACTGATGTCAGGCTAACTGTCATGTTTTCTCTCTCCTTCACTTCTTGAATAGCGGTGTTACATTTGGTACCTTCAAATCCACTGGGACCATTCTAGAAATTGGGAATTTTGGAAGATCACAACCAGTGCATCCATTTGTGAGCCACCTGTGGGTGTGCAGCAGGCTCTGATAGCTTGCATATAAAATGTTAATGAGGTCCGAGGATTAATTTCAGTCCAAACCCGGGCCTTTTGGTTCGGGCGCGTGCTGCCTCTGCAGTGCCAAGTCTGGGACCGAATTTGTTTTAGTGATGTTGTTAGACGGATAAATGTTGGCAAGGACATTGGGAGAGCTCTCTACTCTTCTTTGAATAGTGCCATGAGATCTTTTACATTCACTTGAGAGGGAAGATGGGACCTCAGTTTAAAGTTTCAGCCAAAAAATGGCGGCCTAGAAATTCGGTTGTCTGGCGCCCGTTGTTTGGGCGCTACAGGTGCCGAATTGGTTCCAAAATGGTGTCTGAGCAGTGTGCGCACACTTCTGATGCCATTGTTAGGAGCGTGAGCTGGAAGTATGGTAAGTAGGCAGATCGTGATGTCAGTTAGTGTGCAACACTGATTTAATGCCAGCGCTCCTATTTTCATCGTCATCGCTGGAGCTAACGCCCTGTATTAACCTCGTGCAGTAGAACATGCGTTCAGCAGCAGGAAGGATGGCCATCCCCCCCCCCTCCCCCCACCCTGTGCTATTTAAGGGGATCATCAACAGCTTTCAGGTAACTTGCTTTTGGATTTCTACTGGCTCTGTGTAAGTTTGTGGAAGTGTTTGGAGCTTTCTCAAGTTGTTTAAAGTTGCTGAGCTGACAGGGAGTGGTGCTGCAAGTGGAGAAGGCCTTGCTTCTGACTTTAAGGGTTCTGGTCAGACCACTTGCTCCCAGTCATGGGTGCTCTAGTTGTCATCCCCCTTGGCCTGCAGCATGACAGGGAGATTGGGCAGAGACAGCAAAGAAGAGGACAGGCTACTCGTAGAGGAAGGAGGAGGGAGAGAAGGGCTCTCAGTAGGAGGCCTTACCTAGACCTAGGGTCTTCCGAGAGCAATTCTCTTACCTCAACCTGAGCCAGGAGCAGTGTGTGAGGCATCTGCGTTTTACGAAGGCGGTGCTCACAGAACCCTGCCACCTCTTGCAACCAGACCTGCAGCCTCACTCCAGGACAAGGACAACGTGCCAGTGGCTGTGAAGGTGACCATGGCCCTGAATTTCTTCACGGCGGGATCATTCCAGGCTGGAGCAGGCGACACCTGTAACATCTCACAGTTCGCCGTCCACTGCTGCATAAGAGAGGTGACAGACGCTTTTCATGCCAGGACAGGGGACTTCATTGTCTTCTCTTTGATCAGAGAGAACCAGGCAGTGCGTGCACGTGGCTTTGCCAGGATAGTGGACTTCCCCATGGTGCAGGGCACCATCGACTGCACGCACATGGCTTTGCAGGCACCGCATCTAAATGCTGAGATGTACTGCAACCGCAAAGATTTCCACTCGCTGATTGTGCAGTCGGTGTGCGACCATGCTCAGCACATTGTGATGGTGAATGCCCGGTATCCTGGCAGCAGTCCTGATGCTTTTATTCTGCGCCAGTCCGCTGTTCCCTCGGTCTTTGAGCCACCAAGACAAACCAGAGGGTGGCTACTGGGCGACAAGGGTTATCCCTTGACCACCTGGCTCATGACTCCGCTCCGCAACCCAACCACATGTGGCCAGCATGCGTACTTCGAGAGTCATGCTGCCATATGAAACATCATAGAGCAGACCATTGGGGTGCTGAAGCAACAGTTCCACTGCCTGGACCGCTCTCGAGGAGTCCTACAGTACTCGCCAGAGCATGTATTCCACTTCGTGGTGGTCTGCTGTATCCTCCACAACCAGGCCATCATGAGGGCACAGCCCTTGCCATCAGGGATACGGCCACCAGCTCAAGAGCAGGAGGAGGAGGAAGCAACCCAGACGGCCCCTTTCTGGCCGGGATATCCGGGATCGAATCATCCGCCTGCAGTACAAGTGAATGTAACCCCAATTTCTCATTCAACATTAATCCCACACCTTCCCTTCCCTCTGTTAATGGCCTTCACAGTGTCCTCTTGGTCAGAATGCTGAAATAAAAGCCACCATAAAGCAAATATTCCAATCCAACTTTATCCACCTATCCATCTAATATTACATCAAAAAATCAACTAATCACCCATGTACATTCCCTTAGTGACTGTCTTGCGTGTGCCTTTCCCTGTCTTCGTGCTCCTACGCAATGCTACCCCAGTGGCTGCAGCACGGCTGGTTGAAGGCTGCTGATTTTCAGTGGGGGAGACTGCAGATGGCCTTGTAGGACGTTCTCGAGGAGCTCTGGGCTTATTAGGCCCAGCTTCGGACTGCACCACCTCGGCATGGGCAGCAGCCCATGGCTGGCTGACTAACTGACAACAGCAAGGGCACTGGTGGGAGGACGAATGCTGTCATCCTGAGAAGGGACAGCAGGATCGGCCTGCACGGATCCATTACCACTCCCCCGGGGCAGCGCCTCAGCAATCTTAGTAGTCTGATGGAGTACAGACTGCTGGACTGCTGTGACACCCTGCAAGCCCCTTTCAACACTGGTATACCCAGCCACGATGGCTGCAGTCTGTGCTTGCGTGGCAGCAAGCTGTGCTTCCATTGCAGCACTGAGACGTTGGGTGGCTTCTGCTTGTGCTGCAATGGAAGCTGAGACTTCGGCCATGCCCTTGTGCGTTAATGGATCTACCCACCCCTTGAGGAGGAATTTCTTCACTCAGAGGGTTGTGAATCTTTGGAATTCTCTGCCCCAGAGGGCTGTGAATGCTGAGTCTTTGAGTATATTCAAGGCTGAGATAGATAGATTTTTGGACTCTCGGGGAATCGAGGGATATGGAAATCGGGCGGGAAAGTGGAGTTGACGTCGATGATCAGCCATGATCTTATTGAATGATGGAGCAGGCTTGAGGGGCCGTATGGCCTACTCCTGCTCTTTTTTCTTATGTTCTTATGTTCTACGCTGGAAAGGGTAGGTTCCAAGCTCTGCCCACAGTCCTGTGCAAGGCTGGAACTGGACTCCTCCATGCTCCTTGACATTGCATTCAGGCTTTCTGGCAGGCCTGTCAATGCATTCAGCATTTCATTGTGCTTACCCATCAGCATTCTTCTGTAGGCCGCCCCTTTGAAGTCTTCATCTGAGTCCTGTGCAACAGAACACATGTGCGACCTCGTCCTCTGGGGAGCTGGCACCTGAGCTACCCTTTCCCCCTGCCCTGGCTGCAGGCCACTCATGCCTGGTGTCTCACCACGTGCAGATCCTGCATCTAACCTATCCCCTAAAGTACACGGAGTGTCAGTATCTGAGCTGGTGGCTGGGAGTAGAAATCGAGTGCCGGTGTTTCTTCTTCTTCTGCTTCTCTCCCCTCTCACTCTTCATGTTGACCCACTGGCTGGGCTGGCTGGATTTCTTGGGTGTCTGAAATGAGAAAGGCACTAGGGTAGGGTTGTGGTGAGGGGAGGGGGGGAAAGCAAGAGGTGCATGCTTACACCATGTGCATATTGTAACTCAGAAGCGATTGTGGGATGAGGGGGAAGTGGGATGTGAGAAGGAAGATAATGTATGAGGATACCGGCATCTTGTATTCCATCAGCCCCGCCACTGGCCACAGCCTCAGCCTTGCCCCTGCCAAGAATGGCCAGCACCGTCTCCTCCAAAGGGGTGAGGTTACACAGGCAAGCCTGTCCCCCGCCGGTTAAGGTCTGCTGGTGCCGATTATGTGCCACCTTTTCCTGCAAGAGAAAGGGAAGTGTGTCACAGTGTGGTGTAATGTGTTTGGGTGATGTGCCTGTCATGGTTGAATAGCTGACAGTGTGTTCAAGCTGTGAGGTGTGGATGTGAGGCTTGCAGCAGTGGTAAGTGTGAGCGGGTGAGGTGAAGCTATGAATGTGGGGTGTGAGTCGTGTTTGGTAGAGATTGTTGGTAGGTGAGTGATGGGGGTGTGGTGCATTGAGCATCGTGTGAAGCTAGTGGTGCAGATGGTAGGATATGGCATTTGAAGATGAATTCACTGACCTTGACCACTCGTGTGAGGTCATTAAACTTCTTCATACACTGAGTCCAGGTCCTTAAGGCTACACTGCTGGCATTTACCACAGTGGCAATCTGCTCCCACTGCTGTCTAGTCTGTTGCCTGGAGGGCCTCCTGGCACCCTGTGGAAAGAGGGCCTCTCTCCTGGGGTTGACCTCTTGGACCAAGGCCTCCAGTGCTGCATCTGCGAACCTTGGAGCCCTTTCTCTGGCCTGTTGAGCAATTATTCAGTAGTCTTCTTGCTCAGCATTGCCTCCACAACCAGTTCCAGCAGCTGCTGCAGGTAGAATGCACCTCCCCTTTTAGAGGTGCAGACTACCTTTAAAAAGTGGAGGCTAGCTTTAATTGGAGTTAGCCTTGCATGAATTTGAGCCCCCTGCTGAGCATTCAGCCACTCAGCGGGGCGTTCAACGCTGGGATGAACGCCACTATCATGCAAATTAGCAGACAGCACGAAGTTTGGGTGCTCCCTGCAGTCCTCCGAATGGGCACAGGTTGCTAGAGCCCGTTTTCGTGCCTTATCCAATTTCTAGGCCGGCACCTCTGACAGTGCAGCACTCCCTCAGTACTGCACTGAAGTGTTAGCCTGGATTATGTGCTGAAGTTTCTGGAATGGGGCTTGAACACAAAATCTTCTGACTTATCCACCCTTAATCTCTCCCTCCATGTAAACTCCGCAACCCATATTCATGGCCAACCCCTCGACCTTGCCATCTCTCGTGGCCTCGCTACTCCCATTGTGTCATTCGCAGATAAGGCCTTCTCTGACCACTTCCTCATATCGCTCTCCATCCACATCCCCTTCGCCTCCCGCACCCCGACAACCCTACTTCCATCTGTGTCAATCCCTGGAAAAAACTCTCTTCCAACTCTCTTACAACTGCACTTACGAAATTTCAACCGTCCAGTCTTTGGCCCTCCATTCACCACGAAATTTCTGCAGCTACCGATCTGCTCAACCACACTCTCACCACCACCTTGGATGCCCTAGTCCTTATTAACACAATTATTCTCTCTCACCCAGGCCGTTCCCCTGGTACGGCCCTCATCTTCGCTCCCTTAAGTCTGAGGGACGCAGACTTGAACGGATATGGCGGACAACTGGTTTCGCCATTCACCGCCAGATCTGGCTGGACCACATAGAGCATTATCGGGTCCCGCTCTCGTCTTCCAAAATTGATCACTATTCCAGAATCATTCTGGAATGCGGAGATAAACCCCAGCTACTATTCTCCACTGCTAACCGTCTTCTTAAACCCCTCTCCCCTGTCTCCTCCACCCTCACCTCCGACAGCAAGTGTGAGGAGCTCATAGACTTCTTTGTCTCTAAGATTGAGACCATCCGTTCAGCTGTCTCTGCCACTTCCCTTCCTTCCCCTAGCCCACCAGGCCAAACTTCCTCTAAGGTCTAGCCCTAGCCCTGAACTCACATCTTTCTCCAGTTTCTCTCCGATCTGCCCTCTTGACCTCTCTGCGCTCATCTTGTCCATGAGACCCACTTCCGGCTCCCTCGACCCTGTTCCCACCAAACTGCTGACCACCCAACTTCCTTTTCTGGCTCCCATGTTAGCTGACATTGTTAACGGTTCTCTCTCCTCAGGTACTGTCCCCCTCTCGTCATTACCCTACGCCTCAAAAAACCAACCCTTGACCCCTCCGTCCTTGCAAACTACTGCCCCATCTCCAACCTCCCTTTCCTCTCCAAAGTCCTTGAACGTGTTGTCACCTCCCAAATCCGTGCCCATCTTTCCCGCAACTCCATGTTTGAATCCCTCCAATCAGGTTTCCTCCCCCGCCACAGTACCGAAACGGCTCTCATCAAAGTCACAAATGACATCCTTTGTGACTGTGACAAAGGTAAACTATCCCTCCTCGTCCTTCATGACTTGTCTGCAGCCATTGACACGGTTGACCACTCCATCCTTCTCCAACGCCTCTCCACCATCGTCCAGCTGGGTGGGACTGCACTCGCCTGGTTCCATTCTTATTTATCTAATCATAGCCAGAGAATCACCTGCAATAGCTTCTCTTCCCGCTTCCGCATCATTACCTCTGGTGTCTCCCAAGGATCTATCCTTGGCCCCCTCCTATTTCTCATCTACATGTTGCCCCTTGGCGACATCATCCAAAAACACAGCGTCAGTTTCCACATGTACGCTAATGACACCCAGCTCTGCCTCACTACCACTTCTCTCGACCCCTCCACGGTCTCCAAATTGTCAGACTGCTTGTCCGACATCCAGTTCTGGATGAGCAGAAATGTTCTCAAATTAAATATTGGGAAGACCGAAGCCATTGTTTTCGGTCCCCGCCACAAACTCCGTTGCCTAGCCACTGATTCCATCCCTCTCCCTAACATTTGTCTGAGGCTGAACCACACTGTTTGCAACCTTGGTGTCATATTTGACCCTGAAATAAGACCGCCTATTTCCACCTCTGTAACATCGCCCGTCTCCGTCCTTGCCTCAGCTCATCCGCTGCTGAAACCCTCATCCATGCCTTTGTTACCTCGAGACTTGACTACTCCAACACACTCCTGGCTGGCCTCCCACGTTCTACCCTATGTAAACTTGAGGTTATCCAAAACCCGGCTGCCCGTGTCCTAACTTGCACCAAGTCCCGTTCACCCATCACCCCTGTGCTCGCTGACCTACATTTTCTCCAGGTTAAGCAACGCCTTGATTTCAAAATTCTCATCCTTGTTTTCAAATCTCTCCATGGCCTTGTCCCTCCCTATCTCTGTAATCTCCTCCAGCCCCACAACCCCCGAGATATCTGACCTCCTCTAATTTGCCCTCTTGAGCATCCCTGATTAGAATCGCTCAACCATTGGTGGCCATGCCTTCTGTTGCCTAGGCCCTAAACTCTGGAATTCCCTGCCTAAAACTCTCCGCCTCTCTACCTCTCTTTCCTCCTTTAAGACGCTCCTTAAAACCTACCTCTTTGACCAAGCTTTTGGTCATCTGCCCTAATTTCTCCTTATGTGGCTCGGTGTCAAATTTTTTTGTCTTATAATACTCCTGTGAAGCGCCTTGGGATGTTTTACTACGTTTTACTACTATAAATACAAGTTGTTGTTGTTGTTGTTGTAGAGGTGAGAGTGCTGCCAGTAAGCTAAGGCTCAGGAAAAGCCTATGTATAATAGCACCACTTGATCTATGACCTCACAGTCCTACCACATAATCTCAGTCGACTGAAATATTATGCAGCAACAATTCCAGCCGCCATAACTATACTGAAAGACAATTACAGATAAAATACCAAGATATGACAGAAAATTATAAATGCCTTAGGCACTTAGTGCACTATTAGTGAGTTTGCCAACTAATATCATCTTTAATATACATACATTTCCATAACCAAATAAAATGTCCTCATAAAGCATTCAAAAATTATTAATTTGTACAGTTACCAAACATTTATATAAAACATTACCTTAAGTCCCCAAAATGCTTCAAAAGAAAAATATTTTTGAACTGAGTTTATAACCCAAATAAATAGGGAAGGAGCTTTCCATAATTGACACGGGCAGCAGCCAATGAGGAAAAATGTAATAATTCAAATTGATCTGCCAGATGGATTGAAATCATTTAGGAAAAAGAAGCTGAGCTCCTCTCCAACCTTTCCACTGGGAAAAAGAATAAACAATCTTTGTTTGCATTTCAACTGTCAACAAAGAAACCACAGGTGCTCTTAATCACAAATATAGTGAGTAACAGCAGTGGTTAATATTTTAAATGTGAAACTTTCCTGATATGAACCTTTGAGAATTCAATCTCCAATTTGTTTCAAAGTCCTTTCGAAAAGGCAAGAAGACTCACAAATCCACATCGGATGAAAGACATTCTTTACTTCAACTCAGAAACCTTTTGATGCATGCTGTGAAATTCTTCAAACTGCACATGTTCAGATGTGGTTGGCAATTCACCAACATTCTCCAGTCAAAGCCCAGGGTTTTGAGACAGACTGGGGCCTTCAAGAAACACCTTTAAACAAGGCATCAATAGAACTTCACAAAATTTAGTGAGTAAATTTAATCATGTTAATTATGAAATATAGGATTTTTTGATTTGTTTAAAACCCTATTTTTGGACATTAGAAATTTCAGTTACTGAAAAAAAGAACCAGACTTTTTAAAAATGCTTTGAGTGATTTAATTGATTCACATTTCTAATGGCCCATATTTTCTGATCCCTACGGGTGTGTACGAGCTGTATACACACCTGTAGGGGCCTCGCAAGGGCCGGTTTCAGGCATGTGAAGCGCACGCGCTGAAAACCAGCACTTCCGATCTGTCAAGAATCCTCTTGACAGATCGCACGCCTGCCCTGGAGAAGGGCCTCTGCGGGTGGAGAGTTCCGCTTTCTGCAGAACCTCCGCCCGCTGAAAACCTTAAAAAATCTTACGCCTGGTAAAAACATAAAAGTTTAAAAAAGTAAAAAAAGTTTTTTTTTCACTCATTTATAATTTTAAAATACTTTTAAAAAAGGTAAGTTTATTTTTAGCCCCATAAAAAACTTTAATTATTTTTTTCAAAAAATTAAATTTTTGTTTAAAATATTTAATTTAATGTAATTTTAATTAATTTTAAATACGTGATTAAAAAAAAATTATTTAATGTTTTAGTGTGTTTTTTGAGTGATCCCCATTCATACGTTTGACAGGTCTAAGCTGAGAGACCTGTCAAAAGTGTGAAGGGCGGTTCCCTTCTTCCATTGGTTCCCCATGGCCCACGTGATCCCAGGGATGCTTGCGAACTGCCTGCGCCCCTGGGATACCTGGGCCTCTGCATGCGCGCTCCAGGAGAGGCCCAAGAGCGGAAGTGTCCGGACCTCCGGAGCCCTCAGGTAAGGGCATAGATTTTTTCCAGATTTGAGGCATCTGCATGCAGGAAGCCTCCGATCGGAAAATCTGGGCCAATGTCTTTAAATATTAGTAGATTCTTCTGACTGGTCATTCAGGATTGGTTGTTTTCCTAAGTCCTCAGTAGCTTCTCATTGGTAGTTTTCTAGCCTTTTATCTTGTTTTTGATTTGTATGTTCACTGGAGTTCTGATTTGCTACTGTTTTACTTTGAGCCAATCAGCAATGTGATGATAAAATCTCAACACCTTTTAAGTGTAGCTACCTTATAAATGTTGACATTTGAAGCAATACTCAAAAATTGTGAAATAGGAAATAAGGTTAATGTGCATAGGAAATGCATGTCATATACAAGATTTTCATAGAGATATTAGTGGTGATACCAAGGAGTCAAGATCACGTGTAGCCTACAGCTGAACATTGGACCAGTTCACATAGATTTAATTCTGTCTCCTTTTTAAAGTGATACATTCTGTCATATCTGTGTCTACTACTTTGATTTTATATTATTATTTATAGCTAAATTGCAGAAGCTAGAGCAATTTGGAAAGTAGAAGTAGAGTTGTTTGTATCATAGGAGTTTCTTTGCAGTACAAGCGAAGAAGCGGGGAGTTGCAAAACTGAAATGCTGCACTATCATCACTAGTGGGAGGGTGTAAATTACAGTGTGACAACTTCAGTTTCCATTCTAAATGTGACATAGGAATTTACAGTGGTAAAAGTTGACGCAAAAGTGTGACAAAAATATAACATCAGGAACTGAAGATTATGTGGCCCCTGACCCCTGTTGCACTCGCAGTGCATTCTGCACTGAGCATCAGGAGCCCTACAAAAATATTTAAATGAGCTGACCTCACATATTTGGGTGGGGTCAGCTACTTGGGGTGCAAACACACAAACGGACTGAAATTGGGCCCATTTTTAATTTATCATAATCACTTTGCTCTTGTATTATGCCTATGCCCCTATTTATAAAACCCAAAATGCTATTGACCTTTGTTATGGATTTATCTACTTGAACAAATTACAAGAAGACATTAATAAACTTGCAGAATGGGCATATAATAGACAAATGAATTTCAACATAGATAAGTGTGGGGTAGTACATTTTGGTAAAAAAAATAAAGAGATCACATATTACTTGGAAAATAAGGCCACAAATTTAATTCTGCAGGCGGGATGGGGGCGGGTCAGCTGTTTCCGGGTTCCAGTCCCGGCCCCAGCTGCCTCCGCTCTCCAGACGTGACTTTCCCTTGATTGGCCTTGTTAAGCCCGCTCTGCAGGCTTACCGGCCAATTAACAGGAAGCGGGTCTGATGACATCATTTGATGACGCGTCATCTGCCGGTTTCCTTAAAGGGATCATGCACAATTTTATTTTGACAGTTGATCTGTCAGTGTTTGACAGTATTGAGGTGCTGCAAACACTGACAATCACTGCACAAAGGTGAACACTTGCACCCAGGCTCTCCAATGACTCCCTCCATATGCTTATGGAGGGAGTCACAGCACGCAGGGAGGTTCTCATCCCTTCCAAGGGCGGAAGAGACCTCCCCAGGACACCAACTTACCTTGAACCTCCACCCAACCCTCTCTATCTACTTTATCACTTCCCCCATCTCACTAGCCACCTCTCACACTCACCCTCATCCTACTGCAAGCATACCAACGAACAACACACAAAGGTATAGAGTCATAGAGTTATACAGCACAGAAAGAGGCCCTTCGGCCCATCGTGTCTGCGCCGGCCATCAAGCCCTATCTATTCTAATCCCATTTTCCAGCACTTGGTCCGTAGCCTTGTATGCTATGGCGTTTCAAGTGCTCATCTAAATGCTTCTTGAATGTTGTGAGGGGTCTGCCTCTACCACCCTTTCAGGCAGTGAGTTCCAGATTCCAACCACCCTCTGGGTGAAAAAGTTTCTCCTCAAATCCCCTCTAAACCTTCTGCCCCTTACCTTGAAACTATGCCCCCTGGTTATTGACCCCTCTACTAAGGGGAAAAGTTCCTTTCTATCTACCCTATCTATGCCCCTCATAATTTTGTACACCTCAATCAGATCCCCCCTCAGCCTTCTCTGCTCTAAGGAAAACAACCCCAGTCTGTCCAGTCTCTCTTCATAGCTGAAATGCTCCAGCCCAGGTAACATCCTGGTGAATCTCCTCTGCACCCTCTCCAATGCAATCACATCCTTCCTATAGTGTGGCGACCAGAACTGCACACAGTATACGAGAGTTTTGTACAGCTCCATCATAACTTCCCTGCTCTTATATTCTATGCCTCGGCTAATGAAGGCAAGTATCCCATATGCCTTCTTAACCACCTTATCTACCTGTCCTGCTGCCTTCAGGGATCTATGTACATGCACACCAAGGTCCCTCTGATCCTCTGTCCTTCCTAGGGTCCTACCATTCATTGTGTATTCCCTTGCCTTGTTAGTCCTCCCAAAATGCATCACCTCACACTTTTCAGGGTTAAATTCCATTTGCCACTGTTCTGCCCATCTGACCAACCCGTCTATATTGTCCTGTAGCCTGAGGCTTCCCTCCTCACTATTTACCACTCCACCAATTTTCGTGTCATCTGCGAACTTACTGATCATACCTCCTACATTCATATCTAAATCATTAATGTATACTACAAACAGCAAGGGACCCAGCACCGATCCCTGCGGTACACCATTGGACACAGGCTTCCAGTCACAAAAACAACCTTCGACCCTCTGCCTCCTGCCACTAAGTCAATTTTGGATCCAATGTGCCAAATTGCCCATGGGCTCTTACCTTCTTGACCAGTCTCCCATGCAGGACTTTGTCAAAAGCCTTACTGAAGTCCATGTAGACTACATCAACTGCACTACCCTCATCCACACACCTAGTCACACCCTTGAAAAATTCAATCAAATTGGTTAGACATGATCTCCCCCTGACAAAGCCATGCTGACTATCCTTGATTAATCCTTGTCTCTCCAAGTGGAGACTAATTCTGTCCCTCAGAAATTTTTCCGATAATTTCCCTACCACTGATGTTAGGCCCACTGGCCTGTAATTCCCTGGTTTATCCCTACTACCCTTCTTGAATAATGGTACTACGTTAGCTGTCCTCCAGTCCTCTGGCACCTCCCCTGTGGCCAGAGAGGTTCTGAAAATTTGTGTCAGAGCCCCTGCAATCTCCTCCCTTGCCTCACACAGCAGCCTGGGATACATCTCATCTGGGCCTGGGGATTTATCCACTTTTAAGCCCGCTCCTCCCTCTCAATGCTAATTTGTTCAAGTATATCACAATCCCCCTGCCTGATTTCTATGCCTACATCGTCCTTCTCCATAGTGAACACAGATACAAAATATTAATTTAAAACCTCACCTACATCTTCCGGCTCTACACACAGATTGACACTTTGGTCCCTAATGGGCCCTACTCTTTCCCTGGTTATCCTCTTGCCCTTAATATACTTATAAAACACCTTGGGATTTTCCTTTATATTGCCCGCCAATGTTTTTTCATGCCCCCTCTTCGCTCTCCTAATTTCTTTTTTAAGTACCCCCCTGCACTTTCTATACTCCTCTAGGGCTTCCACTGTTTTTAGTCCTTTGTATCTGCCAAAAGCCTCCCTTTTTTCCCTAATCCATTCTTGTATATCCCTTGACATCCAGGGTTCCCTGGACTTGTTGGTCCCACCCTTAATCTTTACGGGAACATGCTGGCACTGTACTCTCTCTGTTTCCTTTCTGAATGACTCCCACTGCTCTGATGTGGATTTTCCTACAAGTAGCTGCTCCCCGTCCACTTTGGCCAGATCCTGCCTTATCATATTAAAATCGGCCATCCCCCAATTTAGAACCTTTATTTCCAGTCCATCTTTGTCCTTTTCCATGACTACCTTAAGTCTCACCGAATTATGGTCACTGTCACCAAAATGCTCTCCTACTGACACTTCTACCACTTGCCCGGCTACATTCCCTAGAATTAGGTCCAGTACCGCCCCCTCTCTTGTAGGACTTTCTACATGCTGGCTCAAAAAGCTCTCCTGGATGCACTTTAAGAATTCCGCACCCTCTAAGCCTTTCACATTCTGACTATCCCAGTTAATATTGGGGAAGTTGAAATCCCCTACTATTATTACCCTATTATTTCTACACTTCTCTGAGATTTGCCTACATATCTGTTCTTCTATCTCCCCCTGACTGTTTGGGGGCCTATAGTACACTCCCAGCAAAGTGCTTGCCCCCTTTTTATTTTTAAGTTCTACCCATATTGCCTCATTAGAGGAACCTGCTAAGATATCATCCCTCCTTACAGCAGTAATTAACTCCTTGATTAATATTGCGACACCCCCTCCTCTTTTACAACCCCTCTGTCTCGCCTGAAGATTCTATACCCCGGAATATTGAGCTGCCAGTCCTGCCCCTCCCTCAACCATGTCTCTGTGATAGCAACAATATCATACTCCCATGTGTTCATCAACACCTTCAATTCATCTGCCTTACTCGCAAGACTCCTTGCATTAAAATAAATGCCATCAAGCCTTGCCATACTCCCTTGTGCCGTTACATATTTGCTCTGCCTTCCAGACTGACTTGTTTTTTCCTCTATATTTGGCTGTGCATCACCCCCTATTATAGCTCCACTCCGTATCCCACCCCCCTGCCAAGTTAGTTTAAACCCCCCCCCCCAACAGCACTAGCAAACCTCCTGCAAGGATGTTGGTCCCGTTCCGGTTCAGGTGCAACCCGTCCGACTTGTACAGGTCACACCTTCCCCAGAAACAGACCCAGTGATCCAGGAAACTAAAGCCCTCCCTCCTGCACCAACTCTTTAGCCACGCATTCATCTGCTCTATCCTCCTATTCCTATACTGACTAGCACGTGGCACCGGGAGTAATCCAGAGATTGCAACCTTTGAGGTCCTGCTTTTTAATCTGCTATCTAGCTCCCTAAATTCTTGTTGCAGGACCTCATCCCTCTTTCTACCTATGTCATTGGTACCAATGTGAACCACGACCTCTGACTGTTCGCCCCACCCCCTTCAGAATGCCCTGCAGCCGTTCAGTGACATCCTTGACCCTGGCACCAGGGAGGCAACATACCATCCTGGAGTCACGTCTGCGGCCGCAGAAACGCCTGTCTGCACCCCTCACTATTGAGTCTCCTACCACTATTGCCCTTCCACTCTTACTCCTCCCCCCTTGTGCAGCTGAGCCACCCACAGTGCCGTGAACTTGGCTCTGGCTGCACTCCCCAGAGGAACCGTCACTTTCACCGTTTTCCAACACAGAAAAATGGTTGTTGAGTGAGATGCACTCTGGGGCTTTCCTGACTACCTGCCTGCCCCCCTTCTCCTGACTGGTGGTCACCCATTCCCTCTCTGACTGCACTTTCTTAAGCTGCGGGGTGACCACGTCTAAAAACGTGCTATCCATGTAACTCTCAGCCTCGCGGTTACACCACAGTGCCTCCAGCTGATGCTCGAGCTCCGAAAACCGGATCTCAAGTTGGGCAAACCGTTGGCACTTACTGCACATGTGGTCATCCTGACTGCAAGAAGCGTCTAGGAATTCCCACATGCTGCAGGCCGTGCAACGCAGGGGTCTGAGGTCCCCTGCCATAGTAGGCACTTGAGAGGTGTAGCCAATGTCCATGTGAAGCTTCCGGTAATGTGTTGTCATACAGTGTAATATCTTTTTCCAAAAGTGCCCTTATTGAACAGATCTGAGCGAACCTTGAGAAGTGTCTTACTGAGTTCCAGTGATTGTTCAGTCATAACTCCTCCCCCCTCCCCCCCCCCATGCTATAGTGATGAGTGTGCATGGAATGGCTTGGACATTAAAGGGAAGTTTCATGGTGCTGATGTGGGATGGTGTCAACCTGGCGCATCGTATGGCAGCTTCCCGGCCAGCAATTTAGTCAAGGGCTGACGCTCTGTGTCCAGTGCAGCATCAGGTGGGTGAGGAGGAGGTTGGCGCTCCTGGTGCTGGTGCTGGTGCTGCTGTTGTGGCTGGTTGTGGTGCTGCCGCGGCTGCTCCTCCTCCGAATCTGACGACCAGGATGAGAGGATGTAAATGGTTCCCATCCCATTGCTGTAGATTTCAGTTGAGGCAAGAAGCTTGCAAGCGCACACTCAAAGTGGCCTGAAATTATTCCAATCAGGTAACACTGCAGATGGGTGTCAGCTTGAACAGTCACAATGTCATGATGCGGAGATGCCGGTGTTAGACTGGGGTGGACAAAAGTGAGAAGTCGCACAACACCAGGTTATAGTCCAACAGCTTTATTTGAAATCACAAGCTTTCGGAGCGCTGCTCCTTCACCTGACGAAGGAGCAGCGCTCCGAAAGCTTGTGATCTCAAATAAAGCTGTTGGACTATAACCTGGTGTCACAATGTCAGTAGATTTGCAAAATCTTGTCCCAAACCTCCAACAACAGCCATAGAAACATAGAAACATAGAATCTAGGAGCAGGAGTAGGCCATTCGGCCCGTCGAGCCTGCTCCGCCATTCAATACGATCATGGCTGATCATCCAAATCCAGTACCCTGTCCCTGCTTTAATCCCCACAGTACACATATCCCACCCTACCCCCGTAACCCCACGTATTTAATTCCCCCTAACATATCCCATCCTATCCCCATAACCCCACATATTTAATCCCCCCTAACACTAAGGGTCAATTTATCATAGCCAAATCAACCTAACCCACCATGTTACAGGAGCGCTTTTAAAGTGCTGCACCAATGACTACAAATCATGTCCTCCAGCAACTCGTCTCCTTGCAGCTGGCCTGTTTCTGACAAGACGAGTAACAGGAGCCAGAAGCAGGAAAATGGGAAACCACTATAAAAATAGGATTAGCAAGGCAGTTAACAGGCTGTGAACTGCCTTAACTACCTGTCCCACCGGTTCCAGTTGGTTCAGTTTGGGAGCGGCTGACCCGATACTCATGAAAATCGTGTGGGAGCAGGATGGTAGAGGCTTGGCAGTCTGAAGCCATTTTTTCCGATTTTCACTGCCCACCCGCCTCCTCAGGGCTAGTAAAATCGAGCCCTAAGAATCTAAATGGGGTACAGGAACAAAGGGTTCTCGGAATACAAATACACAAATCACTAAAAGTTGCAACACAGGTCAATCAGTCCATAACAAAAGCAACAACAACAACAATTTGTATTTATATAGCGCCTTTAATATAGTAAAACGTCGCAAGGCGCTTCACAGGAGTATTATAATACAAAAAATTTGACACCAAGCCACATAAGGAGAAATAAGGTTTTTAAGGAACGTCTTAAAGGAGGAAAGAGAGGTAGAGAGGTGGAGAGGTTTAGAGAGGGAATTCCAGAGCTTGGGGCCTAGGCAACAGAAGGCACAGCCACCAACGGTTGAGTGATTATAATCAGGGATGCTCAAGAGGGCAGAATTAGAGGAGCGCAGATATATCGGGGGGGTTGTGGGGCTGGAGGAGATTACAGAGATAGGGACGGGTGAGGCCATGGAGGGATTTGAAAACAAGGATGAGAATTTTGAAATCGAAGCATTGCTTTACCGGGAGCCAATGTAGGTCAGCGAGCACAGGGGTGATGGGTGAACGGGACTTGGTGCGAGTTAAGACATGGGCAGCCGAGTTTTGGATGATCTCAAGTTTACATGGGGTAGAACGTGGGAGGCCAGCCAGGAGTGTGTTGGAGTAGTCAAGTCTAGAGGTAACAAAGGCATGGATGAGGGTTTCAGTAGCGGATGAGCTGAGGCAAGGGCGGAGACGGGCAATGTTACGGAGGTGGAAATAGGCGGTCTTATTTCAGGGTCAAATATGACACCAAGGTTGCGAACAGTGTGGTTCAGCCTCAGACAAATGTTAGGGAGAGGGATGGAGTCAGTGGCTAGGCAACGGAGTTTGTAGCGGGGACCGAAAACAATGGCTTCGGTCTTCCCAATATTTAATTTGAGAACATTTCTGCTCATCCAGAACTGGATGTCGGACAAGCAGTCTGACAATTTAGAGACTGTGGAGGGGTCGAGTGAAGTGGTGCTGAGGTAGAGCTGGGTGTCGTCAGCGTACATGTGGAAACTGACGCTGTATTTTCGGATGATGTCGCCGAGGGGCAGCATGTAGATGAGAAATAGGAGGGGGCCAAGGATAGATCCTTGGGGGACACCAGAAGTAATGATGCAGCAGCGGGAAGAGAAGCCATTGCAGGTGATTCTCTGGCTACGATTAGATAGACAAGAATGGAACCAGGCGAGTGCAGTCCCACCCAGCTGGACGACGGTGGAGAGGCGTTGGAGGAGGATGGAGTGGTTAACCGTGTCAAAGGCTGCAGACAAGTCAACAAGGAGGAGGAGAGATAGTTTACCTTTGTCACAAAGGATGTCGTTTGTGACTTTGATGAGAGCCGTTTCGGTACTGTGGCAGGGCAGAAACCTGATTGGAGGGGTTCAAACATGGTGTTGTGGGAAAGATGGGCACAGATTTGGGAGGCGACAACAAGTTCAAGGACTTTGGAGAGGAAAGGGAGGTTGGAGATGGGCCAGTAGTTTGCAAGGACGGAGGGGTCAAGGGTTGGTTTTTTGAGGAGGGGTGATGACGGCAGATTTGAGGGAGAGGGTCAGTACCTGAGGAGAGGGAACCATTAACAATTTCAGTTAACATGGGAGCCAGAAAAGGAAGTTGGGTGGTCAGCAGTTTGGTGGGAATAGGGTCAAGGGAGCAGGAAGTGGGTCTCATGGACAAGATGAGCGCAGAGAGGTCATGAGGGGAGATCGGAGAGAAACTGGAGAAATATGTGAGTTGAGGGCTAAGGCAGGGAGGAACCTTAGAGGAAGTTTGGCCTGGTGGGCTAGGGGAAGGAAGGGAAATGGCAGAGGCAGCTGAATGGATGGTCTCAATCTTAGAGACAAAGTAGTCCATGAGCTCCTCACACTTGTTTCTGGAGGTGAGGGTGGAGGAGACAGGGAAGAGGGGTTTAAGAAGACGGTTAGCAGTAGAAAATAGAAGCCGGGGTTTATCTTTGCATTCTAGAATGATTGTGGAATAGTGAGCAATTTTGGCAGATGAGAGCAGGACCCGATAATGTTTTATGTGGTCCAGCCAGATCTGGCAGTGAATGGCTGAACCAGTTGTCCGCCATATCCGCTCAAGTCTGCCTCCCTTGGACTTAAGGGAGCGAAGATGAGGTCCGTACCAGGGGCACAAAAGCAAACCAACACGGGTTTATTTCTAGCGGGATAGAATTGAAAAGTAGAACATTTATGCTGAACTTGTATCGAACCTTGGTTAGACCACACGTGGAGTTCTGTGTACAGTTCTGGACGCCATAGTATAAAAAAGGTATAGAGGCACTGGAGAGGGTGCAAAAAGATTTACAAGGATGATACCAAAACTGCGAGGTTGTACCTATCAGGAAAGGATGAACTGGCTGGGTCTTTTTTCTCTTGAAAAGAGAAGACTGAGGGGTGACCTAATAGAAGTCTTTAAAATTATGAAAGGCTTTGGTAGAGCAGCCACAGAGAGTGTGTTTCCACTTGTGGGGAAGAGCAAAACTAGAGCCCATCAATATAAGATAGTCACCAAGATATCAAATAGGGAAGTCAGAAGAAACATCTTTACCCAGAGAGTGGCAAGAATGTGGAACTCGCTACCACAGGGAGTGGTTGTGGTGAATTAGTGTAGAAGCATTGAAGGGGAAGCTGGATAAGCATATGAGGGAGAATGGAATAGAGGGCTATGTTGATAGAGTTAGATGAGGAAAGATGGGAGGAGGCTCAAGTGGAGCATAAACGCTGGCATGTACTGGTGGGGCCTAACGTCCTGCTTCTGTGCTGTATATTCTATGTAATTCTATGTAATGTAACCTTTCAAGGAGTTATGTGTTTGCATTTTCTCGGTCTCTGTGTTCCTCCACACCCTTCAGCACTTTCTCTTGAGCTGTATACACCAAATTCTTGTTTTTCTAGACGTGCCTTCAGCCGTCTTGGGCCTAATCTCTGGAATTCCCTCCTTAAACTTTTCCGCCTCTCCACCTCTTCACCTCTCTCTCCTCTTTTAAGGTTGTCCTTAAACCCTATCTCTTTGACCAAGCTTTTGGTCACTTGTCCTAATGTCTCCTTCTTTCGCTCGGTGCTAATTTTTGTCTGAATACGCTCCTGTGAAGTGCCTTGGGACGTTTTACTACATTAAAGGCGCTATATAAACGCAAGTTGTTGTTTTTCTTCCCAAAATACATCACCTCACATTTCTCGACATTAAATTGCATCTGCCACTTATCTGCCAATTCCGCTAACCAGTCTATATCCTCCTGAGATATTTTACAGTCCTCCTTACTGTTTGCAAAACCTCCTACTTTTGTGTTGTGGGTAAATGTTAATATCATCTTCGCTATACCCACACCTAAATCATTTGTCTATATTGAGCTGTAGGTTGTCCTTGCTCTTCAGGATCTAACTTAATGTGGTTCAGTGAGATCTGGCCATGAATCACCAGCCTGGTCTTGTGCCAGATGCATTCAAATTTGTACCATCAGATTTAAGGGTGTCAAGGTTGGAACTTTGCTGGGGGAATGGCAGGAATGAGAGGTGCTGAGTGATTGGGAAAGCTGAGGCGAGGAGGTCAACAGAGGGTTAGAGGAGAGGGAGTTGGGAGTTTGAGTAAATTTATGAGGGAGCTGTGGAAGGTGCTGGGGTGGAGGATGCCAAGTGCAAATGGCTGATAAAGGAGATGAGGAAATGGTCAGAGATGGCTGCCAGTGATCGATATTGTGGAAGTGGAGAGGTTGTATGGGATAGAGAGATTGAAGGGGTAGCTGTGGATGTGAGTGGCTAAGGTTATGTGAAGGGCGAGATAGAGTGAGGACAGGAGGCTAGGGAAGTCAGAGGGGAGGAGGCTAGGGGAGTTTAGATTTAGGTTAAAATTGTTGAAGAGGAGTTGCTCAGTGCGGAGGATAAGGGGAGAGAGAAGGAAGGAGATCTCTCTGACGAAGACCCCCTAAGGTTTGGGAGGGTGGTAGTTAATGATTTTGACTGAGAAGTGGGAGTATTTAAGAGAGTGAATTACTCAAGGAGAAGGTTCCAGACGAGTAGGGGAAGAGGCCAAAATAGGATTAGACAATAAAAACTGCACTAGCAATGTGGCAATTTAGGTGCGGCAAGTAATGGGCGATGCAGTTAGGTGCAGAGGCTTTGGTGAAGGGGAAGGAGTTGCAGCATGTAAGCTAGGCCTCTGTCAGGGCTGGATGTTAATGGATTCATCCACTACGAGGTTATGATTGTGCGAAGGTCTTGTTTGTGAGTGGGATAATATAATATTCCACAATCTTTTTAAATTTTAAGAGGATTAGATGTAAAGGGTAGAAATGCAAAGCTCCACTGCTGATCTGAAGCTTCCCTGGACATGAGAGTGGGTTAGAGATAGAGGGCTGGATTTTGATACTGGGGCGGGTTGGGGTCGTGTCATCCACTTTTCGTGTTATCCACCCGACTGCAATTGGATGTGGGAGATTGATGCGATTTTCACCTAATTGGGCAATTGAGTTCCAGCATGTGGGAACCCATGACCCAATTAGTGTTTTCAGTCTGAAAGTCGCCTCTGATGATATCATCATTGCTGCTGCATTGAAGGTCTGCAAAGACTGTCTGGCCTTTGCTGTGAGAGGACCTGGATGCAAAATGAGCAGCAGCAGCCCTAAGTCTGCTCCCAGATATTTTTGCACCACCACTCCCAGATATGTCTCCTCCTCAGCCATCCATCCAGATATGTCTCCTCCTCATCCATCCACATACATACAGATAAGCCAGCCAGCCAGCCAGATGTGCTCCCGCCAGGTTTCACATTCGTGGTTCACAACAGGCGTGCTTCATGTAGGAAAAAGGGTTAAAATCACAAAGGCCTTTCAAAATGGCATTATAGAGGCAATTTAGTGCTTGGTAAGGGCCTTAACAGCCTATCCCGCCTCTTAGAGGCGGGACGGAGTCGGGACCAGCAGACACGAGTTAATGAAAATTGCGTGGAGGCGGGCTTGTGCCCGCCCGCCAGTTTTCGCAATTTTAACCCCCCACACGCCTCCAAACCCACCTCCACGGGTCAATGAAAATCCAGCCCAGAGTTACAGTATTGTAGCCCCAATTCTTTGCTGCCTGTTTGTGTCTAGTGAGGCTCCGCACTGGCAGTAACGTCTTGCAATTTCTCCCCTAAAGTTATGCTATTTCACAAAAACTAGTTTATTTATAAATCTGAAGGGACTGAGTGTAACGTATCCAAGTTTGCTGATGATGCAAAGTTAGGTGGGAAAGTAAGCTGTGAGGAGGACGCAAAGAGGCTGCAGAGAGATATAGACAGGTTGACTGAGTGGGCAAGAACATGGCAAATGGATTACAATGTGGGGAAGTGTGAAGTTATCCATTTTGGTAGGAAGAAACAAAAAAGCAGAATATTTTTTGAATGGTGAGAGACTGGGAAATGTTTGCATTCAGAGGGACCTGGGTGTCCTTGTACATGAATCACAGAAAGTTAACATGCAGGTACAGCAAGCAATTAGGAAAGCAAATGGTATGTTAGCTTTTGTTACAAAGGGATTAGAGTATGAGAGTAAAGAAGTCTTACTACAATTATACAGGGCATTGGTGAGGCCACACCTGGAGTACTGTGTACAGTTCTGGTCTCCTTACCTAAGGAAAGACATACTTGCCTTAGAGGGAGTGCAACAAAGGTTCACTAGACTGGTTCCTGGGATGAGGGGATTGTTCTATGAGGAGAGACTGAGTAGACTAGGCCTATATTCCCTGAAGTGTAGAAGAATGAGTGGTGATCTAATTGAAACATATAAAATTCTTAAGGGGCTTGACAGGGCTAATGCTGAGAAAATGTTCCCCCTGGCTGGGGAATCTAAAACACGGGGTCACAGATTCAGAATAATGGGTCGGCCATTTAGGTTGTGAATCTTTGGAATTCTCTACCCCAGAGAGCTGTGGATGCTCAGTCGTTGAGTATATTCAAGACAGAGGTCGATAAATTTTTGGGCATTAAGGGATATAGAGATAGTGCAATTGTTGAATGGTGGAGCAGGCTCAAAGGGCCTAATGGCCAACTCCAGCTCCTATTTCTTATGTTCTTATGTTTATAGTCACAATGATAAGATGGTTGAGGGCTGTAGAAAAACTTAAATGTATGATATTTACATTGACTGAATGTTAAAGGGTAGAAGTTACTGTTGCCAATATTAATGGACAATCTTAGAGTATTTGTATGAGATCCCTCTGTCCACTATTTTAACAGATACATTAACTCATTTTTTTTAAATGGGCGAACATCTTAGTTAAATTAATGAACAGAGGGATGTCATATAAATACGTTAAGCATTTAATCGCTAATATTGACAACTGTAACTTTCAGCCAATTAGTATTAAATTCTTATTGCATGCTTAATTCAAAAGAATGGAGGTATGGATTGTAAACAGCATTTGAGAAGGCTGTATGCTTGACAGTAAGTTTATGTAAACAGAAAATGTGTGATTTTAAAAACTGAAACTGCTTGATCATTTGTGATGGGGAAACACACAAAATTGCTATTTTCTTTCCCTTGGTGAACTGATCAAGTAATCATATTTTTCTTCTATTAGTTTTTTCAATAACTGTGTAATTAATTCCATAGCACAAAATCTAGTTTTAATTCTTAACAAGAAAATTGATGTAACTAAACTCATTACATTCTACTTATCTTCAAGCTGGCTGTTAAAGCTTGTCTTGATTTATTTTATCTGATTTTTCGCGGAGTGAAGTAGAAGTACTGTGCACATTGCATTTCTGCTCACTCTACCTTGGTTCTGATTAAAACCAGTAAATCACTTGCTCTGCTCAAAGTGTTTATTCTGAACTTTAAACAGCTGCTGCTTCTTTGAGGCGGCACTGTTTCTCTGTCTGTTTATCCCGTTTCCAATGGTAATAGCACCACCAAGTCTCTGTATGTCTGGAACTTGGCCTGGGGTTGTTTTGGTTACATTAAGTTTACTTCGGGCTTGCCAGATATAGTGGTGACTTCATAGTGCTGAGCTGGGGAGAGTGGCCAGTGCATTACATCATTGCCTGGCAGAGAGTCAGATGGGAAGGATATGACTCACACGGGCTAGTTAAGCCTTGGCTCTTATCCTTCATGTACACAGTGCTCTCATGTTCTGTACATCAGCAGGGAATTCAAGCTCAGTGATGTCCATGAGGTTTGTTATCAATTTTCAACTTTCATTTACTAGTTATTGAGCAGGTTTTTAATCTTTACAAATGTTGTCTTTGGGATCATTTGATTTGGTGTAGTCACTTTGTCATGGTTATCCCAACATATGGAGTTGATTGTTTTGGTTTTGTCATATTATTCTACTAAGTCAGTACCAGAGAGTTTGCCTGTGGATTGACGGAGTAAAGGTCCGGTGAGCAATCCTGTATACAATGATGTAAGCTCCTAGTTAGTTCAGTAATCTGAGAGTAATGGGCAGGGTTACAAATTATTCACCTAGTCTCTAGAGGATTAGCCTGACACTTGTCTGTGGCTAACAGCTGGCTGTGACCAGTGACTTATGCTAGTCAGTAGATCTTTGCAGCTCTTTAGCTGTAAAGTGTTAATGCACTTATCGAGGAGTTTGGCAGCCTCATTTGTAACTAAAGACCTTACAAACCGTAGTGTATTAAAAAATGTAAACTGATGAAAACTGATCTCTTTTGTTATACAGAGTCTCAAATTGGTTCAAGTTTTTTTCTCATTGAGTGCACATGTGGGATTAATTCGGTTCAAATGTGCACAGAAATTAAAATGCTTGTTCTGAAGTAGAACTGTCTAAAAAAGTGATAGTTATAAAAACTGTGGCTGTGCAGTTTTCAACTTAGTGCTGACATAAATACACCTAAAGCAGACGCTATGCAAATTAAGCTTACTGTAGGAAAAGCCTGTGGATTCCAGGTAGCTGGGAGCAATTCTGCAATAATTTAATTTGAGAACTGCTAAGATACATATCTGAGCCACCCCACTTAAGAACAGTCTTAGTGGGGCAGATCCAACAAGAAGCATAATTCTGTTTAAGTTATGCTCAGGCGGTATGAAACAAAGAGGCTTTTCAATGTTGCTTACCATTACAAGGCATCTTTAACTGTTTTCTTTCTGGATTTTCTGTTATTTTTTTCCCCTCATTATTTTTAGTTTTGGTCCGGTGATTATTATAGTATTGTCAGAATACAATCAATGTACAATATGCCATAATGGTGATTTGCTGTCATTTGCCTTAGTCTAAATACTATTGACACTGTGCAGAAGATGTTCCTTTGCCACACATGTCCTATTATTGCAATGCTTTACCATTGGTTTAGAGTAGGTTCCAGGTGGTTGGAGCTATGCTACAACTCATGAATAATTATTTCACAATGTTGAAATGCTCATAGTTCTTTCTTTGCCTATTTTCCTTATGATGACCCAAATCAGGGGTAATAACAACAGGGGTCAGTGCTGGGTCCCCAACTCTTTACAATCTATATTAACGATTTGGAGGAAGGGACCAAGTGTAACATATCAAAATTTGCAGATGATACAAAGATGGGAGGGAAAGTAGTGAGTGAGGAGGACATAAAAAACCTGCAAGGGGACATAGACAGGCTAAGTAAGTGGGCAGAGATTTGGCAGATGGAATACAACACTGGAAAGTGTGAGGTGATGCACTTTGGCAGGAAAAATCCGAGAGCAATTTATTATCTTAATGGCAAGAAACTGGAGAGTACTGAACTGCAAAGGGATCTGGGGGTCCTGGTGCACGAAACTCAAAAGGTTAGTATGCAGGTGCAGCAAGTGATTAAGAAGGCAAATGGAATGTTGGCTTTCATTGCTAGGGGGATAGAATATAAAAATAGGGAGGTATTGCTTCAGTTGTACAAGGTATTGGTGAGACCGCACCTGGAATACTGCATACAGTTTTGGTGTCCTTACTTAAGGAAAGACATCCTTGCTCTCGAGGCAGTGCAAAAAAGGTTCACTCGGTTAATCCCGGGGATGAGGGGGTGGTCATATGAGGAGAGGTTGGGTAGATTAGGACTCTACTCATTGGAGTTCAGAAGAATGAGAGGCGATCTTATTGAAACATATAAGATTGTGAAGGGGTTGGATCGGGTGGATGCGGGGAGGATGTTCCCGATGACGGGTGAGACTAGAACTAGGGGACATAGTCTTAGAATAAGGGGCTGCTCTTTCAAAACTGAGATGAGGAGGAACTACTTCACTCAGAGGGTGGTAGGTCCATGGAATATGCTGCCACAAAAAGCTGTAGAAGCTACATCATTAAATAAATTTAAAACAGAAATAGACAGTTTCCTAGAAGTAAAGGGCATTAAGGGTTACGGGGAGCGGGCAGGAATTTGGACATGAGTCTAGGTTCGGATCGGTCATGGCCCTGTGGCTAGTGGAGCGGGCCCAGGGACCGTGTAGCCTGATTCTGCTCCTTTTTCGTGTGTGCAATTCTGTTAGATGCAGGAGATGGTTCTGTGATAGATAGTAGATTGGCGGTTAGGATCAGATCAGCCATGATCTTATTGAATGGCGGAGCAGGCTCGAGGGGCCGATTGGCCTACTCCTGCTCCTATTTCTTATGTTCTTATGTTCTTATGTAAGAAGGAAACTAAAATTTAATTCCAAGATAAAAAGCCAGTCTGCAAAGGTATTTAATCAAACAGCTTCTAGCATCAAAAGATGGATAGGAATACTTATATTGATATACTGTAGGGGCGGGAGGTGGGATTTCAGTGCTTAAGGTACCTGAGAACTTACCAGTTATCGACTGTCACCCAGTGATATATCTGAACTTTGCTGCCACTGTGGTGTGAGCATACTTTAATTGGATCATATCATGTGTACTCTTGGGTTGTTTTTTCTTTCTGCTATTTAATATATACCACACTTAACCTGAAATTACCCAGTAAACCTACAAAATAACTTTTGTTCAGGACAATGGACTGAAAATGCAGATGTCCATCAGGAGTTAGAGCTACATCAGGACCACAATCAGGCTCCGACAATTCTGCTGTAAAACTGATATTACACGCTGCACTGTTGAGATGATATTTTCTCCATTACTTTTAATAAAAATGTTCTTACATAGAATTACATAGAATCAACTGCACAAAAACAGGCCATTCATCCCAACTGGTCTACGCCAGTGTTTATACTCCACATGAGCCACCTCCCACTCTAATTACATCTTCCTACCCTGCCAGATATCTCTCTATTCTTTTCTCCATTATGTATGCATCAAGCATCCCCTTAATTATGTCAATGCTATCTGCTTTAACCATTCGATGTGGCATGAGTTTCTTCTCTACTGAAATTTTTGACTTCTAGCTGGGTTTTACCTCGCCCAAGTTGCCATTCTTCTCATGTGAGTTTGCACAGAGTGTTGGCAAGATATTTGACTGAGGGGGCATCACGGCTGAACCAATTTCTGACCGCATTCAAAGTTCTCAGGTGTGCACTTCCAATGGGGGTCACTCCATAACTATCAGGAGTGGGTGACCTTGTCAATTTTACCTTTCCTAATACAGATTTGTTGCGGCCAATTGAAATCGTTTAACTCCCATCCCAGTTGAGATCAGATGTTTCAGCATGTATAGAGGATCAAACTTGGGACCTTCCCGGTCTGTGTGGCTGAACTGCTAACTAAAATAGCGAGTTAAGCCATTGAGGTGCCATAATTTTTTTAAGTATTTTACATTGAATTTTTTTTTCTGGCCATTTGTTTGGGTGATCCAGAAAAGCCTAGAGACCTATTCAGATCAATTAGGTCCACCTTTGCCCCATTAATAGCTGCGATTGGCACAGATATGGCTAAACTAAATCAAACCCAATTGTTTCTTTCCCTCTTGGTAGCACAGGCAGAAATGTATTCACTACATGTTTTCTTTTGGGTGGCAGAAATCAAGCTGATCATAATTCAAATTTTAAAAAGGAGGGAATAGAAGCTTGCTAACTTTGTGGTTGAAGTGCTTACGAAACTTAGCAGTAGGCCAGTACACAGTTATAGAGACCATAGGGACTGGGACATAAGGAAACAGCTGGAGTATGTAAGATCACATACTTACAGAGGTAGATATATCAGAAAAAAATGTTTTCAGTCCAAGGGTGAATTTTTAACTTTGGTTTAATCAGTGGTGATATTTTTAGAGTCATTTAGAACTAACCCAAAATTAGGAGGTTCTATGTAAATTGAACAATTGAGAACAGCTAAACACTGAAAGTCGGGATGGCAAAGAATAAAATATCTGTCTATTTAAATTCATATTTTTTTCCATTTAATCATTCACCTAAGTTTAACTAAATTCATTAGCGAATCAAATCCAGCTGTTTTACAACTGATTGACTGGCTGAATTCAATTTGTCCGAGCTGCAGGGCCCAGGGAAAACAATCTGAATCAATTGGAACTGGAATTACTTGGCTATGTAGTTTCTACGTAAACTAGATCAAATTGGTTAAACCTTTGACATTGTTCAAACTGCGAGGAACCATTACAGACTTTTTTTTTGAATTGTCAAGTGCATTTTAATTCAGTATTACTGGAAATACTGTGAAACAAAGATGCCTCACATTAGCTTACACACACCTAAACTGACTGAGTTGCCCTAATCACCTGGAATAAGATATTTGCCTTAGGGGAGATTGTTGTTTCTGTAAAAGAGGTTCAGTCTTCCTTTTCTCATGAATCACTTGATTGCACTGCATGTCTGCACAGGACAGACACTGTTGATTCTTTGTTTTAAGACTCGTTGTGGGGTAGTGCCATTTTATGGTTGTCTCAGAAAAAAAATAGATTTGCTTTTGAGCCAATTAAAAGGCACCACCTTATTATTTCTGGAAAAGAAAACATGTAGGGAATCCCAGTTAAGATGAAAAACTATTTCTAAGCTGTGGGACCATGGTAACAGTCACAAAATATATATAAATATATAATTGTTAGGTGATAAGAAAAATATTATGAGCTATAGTTGGTAACAAAAAGAAATACTGTAGATAATTAGAAATCTATTGACTTTCCATCCTAAACACAGTGGTGGATATCACATAGAACATTATTTATTTAGACAAACTCACTTAGATGAACAGCACCAACTTGCATTGATATAGTACCTTTAACATAAAAGACACCCTTTAGAAAGGTGTATGTGAGTCATTTTCCTTCGGGAGAGACTAAGCAGAGTGACTTAAAGCTTGGCCAAAGAGATGGATTTTGAGAAAATGTTTAAAGGTAGAGAGAGAGAAAGGGGTTTAGGGTGGCGATTCCAGAGAATGGGACCAGGCAGCTGACGGCTCTGCCAACAGTGATGGGGTGAATCGAGGAGGGAAGTACAAAAGGCCAGAGTCAGAGGAATGGAATGTTCGGGAGGAGTCTGAATGAGATAGGGTGGTGTGAAGCCATGTAAGAATTTAACAACAACAACTTGCATTTATACAGTGCTTTTAACATAGTAAAACGTCCCAAGATGCTTCACAGGAGCATTACAAGACAAAATTTGACACTGAGCCACATAAAAAGAAATCAGGACAGGTGACTAAAAGCTTGGTCAAAGAGGTAGGTTTTAAGTAGCGTCTTAAAGGAGGAGAGAGAGGTAAAGATGCGGAGAGGTTTAAGGAGGAAATTCCAGAGCTTAGGGCCGAGGCAGCTTAAAGGCACAGCTGCTAATGGTGGAGCGATGAAAGTCAGGGATGCGCAAGAGGCCAGAATTATAGGAGCCCAGAGATCTCAGAGGGTTGTAGGGCTGGCAGAGGTTACAGAGATAGGGAGGGGCAAGGACATGGAGAGATTTAAAAACAAGGATGAGAATTTTAAAATTGAGGTGTTGCCGGACTGGGGGCCAATGTAGATTGGCGAGCACAGGGGCCCCAAAGCATGCTCATTGGAAAACCCAGGAAAAGAGCAAAACCAACATGTCCACTCTGAACCCTGTTTGTTGCTCCCTCTGCGCCCAGTACTGCCTGCACCCCCAGCGCACAGAAGTAGAATTTCAGCCATAGTGTGACAAGTTTTATTGGTTACAGGCTGTGTGATTGGTTCAGTCTGTATATGACTGATGGGTCCTTTTAAATTAGAGTGGCCCACGGCTCGCCTCGCTGACCCTGGCGAGGCTCGGAGTCGTCGGGAAGCCCATGCTTTAGGGCTTAAAATAGGGATTATTCAAAAAACTGCCTGTTAACTACCTGTTAACAGGCAGTTAATTGGCACTAATCCCCTTCCCGCCTCGAGGAGGTGGCTCCCAGAGTGGGTCGGGTACCCGCCTCCTGGGAAGATGGCACAGAGGCGAGTTGGGGTCGGGATGGGTACCCGCTCCCAGATTCTGCCATATTCCCGGCAGTCCTGCCTCCATACCCGCCTCCCCAGGGCTGGCAAAATCGCCCCCTCAGTGTTTGTAAACCTGTCTCCCCCTGGGGTTAATCAGCCCGCTCCCTCCAGCTCCTCCTGACAGTCTCCCGCCATGACACACTGCCCAACAATGAGTCTGGGCACTGGGCTCCTGTGATCCAGATAGCATACATGCAGCCTCATGTGCATGCTAGGTAGGTGCAGCCACCATTAAAGATCAGATCGGAAACAGGGCTGGATTTTGCCAATGGGGAGCTTTTGGAGGAGGGACTCCCACTTGTCGGGTTTTAGTCCCGCCTCCATCGACTTCTGGCCAACCCACGCTATTTTCCCTTGATTGACCTTGTTAAGCCCGTCCAGCGGGCTTAGCAGGCCAATTAAGGGAAAGCCGGTTACAGAGAACGTCAGCGTATGACGTTTCAACTGTCGAAAAATTTTTGACAGATGAATTGTCATCGTTTGACAGCTCTGTGAAGCTGTCAAACAATGACATTCACTATAGTTTGATGAGTTCTTGAATTCAAGACTCATCAAACCTCTTTCTTTAGCAGAAATTAGATGGTTGCTGTATTGGAGAATGCAGCAGTCATCTGTCATCTCTGCCGGTGAGTTGCGAGACTCTCCGCATCCCCAACTCTTGAAGCTTGCAGGAAGAAACAAAGGTAAGTAAACTTTTTCTAACACTTTCCACTCATCTCACATACTCACCTCTCCACACTTGCACCCATCACTTATCTTCACAGCGCACTTTTGTACCCCGCAGACCCCCGCAGACCCACTGCTCGCCTCGGTGACCCTGGCGGGGTTCGCAGCCTTCAGGAAGCCCGCACTTGTGTGGGTAAAGTGGGGATAATCCTTTTATCTGCCTGTTAACTACCTGTTAACAGGCAGTTAAGTGGCTGTAATCATCTTCCCGCCTCCAAGGAGACAGGACCCGGCGCAGGTCGCTACCCGCCTCCTGGCGAGATGGCACGGAGGCGGGTTGGGGGCGGGATGGGCACCCGCCCCCAGATTCTGCCATTTTCCTGGCAATCCCGCCTCCATACCCACCTCCCCAGGGCTGGCAAGATCGTGCCCCAAGTATTCTCTCGTAGGATGGAGATTTAGGGTGGGGAAAGATGCGTCTGGAGCAGCGAAGGGCAGGCGTGGGTATAATACAATTTGCACCCTCCGTAAACTTGAGCTCATCCAGAACTCTGCTGCCTGTATCCTAATTCACAAGTCCTGTTCACCCATCACACCTGTGTTCACTGACCTACATTGGTTCCCAGTTCGGCAACACCTCAATTTTAAAGACAAGGATGAAGATTATAAATTTATTGCATTGAGAATGAAGGTCAGTGAAGAGAGAGGTGATAGGTGAGAGGGACTTAGTGCAGGACAGGATATGTGTGGCAGAGTGTTGGACAAATTGGGCTTTATGGAGATAATTATATTAGTTGAGGTTGGAGGTGACAAAGGCATGTAAACATTGCCAATAGCATTTAATGCAGTATTATGATTAACTGCCTTCGAGGTATCAAATAATAGGTAAGAATATTTGATCCTCCTTTCTTGTGTATCTCCACCATGATGTATAAAGGAATACTTTCCTGTGATAAATGCTGTATATTAATCTGCACTTATTATAGGGGTGCATTATAGGATACACTAAAACTACTATTAATAGTTTAAAAAAAAACCAGATAAATGAAAGGATTGATCTACATAGGATTACATAGGATATATGACACAGAAACAGGTCATTCGGCCCAACCAGTCCATGCCGGCGTTTATGCTCCACACGAGCTTCCTCCCGTCTTTCCTCATCTAAATCTATCAAAATAACCCTCTGTTCCCTTTTCCCTCATATGCTTGTCTAGCCTCCCCTTAAATGCATCTATACTATTTGCTTCAACCACTCCCTGTGGTAGCGAGTTCCACATTCTCACCACTCTTTGGGTAAAGAAGTTTCTTCTGAATTCCCTATTTGATTTCTTGGTGACTATCTTATATTGATGGCCTCCAGTTATGCTCTTCCCCACAAATGGAAACATTCTCTCTGTATCCACTCTATCAAAACCTTTCATCATTTTAAAGACCTCTATAGGTCACCCCTCAGCCTTCTTTTTTCAAGAGAAAAGAGTCCCAGCCTGTTCATCCTTTCCTGATAGTTGTACCCTTGCATTTCTGGTATCATCCTTGTAAATCTTCTCTGCACCCTCTCCAGTGCCTCTATATCCTTTTTATAATATGGTGACCAGAACTGTATGCAGTAGTCTAAGTGTGATCTAACCAAGGTTCGATACAGGTTTAGCATAACTTCCCTACTTTTCAATTCTATACCTTTAGAAATAAACCCTAGTGCTTGGCTTGCTTTTTTAATGGCCTTGCTAACCTGTGTCGAAACTTTTAGTGATTTGTTTATTTGTACTCCTAGATCCCTTTGTTCCTCTACCCCACCTAGACTCGCACCCTCCAAGTAATAAGAGACCTCCCCATTCTTCCTACTAAATTGTGGAGATGCCGGTGTTGGACTGGGGTGGACAAATGTGAGAAGTCGCACAACACCAGGTTATAGTCCAACAGCTTTATTTGAAATCACAAGCTTTCGGAGCGCTCCGAAAACTTGTGATTTCAAATAAAGCTGTTGGACTATAACCTGGTGTTGTGCGACTTCTCACATTTGTCCTACCAAATTGTAATACCTCACATTTATCTGTGTTCTAAAGTAGTGATGTGATGCAGCACAAGGTAACAGCAATATTCTGTACCACAGACTACAGGGCACAGGTTCAGCCTACTCAGAGTGTACAATTCAGATCTGGAGCTGGCCATCTGATGAAAGCTCGGATGAAAACAATCCATGGCATAATTCATTAATGCTCTGGTGAGCTCTCTCACTATGATGCCCTATAATCTTGGGATTTTTTAACAAGTTATTCAATGTAGAGATTTATGAGCAATAATTACAATGATTGAAATAACATTGTCAGTTTACAATGGAGTTTGGATAACTTCAGCTGTAGTGTATCACTGAGAATGTGATTAATTACAGCCGAGAACTGCTCAGCAATATCAAATATGGATAATACATTCCAATCTTAACTCTTTACACAGCTTTTACAATAGGTAGAGAATCACAGATATCTACGAGTACCTTACAATGCTAAGGCTATTCATATTATATCCTACATTCGGAGAGCAATGCTTGAGGTTTATAAGCCATTGCTTGAATCCTAAAATAGATTACAATCTAGAATTTGCTCCCTGATATTTATAAGAACAGGAGTAGGCCATACGGCCCCTCGAGCCTGCTGTGCCATTCAATGAGATCATGGCTGATCATTGATCTCATCTCTACTTTCCGCCCAATCTCCATATCCCTTGATTCCCCTAGAGTCCAAAAATCTATCTATCTCAGCCTTGAATATACTCAAAGACTCAGCATCCACAGCCCTCTGGGGCAGAGAATTCCAAAGATTCACAACCCTCTGAGTAAAGAAATTCCTCCTCATCTCGGTCTTAAATGGCCTACCCCTTATCCTGAGACTATGCCCCCTAGTTCTAGACACTCCAGCCAGGCGAAACAACCTCTCAGCATCTACCCTGTCAATCCCCTTCAGTATCTTGTATGTTTCAATGAGATCACCTCTCATTCTTCTAAACTCCAGAGAGTATAGGCCCATTCTACACAATCTCTCATCATAGGACAGCCCTCTCATCCCAGGAAACAATCTAGTGAACCTTCGTTGCACCGCCTCCAAGGCAAATATATCCTTCCTTCGATAAGGAGACCAAAACTGTGCACAGTACTCCAGGTGTGGTCTCACCAGGGCCCTGTACAATTGTAACAAGACTTCCTTACTCTTATACTCCAACCCCCTTGCAATAAAGGCCAACATGCCATTTGCCTTCCTTATTGCTTGCTGTACCTGCATGCTAGCTTTCTGTGTTTCTTGCACAAGGATACCCAAATCTCTCTGAACACCAACATTTGAAAGTTTTTCACCATTTAAAAAATATTCTGTTTTTCTATTCTTCTTACCAAAGTGAATAACCTCACATTTCCCTACATTATACTCCATCTGCCACCTTACTGCCCACTCACTTAGTCTATCTATATCCCTTTGCAGACTCATTGTGTTCTCCTCACAGCTTACTTTCCCACCTAGCTTTGTATTGTCAGCAAACTTGGATACATTACAATCAGTCCCTTTATCTAGGTCATTAATATAGATTGTAAATAGCTGAGGCCCCAACACTGATCCTTGCGGCACCCCACTAGTTAAAGCCTGCCAAACTGAAAAAGATCTGTTTATCCCTACTCTCTGTTTTCTGTCCGTTAACCAATCCTCTATCCATGCTACTATATTACCCCCAACCCCATGAGCCCTAATCTTGTGCAATAACCTTTTATGCGGCACCTTATCGAATGCCTTTTGGAAATCCAAATATACTACATCCACTGGTTCCCCTTTATCTACCCTGCTCGTTACATCCTCAAAAAACTCTCATAAATTTGTCAGACATGATTTCCCTTTCATAAAACCATGTTGATTCTGCCTAATCATGTTATGATTTTCTAAGTGCCCTGATACCACTTCCTTAACAATAGATTCCAGTATTTTCCCGACGACTGATGTCAGGCTAACTCGCTATTATATAATTCTGGGTAGTTTCATGTGTATATGTGCATGAGGGTGTTTATTCTGATTTGCATTATGTACTACTGTTAGTACACCTATCAGCTATCATTGCATGTAATTGAAGTTGTGAAATAATTACAGGATCCTGGAGTTTATAAATAGAGGCATAGAGTACAAAATCAAGGAAGTTACGGTAAACCTTTGTAAATCACTGGTTAGGCTTCAGTTAGAGTATTATGTCCAATTCTGGAACCACACTTTAAGAAGGACGTCAAGGCCCTGGAGAGGGTGCAGAGGAGATTTACCAGAATGGTACCAGGGATGAGGGACTTCAGTTATGTGGAGAGGATAGAGAAGCTGGGATTGTTCGCCTTAGAGCAGAGAAGGTTAAGGGGGGATTTGATAGAGGTGTTCAAAATTATGAGGGATTTTGATAGAGTAGGTAGGGAGAAACTGTTTCCACTGGCAGAAGGGTCGGTAACCAGAGGACACAGATTTAAGATAATTCGCAAAAAATCCATGGAGGAAATGAAGAGACTTTTTTTTATGCAGCGAGTTGCTACAATCTGGAATGCACTGCCTGAAAGGGTGGTGGAAACCGATTCAGTAGCAACTTTCAAAAGGGAATTGGATATATATTTGAAAAGAAGAAATTTGCAGGGCTATGGGGAAAGAGAAGGGGAGTGGGTCTGATTGGATAGCTCTTTCAAAGAGCTGGCACAGACCCGATGGGCTGAATGGCCTCCTTCTGTGCTGTATAAACTTGCAGCTTTCTCTAGTTTGTCTCCTATCTCTACTCATGCGCTCTCCGAGCTCATCTTGTTCATGATACCCACTCCCTGCTCCCTCAACCCTATTCCCAACAAACTTCACTTCCTGGCCCCTATGTTAGCTGATATTGTTAACGATTTCCTCTCCTCAGGTACTGTACATCTCCACTTCAAAAGCTGTCCCCACTCCCTCCTCAAAAAACACAACTTTGGCCCCTCTGTCCTTGCAAACTACAATCACATCTCCAACCTCCACTTTCCTCTCCAAAGTTCTTGAACGTGTTGTCACCACCCAAATCCGTGCCCATCTTTCTTGCACCTCTATGTTTGAACTCCTCCAATCAGGTTTCTGCTCCTACCACAGCACTGAAACGGCCCTTATCAGAATCACAAATTATGTCCTTTGTGACTATGACCATGGTAAACTATCCCTCCCCATCCTTTTCGACCTGTCTGCAGCCTTTGACATGGTTGACCACACTATCCTCCTCCAATGCCTCTACTCCGTCGTCCAGCTAGGTGGGACTGCCCTCACCTGGTTCCATTCTTATCTATCCAGTCGCAGCCAGAGAATCACCTGCAATGGCTTCTCTTCCCGCTCCCTTACCACTACCTCTGGAGCCCCCCAAGGATCTACAACCCTCCAAGATCTATGCACTCCTCCAATTCTGGTCTCTTGCGCATCCCTGATTTTAATTGCTCCGCCGTTGGCAGCCGTGCCTTCAGCTGCCTGGGCCCTAGGCACTGGAATTCCCTCCCTAAACTTCTCCGCCTCTCTACCTCTCTCTCCCCCTTTAAAATGCTCCTTAAAACCTACCTCTCACCTGCCCTAATATCTCCTTATGTGGTTTGGTGTCAAATTTTGTTTGATAACGCTCCTGTAATGTGCCTTGGGACATTTTACTACGTTAAAGGTGATATATAAATGCAAGTTGTTGTTATGATCCTATGAATTACTGAAGGATTATCAAGGTGTAATCCATAGTTAATTGCGGAGAAATTCTCAGTCCAGTATATGTTTGCATGTTTAATAGTTTTTTTAACAAAAGGCTCATAAGATTATATTGTTATGAACCCCACTTTTGAATTGGATTAAAATGAAGCCATGCTTTGCACTGCCATAATTTATTTTACCCAAACTGAGAAAAGTTCATGCTCTGTGAGAGTTGATAGCTTGGTTAAATTCCATCATTTGAATCTTTTTTGGCAGGTATTCCCTAATTTCATCAATGGTCAAAAATTGGTTCCTGGTTATTATAAAGGATTCATTAATAAATTTGTCTTAACTTAGGTTAAAAGAACAAATGATCCTGATATATTTATATGCCTGTTAAATGGAGGGCACTTGGTGAGTAACTGGAACATAGGCCGGGATTGTCCTTACCTCAGCGGGTCCGGGGTGGGCGATGTCGGTGGTGGGTCACGGCCCCGTTGCTGGCTCCATCCCGCTGCCTAAAATTAATTTACGTTGATAGGCTTGTTAAGCCCGCCCGGCGCATTTCCCGGGCCAATTAGAGGAAGCGGGTCTGGTGACATCATTCATGATGCGTCATCAGCCGGTTTCCTTAAAGGGACCATGGCCAACTTTCTTTTGACATTTGTGCTGTCAGTGTTCTACAGCATTGAGGTGCTGCAAACACTGACAATCACTGCACAGAGGTGCAGGGCTGCACCCAGGTTCTCCCATGACTCCCTCCATATGCTTATGGAGGGAGTCAGAGCATGCAGGGAGGCCCTCTTCCCTTCTGATGGGCGGAGGAGATCTCCTCAGGAGACCAAAACAGCCTGGTTGCACATTGCACAGGAGGGCACAAGCAGGGATGTGGTCAGGAAGACTTGGGTGCAGTGATGCAAACCTTTCAATGATCTCATTCGATCACGAAACGTTAATACAAAGCCACACTCAACCTCATCCTGCTGTGCCTCTCATCACATCCCCATCAATCTACCTTCCCGACCCTACTCCTACGCATATTTAATAATTCGTTAGAAAAAGGTATAGTGCCAGAGCACTGGCAGATAGCTAACATGATACCGATATTTAAGAAGGGGGATAGAACATGTCCAGGGAATTATAGACCAGTCAGCTTAACATCGGTGGTAGGAAAAATAATGAATCCCTACTAAAGGAGAAAATAGGACCTCTAGAAACCAAAAATATAATAATGAATAGTCAGCATGGATTTCAAAAGGGAAAGTCTTGCTTGACCAACCTTACTGAATTTTTTGAAGAGGTAACAGAGAGAGTAGACAATGGTAATGCAGTAGATGTAATTTATTTGGATTTTCAAAAGGCCTTCGATAAGGTACCCCATAATAGACTGATGAACAAGGTCAGAGAATGCGGAGTCAGGAGACAAGTAGCAGAATGGATTGCTGGCTGGCTTCAGGACAGAAAGCAGAGAGTAGGAGTAAAGGGTAGCTATTCATAAGAACATAAGAAATAGGAGCAGGAGTAGGCCATTCGGCCCCTCGATCCTGCCCCGCCATTCAATAAGATCATGGCTGATCTGATCTTGGCCTCAACTCCACTTTCCCACCCGCTCCCCATAACCCTTGACTCCCCTGTAGCTCAAATATATGTCTCAAATATATTCAGAGTGGCAGAAGGTGGGTAGTGGTGTTCCACAAAGATCAGTGCTGGGACCACTGCTGTTCACAATTTACATTAACGATTTAGACTTAAATTAACATTGAAGCATACAAAATTATTACAGGGCTTGATAGGATGGATGCTGGGAGAATGTTTCCCTTGGCTGGGGAGTCTAGAACCAGGGGCCACAGCCTCAAGATAAAGGGTAGGCCATTCAGGACTGAGATGAGAAGAAATTTCTTCACACAGAGGTTTGTGAATCTTTGGAATTCTCTACCCAGAGGGCTGTGGAGGCTCAGTCATTGGGTATATTCAAAACAGAAGTCGATAGATTTCTGACTAGTAAGGGCATCAAGGGGTATGGCGATAGGGCCGGTGAATGGAGTTGAGGCAGAAGATCAGCCATGATCTCATTGAATGGCGGAGCAGGCTCGAAGGGCCGAATGGCCTACCCCTGCTCCTATTTCTTATGTTCTTATGTTCTAATCAAAAAACAATTTCTAAATTTGCAGATGACACCAAATTGGGGGGGATAGTCAATACTGAGGAGGACTGCAACAAGTTACAGGAGGACATTAATAAACTTGCGGAATGGGCATATAATTGGCAAATGAAGTTCAACACAGATAAATGTGAGGTATTACATTTTGGTAGGAAGAATAGGGAGGTCACTTATCACTTGGAGGTTGCGGGTCTAGGTGGGACAGAGGAACAAAGTGATCTAGGAGTACAAATACACAAATCACTAAAAGCTGCGACGCAGGTTAGCATAAAAAAGCAAACCGAGCACTAGGGTTTATTTCTAGAGGGATAGAATTGAAAAGTAGGGAAGTTATGCTAAACCTGTATCGAACTTTGGTTAGACCACACTTAGAGTACTGCGTACAGTTCTGGTCACCATATTATAAAAAGGATATAGAGACACTGGAGAGGGTGCAGAGAAGATTTACAAGGATGATACCAGAAATGCGAGGGTATACATATCAGGAAAGGATGAACAGGCTGGGTTCTTTTCTTTTGAAAAAAGAAGGCTGAAGGGTGACCTAATAGAGGTCTTTAAAATTATGAAAGATTTTGATAGAGTGGATACAGAGAGAATGTTTTCACTTGTGGGGAAGAGCATAACTAGAGGCCATCAATATAAGATAGTCACCAAGAAATTCAATAGGGAATTCAGAAGAAGGTATTCTGAAAATGCATTTAAGGGGAGGCTAGACAAGCATATGATGGAAAAGGGAACAGAGGATTATGCTGATAGATTTAGATGAGGAAAGACGGGAGGAGGCTCGTGTGGAGCAAAAACACTGGCATGGACTGGTTGGGCCGAATGGCCTGTTTCTGTGCCGTATATCCTACTCACACCAACTTACCTTGCACCTCCACCCATCCCTCTCTATCTACATTATCACACCCCCATCTCACTAGCCACCCCTCACACTCACCCTCATCCTCGTTCAATCATACCAACTAACAACACACAAGGGTAGCCACTTGGGTGTTTTATCCAATGTTTATGTAAAGTTTCTATTAATGTGCTATCAAACATTGAAATCTTTTTTTTCAACACTTTCTGGTTTTGGACAGATTTGTGTGCACCTTTGGAAGTGGCTTAGTGAGTTCCAGTGAATGGTGAGACATAACGGTACCCACTGCAACGGTGATGAGTGTGAAAGTAATGGCTTGGTCATTGTAGGATGCTTTATGTTGTTGGTGTGGGGAGGTGCCAACCTGGCGCATCAGGCGGCAGCCAGTGTGTACAGCATAAAGTTAAGTAAATCTGGCCATGATGAGGCCATCCCTGGCCTCCCGGGCAGCAATGTGGTCGGGTGCTGATGCCCTCTGTCCTGTGCACCATCAGGTGATTGCGGAGAAGGTTGGTGTTGTTGTTGGTGCTGCTGGTGTACCTAGTGCTGCTGGTGTTGGGGCTCATCGTGGTCCAATTCAGAGGACCAAGGTGAGACAGTATAAACGGCACCCATGTTGATGGAATAAATGGCAGGTGAAGTACAGATGACAGAAACGATCTGTCAATGGTGAGAGAGGCAATGAGGTGAGACTGTGTGGAGGTTTGTGCAGTGAGGAACAGCTTGTGGCTGAGGAAAGTGATCCCTGTCAGGTGGGAGTTTTTACTGTACATTTGAAGCTGTCAAGTAATCAGCCGGAGCAATGGCCACTGAACTCCCGCCTCAGGTTGACAGATGTGGTCACCGAACAACGTGGTTCCCGTGGCCTTGAAGTTAAAGTTAAAAAGTAAGGTAAAAAATCCTGTTAAGGTTCTGGTAAGTACATTATAATTAGTTTAATTGGGTTGCCCGCCGCTGCCTGTCGGGTCTGCTCAGCGCTGACAGATCTGACATTGGGAAAGGCGTGTTGCAGCGAGTTCCCGACCTGCTGTCAAAAAAAACCACTTTCCCACCTGACCCGCTATCAATCCCGCCCGCTGACACCCCGGAAAATTCCGGCCTATTCCATGAGTTCTGTACTTAGCTCCAACATTGCATTGTTATCGTTTCTGGTATTGTTAGCAATGCCAATATTTGTAGCAACTGTATAGGCTTTGAAAGGCAGAACAGAATTTCAGTAACTTATTTTTTTGCCATGTTACAGAGTTAAATACTTAACTAGCTCTGGGACCAATAGCAAATCTATCTTATTGTTGGGGCTCTAACAGTAACATTGTTTAACATAAGTTCCTTCCCTGTCTAGGTGTCAAAGAGCTTGTTTGACAGGAAGGGTTGAAATAGATTAGTTTGTGATGCTATTCTATGACTATTACAGAATCTCAAGAAATGTGTTTAATGACATAACAAAGCTTCAAAGTGGCACAATAGCTTTTTTGACAAAATAAAATGACACATCAAAATAGCCAAGTTATTCTTTCATGCAAGCTGGCATGGGAGAACAGTAATCTCTTATGTTTGAATGTGCAGATAGAGATTCAAATCTGAGATTTAGATTTGAAGTTCCATATTTTTAAAAACTGAATCAAATCCAAAGGTGGAATTTCGATTCAGATTTGGATTCCATTCAGTTTGTGTAAATCATTGGACCTGAAGCTACACTTGCTTTTGTTGATCACGAGTGCCATCAAAATCTGATTAGATCTAAATTGAGCCAGTTAAGGTTCAAAAATCACTCGAGACCTCTTTCCTATTCAGTATTTCTATGTAGGCTCCAGTTTTGTGTGTATTCTATTAAATTGATGGAATAAGAGAAAACCTACAGTAAGACAGACAATAAAAACAGACAATGCTGGAAACACTCAGCAGGTCAGGCAGCATCTGTGGAGAGAGAAACAGAGTTAACGTTTCAGGTCGATGACCTTTCATCAGAACTGGAAAAAGTTAGAGATGTAACAGATTTTAGGCAGGGAAAGCGGGGAGGGGAGGAAAGAACAAAAGGGAAAGTCTGTGATAGGAAGGAAGGCAGGAGAGATTAAATAACAAAAGGGATGATGGTACAAAGCAAAAGGAGATGATAATGGGACAAGTAAAGAAACAAAAGATGAGTCTAGAAGAGGTGTAAATGAGATGGCAGAAACATCAACAGCTGCCATGTGAAAAAATAGGGGCAGAGGTTATGGTCTGAAATTGTTGAACTCAGTGTTGAGTCCAGAAGGCTGTAAAGTGCCTAATCGAAAGATGAGGTGCTGTTCCTCAAGCTTACGTTGAGCTTCGTTGGAACAGTAAGACAGACAACATGTTTTATTGGGCTTGTAAAGAGTACTAATTACTTCTGTTACAACATAGGTTACATGACAAAGCTTTCATTAAGACTAGTAGATGTGAAAAAAATCAAAGCACTGTCAATATTCTACATAATTAAAAAGATAGTATCAGTTTCTGTCAATCTGCCTAGGTTGTAGGAGACAACCACAAGAATAATGAATGAACGTAGCAGTACTGTTTATTAGCATTCACAACTTCACTCCTTCAGAGTGATCTTAATCCTTTTGTGGTCACCAGGACTTGGCATCTTCAGAAATACAATCTTTCTAAATGACTTTCCCCCCCAATATTACATTTTGTAATGACATGTTGCTGAATATATTATTCAACATAACAGTAAGCCCAACCAGTTCTAATCTAGTGCCTCGACAGAAATTTAAAGAAATATTGTGCAGTTATTCAAAAAAATAATTTGAATCATGTAATCTTTAATTGCCCTTCACAGATTGCACTTTGGAGATACTCTGTTTGAGGTTTTAACTTTTCTGTCACAGATTTTAGAATTGCCAGATGGCAGTACAGGCAAGGCCAATTTGAGCATAACTGTAATTATGTGAGAGTGTCCAGGACAAGCACAAATACAAGAAATATCTCCAGATGCTGAGGGGAGACTTAATTGAGGTGTATAAAATTATGAGGGGCCTAGATAGAGTGGATAGCAAGGACCTATTTCCCTTAGCAGAGAGGTCAATAATCAGGGGGCATAGCTTTAAAGTAATTGGTAGAAGGATTAGAAGTGAGTTGAGGAGAACTGTTTTCACCCAGAGGGTTGTGGGGGTCTGGAGCTCACTGTCTGAAAGGGTGGTAGAGGCAGAAATCCTCAACACATTTAAAAAGTACTTGGATATGCACTTGAAGTGCCGTAACCTACAGGGCGACGGATCAAGAGCTGGAAAGTGGGATTAGGCTGAATAGCTGTTTTTTAGCCAGCACAGACACAATGGGCCAAATGGCCGCCTTCTATGCCATAAATTTCTATGATTCTATGCTCTTGCCCAAGTTCAAAAATCAATAAACTTGAGCAACAGCTTCTGACATAACCTGACATACGTGAGAAGGAAGGGTTTCCAGAAGGTGATCATCCCAATTAGAATGGAAGAGTGGGCTGATGGGGTCCCTTTACGAGCCCATCTTCCTCCGGCCAAGAATCCGGCCTGGCTGCCTAATATTGCAGTGGTCCGGGGTGCACGGTTTCTGGCCACAACCCATGAGCCTGATGCAAATTGAGGCCCAGTTTTAAAATGGACTAGGCCTCCCGGCAAGACAGCCAGCTAGTGCGTTCCACTGGCCCGGCACCCAGATGCAATCTGGCAAAATCGACTCGAGTGAAACCGAAAGAGGGTTAGTGGGTGACCATCCTTCGAGGAGGGAAGATGAGATAGGAAGAGAAAGAAAAGGAATCTACTGTGAGTCTAGAATTATCTAACAGCTATATAATATCGATGCCTGTGATGTGGACAAGGTTGGTGAAGCAGAGGATGATAACCATGTGTAACACCATGATACAATGAAGAAAATAATTACCCATGGGGGAAAAAGTAAAAGTTCTCAAAAGAACAGGCAAGTGATAGTTGTGGGTGGTTCCATGATTAGGGGTATAGCCAGCCTTTTTTCAGCTATGACCAGGAATGTTGTGTTGCCTTCGAGGTCCCAGGGTAAGGAATATAACAAAGCCAGGTGGAAAGACTAATTGAAAGGCAGGAGTAACAGCTGGAAGTCATGGTTCATCTGGGTACCAATTGTATTGGAAAGAGTAAGGTCAATGTCTTACAAAAGTAGTTTAATGAATTAAGAGCTGTTAATGAGCAGGCCCTCAAGTATAGTAATCTCAGGATTACTCTCGGTATTATGCGCTAAACCAATTAGGGAGAAGCAGATTAGACACAGCGATACATGGCTCAGTGTAAAAGTGAGGAGTCCAGATTTCCAGGACATTGGGTCCAGTTACATAGAATTACATAGAATATAAAGCACAGAAACAGTCCATTCGGCCCAACTAGTCTGTGCTGGTGTTTATACTCCACACGAGTCTCCTCCCATTTACCTCATCTCAGCCTTTCAGCATATCTTTCTATTCCCTTTTCTTTTATGTACTCGTCTAGTTTCCTTTTGAAAGCATCTAAGCTATTTGCCTCAACCACTTCCTGTGATAGCGAGTTCCACATTCTCCTTATTTCCCAATTGGATTTATTAGTAACTATCTTGTATTTATGGCCCTTAGTTTTGGATTCTCCCACAAGTGGAATATTTCCCTCCACATCTACCCTGTCAATTCATAATTTTAAAGACCTCTATCATTCTCTTTTCTAAAGATAAAAACCCCAACCTGTTCAATATTTCCCGATAGCTGTAATTTCTCAGTTCTGGTACCATCCTTGTAAATCTTTTTTGTACTTTCTCCAGTGCTTCTATGTCCTTTTTATAGCATGGAAACCAGAACTGTGTACAGTACTCTCAGTGTGTCCTGACCAGGGTCCTATACAAGTTTAATATAACTTCATTACTTTGAATTCTATACCACAAAAAAGAAATGAAAGACTTGCATTTATATAACGCCTTTCATGACCACAGGACGTACCAAAGCACTTTACAGCCAATTAAGTACTTTTGAAGTGTAGTCACTGTTGTAATGTAGGAACTGCAGTAGCCAATTTGCACACAGCAAGCTCCCACAAACAGCAATGTGATAATGACCAGATAATCTGTTTTAGTGATGTTGATTGAGGGATAAATATTGGCCAGGACACTGGGGATAACTCCCCTGCTTGTCTTCAAAATAGTGTCATGAGATCTTTTACATCCACCTGAGAGAGCAGATGCTTTAACATCTCATCCGAAAGACAGCACCTCCGACAGTGCGGCACTCTCTCAGTATTGCACTGTCAGCCTAGTTTTTTGCGCTCAAGTCTCTGGAGTGGGACTTGAACCCACAACCTTCTGACTCAGAGGCGAGGGTGCTATCAACTGAGCCACTGGCTGACACTAAAATAAATCCCAGTGCTTTGTTAGCATTTTTAAGTGCTTTGCTAACCTACAATGCTGTTTTTAATGATTTGTTCACCTGTATCCCTAGATACCCCATTCAGTGTCTTATTTTCTAAGGTGTAGGTGATGTTCCTGTTTTTCCTACCAAAGTGCTTCACCTCATATTTATCTAGGTTAAAGTTAATTTGCCACTTAACTGCCCAGTCTGCAATTCTGGGGCAGAGGGAAGCTGTATAAACAGAATAGGCTTTACCTAAACCAAATGGATATCATTATCTTCATTTGTGCCATTCTTCCAGGGGTTCCATTGCTCTTCTGTCTAAGTTATGGTGGATGAGCAGGAGAACGCCTGTAGAAATTCACACCCTATGGGTAGAGCTAAAGGAAAAGATGAAAAAAACTGTTGGGAATATTTTTAGACCTCCTGGCTGTGACGAATCAACAGATGAATGTGTTTATATGCAGGTCAGGTAGCCCTGTATTAAGAGAAATGTGTTAACAACTGGGGATTTTAACCTGTAGAGTGGAAGAGAAATAGCAGCTCAACTAGAAAAGGAGGTCGATCTGTGGAATACACAGGCCTGTCAGGACAGATAAGGGAACCGCAGGGAGGGAAAGCTGCCCATTACTAGGTCCTCTTCTTTCAACATTTGAAAAAGTGGGCTTGTCACCACTACCCCAGGGTCTACTGCCACCCCTCTCCTGGTGGTCCCTGGGTCAGCAGTAGTAACATAGAAACATAGAAGATAGGAGCAGGGGTAGGCCATTCAGCCCCTCGAGCCTGCTCCGCCATTCGATGAGATCATGGCTGATCATCCAAACTCAGTACCCTGTACCTGCCTTCTCCCCATATCCCTTGATATCTTTAGCTTTAAGAAATATATCTAACTCATTCTTGAATATATTTAATGACTTGGCCTCAAATACCTTATGTGGTAGAGAATTCCACAGGTTCACCACTCTCTCGGTGAAGAAATTCTTCCTCATTTCTGTCCTAAATGGCTTACCCCTTATCCTTAGGTTATGACCCCTGGTTCTGGACTCTCCGACCATCGGGAACATTCTTCCTGCATCTAGTTTGTCCAGACCTGTCAGAATTTTATATGTTTCGATGAGATCCCCTCTCATTCTTCTATACTCCAGCGAGTATAAGCCCAATCGACCCAATCTCTCCTCATATGTCATTCCTGCCATCCCAGGTATCAGCCTTGTGAATCTTCGCTGAACTCCTTCCATGGCAAGAACATCCTTCCTCAGATAAGGCGACCAAAACTGCACACAGTACTCAAGGTGTGGTCTCACCAAGGCCCTGTACAACTGCAGCAGGACATCCCTGTTCCTATACTCAAACCCTTTCGCTATGAAGGCCAACATACCATTTGCCTTCTTCACCGCCTGCTGCACCTGCATGCTTACTTTCAGCGACTGGTGCACAAGGACACCCAGGTCTCGTTGCACTTCCCCTTCTCCCAATCTATTGCCATTCAGATAATAGTCTGCCTTTCTGTTTTTGACACCAAAGTGGATAACCTCGCATTTATCCACATTATATTGCATCTGCCACGCTTCTGCCCACTCACCCAACCTGTCCAAATCATCCTGGAGTTTCTCGGTATCCTCCTCGCAGCACACACTCCCACCCAGCTTTGTGTCATCTGCAAACTTGGAGATATTACATTTAGTTCCCTTATCTAGATCATTAATGTATATTGTGAATAGCTGGGGTCCAAGGACTGATCCCTGCGGTACCCCACTAGTCACTGCTTGCCACTCGGAAAAAGACCCATTAATTCCTACTCTCTGCTTTCTGTCCGCCAACCAGTTCTCAATCCAAGTCAATACCTTGCCCCCAATCCCATGTGCCTTAACTTTACACGCTAATCTCTTATGCGGGACCTTTTGAAAGTCCAAATACACCACATCTACTGGTTCTCCCTTATCTATTTTCCCAGTTACATCCTCAAAAAATTCCAGTAGATTAGTCAAGCACGATTTACCTTTTGTAAATCCATGTTGACTTTGTCCGATCCTGTCACTGTTTTTCAAGTGCTCAGCTATTACATCCTTTATAATGGACTCTAGCATTTTCCCCACTACCGATGTCAGGCTTACCGGTCTGTAATTCCCCGCTTTCTCTCTACCACCCTTTTTGAATAGTGGGGTAACATTAGCTACCCTCCAATCCATGGGTACAGTTCCAGATTCCATCGAATGTTGGAAGATGATCAGCAATGCATCTACTATTTCTAGGGCCACTTCCTTAAGTACCCTAGGATGTAGATTATCAGGCCCTGGGGATTTATCGGCCTTCAATCCCGTCAATTTCCCTAACACCATTTCCCTGCAAATACTGATTTCTTTCAGTTCCTCCCTTTCATCAGACCCTATGTTCTCCAACATCTCTGGGAGGTTAGTAGAGGTGAAGGTTGGGAAAACAGCCAGATTCCTAGGCTGTGCCTCTTCACTGCCATTTAAATGGGGCAGTCAAGGAGCAGCTGACTGACTTCCCTGCTGAGATAAGGGAAGAGGCAGGGATGTGGCAGTGGGCCTTTATTTTCTGCAGCTGTACCACCTGATTTCAGGAAAATCCAGCCCAGAGAGTGTTAAGGAGGTGTGGGTGCATTAAAATAGATTTGGGTATGACAGTTGTGGAGGATAAAGACATGGTCGCATTGCCAAATGAATATTTTTCTCTGGTGTTCACAGGAGGCATCCAGGAGGAAGACTAGAGATTAGCAATGGTGAGAAACTAACAAGCTTCATTGCAAATGGAAAAATTATGATGGATAAAATAAAGGGATCAAAGCCAAACAAATATCTAGGCCCAGACCGTTTCCACTAGAGGGTCATAAAAGAAATAGATGAGGAAATCAGCATGCCTTACTGATAATTTTTCAAAGCTCACTGGACTTGGAGATAGCATTGGAGAATTGAAAGTATCAAATGTTATACAATTATTCAAAAAAGGAGGAAAGGACAAACCAAGTAGTTACAGGTGAGTGAGCTTAACAGTAGTTTCAGGAAAATTGCTAGAATCCATCATCAGGTACAGAGTAAGCAAGCACTTGGAAAGATGTAAACTGATTAGGGAGAGTCAGCATGATTTTGTAAAAAGTAGCTTTTGTCCAATATAGAGTTTTTAATGGGATACTAGGCTTCATCACAAGAGGCATAGAATAAAAGCAAGGAATACGAGGCTAAATTGGGTGAGGCTGCATTCATGGTATGGCGCCTCACTTGACAGGAGTGCTGATCAGAGAATCGGGCCCAGAGAATTAATGACTGTAAAATTGAGAAGGTGCAAATTGGCCACACCTCTGCGTCTGATTCTCTGATCTGCACTCCCATTGAGCAAGGCTCTATACAAGAATAAAGCCTCATTGAGTTTATTCTATTGTGCTCAGTTTTGTGTACCACACTGTGGGAAGGATAAACTGGCCTTGGAGAAAGTCTAGCAACAATTCCAGAAATTATACCTGGGTGAAGGGACAAAGCTATAATAAGAGAGTGGATAAATCTGGGTTATATACCCTAAATATGAGGAAGTTATCTGAATGAGATGTTCAAAATAAAAAGGGGAATTGACAGGTAGCTAGTCAGGGAATGACTCCTTGTAGCATGGGAATCCAGACCAATGTTAACTAACAGCAACTACTAGTCTTAGAAATTGAGCCAAGTGAGTTAAAAGCAATAAAAACAGAAAATGCTGGAAATACTCAGCCGGTCAGGCAGCATCTGTGGAGAGAGAAATAGAATTAACGTTTCAGGTCAATGACCTTTCGTCAGAACTGGAAAAAGTTAGAGATGTAACAGATTTTAAGCAAGTGCACAGGCAGGGAAAGGGGGGAGGGGAGGAAAGAACAAAAGGGAAGGTCTGTGATAGGATGGAAGGCAGGAGAGATTAAAAGACAAAAGGGATGATGGTGCAAGGCAAAAAGAGATGGTAATGGGTACTATCATACCTTTTGTCATTTAATCACTCCTGCCTTCCAGATTTCCAGCATCTGCAGTATTTTGTTTTTGAGTTAAAAGCAAATTCAGCGAATACTTCTTTCAACAAAGGTTTATGATACTGTGGAGCATTCCAGAAGACAATTGTTGCAAAATCTATGTCGTTGTTTAAAAGGAAGATAGATACTTACTTGAGAAATAAAGCTTTAAGGATATAGAGAAAAGGCAGAGAATAGGGATTAAAATAATAAAGTGCTATAGCAAACAAAATGATGGAGCAGACTTGATGGCTTTCTTCTGTTCCTATATCTTGCAGAGTGCACACTTATTTTTAACACTGTATATACAGTCTAAGGAAAAAATAACATAATTCCAAATTATTTAAGTAATTTTGAATCTTTTTTCTGGTTTTTAGAAAATGCACATTCATAATTTCTTTGGCTCCAGTATCATGAAAGCTACTTTTGAGTATTTGAATGGAATTATATTCATCAAAATGTTTTACTGTTGTAGAGCTGAAGTTCAGTCTATGCTAGTGATATAGATATAAACTGATCCAAGGAAGGAATTTGACTGTTCGTTTCACTTAATCTTTGTTTGTTCTGGATTATTCTGCTTACACCTTTGTGTCATTCAATAGTTAAAGGACTTGGATTTTATTCTTCTGGTAGAGCTATATAAAAGTCAATTTCATTTGGCCACAAAAGGTATATCTTAATGAGAATGCAATGTAAAAGTCGGACAGCCAGGTGGTGAAGGATAGAACACTAGAGCCCAGTCTTCAGTTACTTACACCGTTTATGTTGATTTCAGTGATCGATGGCTGGTGCCATCACCAATACAAAAGGAAGCAAGTGCCCCCTTTTAAAGGGCACAACCAATAAACCGCAAATTAAACCGAATTTAAATGAAACTTAACTAATCAAATCAGAATTTTGTTTCCGGGGGTGATGAAGCACTCCAGTCCCTCCGGTGCCCACTGGTCGCGGAAGGCCTCAAGCGTGCTGGCGGACACCGCGTGCTCCATCTCCAGGGAAACCCGGGCTCGAACATAACCGCGGAAGAGAGGCAGGCAGTCGGGCTAAACGACCCCCTCGACCGCCCGCTGCCTGGACCTGTTAATGGCCACTTTGGCCAGGCCCAGCAGCAGTCCAACACGGAGGTGCTCTGATCTGCCCACTCCCCTCCGCACCGGGTGCCCAAGGATCAAGAGCGCGGGACTGAAATGCAACCAAAAATGGACGGGGTCAGCTCGGATGGGATCGCTCCACACGCCTGAGCCTCCTTGACACACCTTGTAGAGTCAGGACCGAGTGCCTCTCTTAGTGTCTCGATGGCTTTGGCTGCGGACTGGATGCCGTGCCAGGACATGCCCTGTGCCAGCTCCTCTGGCGACATCCAGCCTGCTCCTTCACCATCCAGTACGTCCCTGACTCTGGTCACCTTACCAGCCAGGGCCCACCCCTCCGTCAGCCACCTGAGACCGCGGTTGCGGAGATGCGGATTCCTGAGCAGCGGCTCCCGGAGGCTAGCCGCCACTGGTGATGGGGACGAACTCTGGCTGGAGGTGACTATGTTCCAGATCCTGATCAGTTCCTGGTAAAAGACAGGCAGCTCCTGCAAGGAGGCACGGCGACACCCCAGTTTTATAAACAGGAGCTGCATGTCGTAACTGAGGCAGTGCAGCTGGCGGAAGAAATACGTCGCCAGCACACACCATCTGGGAGGATCCTTGACGTACAGGTATCTCTGCAGAGTCTGAAGACAGAAAGTCGCAGCCTGGGTGTGCATGCACACCAGCGTCTGACCGCCCTCCCTAAGCGGGAGACTCAGAACCGCGGCAGTGACCCAATGCTTCCTTTTGTCCCAGAATTAGTCGACAAGCTTCTTTGGTATCTTGGCGACAAACCCAGGGGGAGGGATCAAAGTGACCAACCATTACCACATCATAACATCCACCAGTTGATATATGACCAGCGCTCGACCCCTGTAGGAGAGAACTTGGAGCAGTCCTGTCCAGCGCCCTCAGCGAGCGGTGACTTTGGCCTCTAGCTCTTGCCAGTTGCCGGCCAGGATTCCTCAGCAGAACTAAGGAAGACTCCCAGATAGAGGAGATGAATGGTACTCCAGGCAAAAGGCCTGAGCTCCTCCAGCCGGGAGTCCACCCACCACTGACCCACCAGGAGTCCGGAACATTTCTTCCATTGATCCTCGCAGAGGACGCGGTGGAGTAGACCTGCTGACACTCATGCATCCTTCGCAAGTCAACGGGATCCATGACTATGAGGAGCACGTCATTGGCGTAAACTGAGAGGATGACCTCCACATCTGGCCCTTGCAGACCCAGTCCCGTCAAACTCTTCCGCAAGAGGCGCCGGAATGGCTCCACGCAGATGGCATATAACTGGCCAGACATGGGGCATCCCTGACGCATCCTTCTCCCGAAGCAAAAAGAGCGCCTCAAAGACCTATTAACCTTAATCAGACACTCTGCAGTGGTGTACAGAAGTCGGATCTGGGCGACAAAATGCGTTCCGAACCCAGAATGCGCGCAGAGTCCCGAAGAGGTACTTGTGATCCACCCTGTCGAACACCTTCTCCTGATCCAGGGAAAGAAAGGCGACCAACATACTAGCCCTCTGGGAATGGTGGACCAGGTCCCAGACCAGATAGATGTTGTCGTGGATCGTCCGGCCCGGGACCGTGTAGGACTGGTCAGGGTGGATCATGTGAGCCAGCACGATGCCAAGGTGAGCAGACATTGCCCTGGCAAAGAATCTCACAATAGTCTCAAGGAGGGGAAGCCCCCCACTTCCTTCTCCAGTCGGCCCAGAATCTGCGGAACGAATCCTGGAACCGCTCGTCCTCTAGCAGCAGGATGTTAAAATGCCAGTATATAGACCACACCTGTCTGCGGAGCTGAGCAAGCTCCGCCCACACCAGGTAGTGGTCCGAGCAGGGCACCCCGGCCGCATGGAAGCCACCAGAATGCGGGAGACGTACGCCCGGGAAATGTAAAGGCGGTAGTTTCTGGAAACTTCCTCTTCCAGACTTCACGTGAGTGAAGGCACTGGAGTTGGGATGGAGATTTTGTCAGATGTCCACCAAGTCGAAGGACCTGACCAGGTCTCTCAACTTCCCCATCGTCGTCATGCTCCGATGTGGGCACCAGAGTGGTCCCTCACCTTGAGGGTGCAGTTGAAGTCCCCCCTCCCCGAGGATAATGCACTCGCTGGTGTCAACAGGGCCTAAAAAAGTGGACACTTCTTCAAAGAAGCGCACTTGCTGCGCACCAGTCCGGGAGTGTACCCGTTCACTAGAGGGAGCGGCACGTCCCCCAGGCAAACAGTGAGATGGAGCAAGCGGCCTGGCACAGGCTCCTTGACCCTCAAGATCTCTGGCTGAAAATATGGGGCCAGCAAGATAGCCACCCCATAAGAAGTGGTAGCAAGGTGGCTCATGCAGACCTCTCCTTCACATTCCAGGAGCCACGTGGCCTCATCTCCCAGAACAGTGTGGGTTTCCTGCAGGAAGCACACCACATACTTCCCTTCCTTAAGGAGCGAGAAATTAATAAATCTGCAGCGTGCCTTTCTGCTGCCATTGATGTTGAGGCTGGCTATGGTTATCTTCAGGACAAGAGCATAGTGCAACCTCTACTTAACCCTACTGTGGAGAAGGAGCTGCACATTACCCTCCACTCCCTCAGCAGCCCAGTGAGGAACGTCTTGAGCCGGCGCAGCTCACGGTGGCTCCGCCCCTTGCCCATGCTCAGGGTCTTACCAGCGGAGCAGATGGACCTGATGAGCAGCGCCAGCTCCGACCATCTGTCGAGGGCCAGTTGGACTTTATTGAGACGACGCAGGCAACCAACCAGAGCTCCTCAAAGGGGATGAAGGGAGACTCGGTAGGGGGCATGAGGGCATCTACCACCTCACTGGTGATGGACCTTCCTCCTCCAGGTGGTCATTGTCAGCGGCCGACTCGCGCACAGCACAGGGTGCAGCGAACGACTTGGCTGCACCAGCCGGTCCCATCTCTGTCACGATCCCACCCACAGGGTCGACAGCAGAAGAATCCTCCCTGGGCTCATCCAGAGGGCTTGGGTTGGAGGGCAGCAGCAGTTTGGACCCTCCTCCGCCTGAGGCACTGGGCTGTATGGTGAAACCAGGGATAGAACCATCCCAAGTTCCCCCAACACACCTGGCACAAAAGTGAGAAACGGAGAAGGGGGCCTCCCCTTCCCCGCCGCCACCCACTGACTCAGCGGGCAGGGGGTTTCTATTAAATTCATCGACCAGGTCGAGCAACTCCCGGGAGATGTCGGGGTGTGGCTGGGCAAGCTTAGCCTCATTGGCCTTGCCTGCCCCAGCCTCCAGGATACCCGACCCGGCAATGAGCGACGGTGTTATTTTGGGCGGATCTGCAGCTCCCTCCATGGGCAGGGCTTCCTTCTCACCCCCGGGAGGCACAGGCTGGGCAGACAGATCTGTCTCACCCTCCTGAGGGATGGGTGACTCCCGCTGATTGTGTGAGGTGGTGGTGAGGGCGCCGCAAGACCCGCGCCGGGTGCCATCACCTCTTCCACAGAGGGACATGGGTCCTCCTCCGCTTACGAGGAGGGGCGCCTTTGTCTCTTCCACCCGGAGGGGTGCAGAGGGAGGGAGACCTCCATGTCGGCAGAGGCCTCCACCTGTTTTTGGCTCCCTATCCAGAGCCTGACCGTGGTATGCAAGTTTTCCGCAGAAGTAGGCATGATCGTGGGCTCGGACATGGGATCGCTCACGGGCACGGGATCGCTCGTGGCCATGGTATCGTGAATGAGCGCCGGTATGGGACCGTATGCACTCTTCGGGGAACTATGTCCGAGGTGTTTAGTCTTCCTCCATCCTTGCTTTCGCGCAGACGTTCTCCCCCCTCTCAGCTGCAGGCCGCAATGACATTGGCCTCCGACGTCAAACGCATATTTGGTGTTATTAGCGCAGGGACAGGCGGCAGTGGCAGTGCTAGCCTTAGTTGTTTTGGCGACCTTGAAGGCGGGGCAGTTTTTATATACATGCCCCACCACCCTGCAGGCGTGGCACCGCACATCGTTCGATGTCCAGAAGACACGGTAGGGAGTCCCCTGGTGGTTAACCACGAATCCACCCTCCGTGTCCTCCTCCCTCGCCAGCTGAATGCAAAGCTGGTGCCGGAAGGTGAAGACATGACAGAGGCTGGCCTCCCTGAAGCTGAGCAGGATCGGCGCTATCCCCAACCTCACCTCCCCCAGTTGACATAGGTGGGGGAGGAGGAGCTCACTGGGGATAAAGGGCGGGACATTTGATAAAATTATTCGCTGTGCGATGGCCTCAAGAGGATCCACCGGCAGGAAGGTCCTGCCCACCGTACAGTGCACCCCACTCCCACCCCAACCCCTCCCCTCGACCCTGTGATAAGTTCTATATGGGCACTGCTTTCTGCTGGTAGCACAGAATTGACCCCAGAATCTTAAAATCATAAGAATATAAGAATGTAGGTACAAGTGAAAACTATTTGGCCTAAACCTTAGCATACATTAATTCTACAGATTTTTAAGAAGATTATATATAATATAATAAGCTTACAGTAGTTATTGTTATATAACCTCTGTTGTCTCTATAAATATCCCAAAATCAAGAACATACTTAAGAATAAAAAACATACTTAAGAATAATCTTTTAATGTTTATTTATGAATGTGCTTTTTGCTGTGACCATCAAGTCATCGGCTATTTTCCCCCATTTGGTTAATGTTTGTGTATTCTTTTTTCTAAGTGGACTTGTTTTCCTTTTGTTATATCATCATTGTCACCAATCTTTTGATACAAAAAAATTCCCTCCAATTTCAGCTTTCTTCTCAATCACATTCCAGCAAAATACTTGTTGAGTTACCCCTGTCATGATAGTTTTTACCCTACCCCATTATATAGGCCCTACAAATGAAATTTTCTATGTAATAATCACATAAATAAATCACATAAACTCACCTCCAACAACTCTTCCCTCCTCCTCCACAAAAGCACAACATGCCCCCATCAGACCTCTGCACATTCTAGACTCTGAGTGCACCCTTCCCAATGGAAAAGAGAAACAGAAATGAAGTAAGAGAGAAACTTTTTTGCTTACTAACCAGTACTAGCATCCTTACTAAAGGGGAAAGAAATACAAGAGTATGCAAAGAAAGCAGAGCAGAGGGATTAGTTTTGGATTGTTCTAGCAAAGAGCTGGTAAAGACTTTGTGCGCCGAATGGTCTTCTTCTGTCCTATAATATTCTATGGTTCTTTGGACTGAGAGACTATGAGAAATTTTGGTGGAGGCCAGCCTGACAAAAAGTTGAGGCCTGGTCCAAAAATATTTGCGAATCACTGTTATAGCCAATGATGGCCACGAGTGAGTCCATCCCTGCTGAAAAACTACCAATGTTTTTTATTCCAAGAGTGACTGAGATAAAAGGTTGTGTGCACACTAGAGAGGGAAAGAGGGTTTTCTGTTTTGTTTTTAATTTGATTCCACTCACTTTGCAGAGCTGTTGAGTCAAAGTCTGAAAGAGAGAGAGAGCAGAAGAACATTAGCGACAGGCAGATGGTGAGGGGATAAAGAGACAGAGGCCCCGATATTTGCGGGGGGGGATTTTACTTGTAGCAGTCAGGAAGCCCAGAAATGCGGGTAATGCGGAGGTCCTGTCAAATTTAATGTCAGGGCCTAATTTGCATTTTTTTTCTGTTTCCCAGCCCACAAGCAGTGCTGCAAAGGCATTTACCAGCCTTTCTCGTCTCCCTTCAGCTGCCGGGATTCCCAAGCCCAGGGAAATCCGGCCTGCATCTGTTGAATCTAAAAGTCTGCAAAAAGTTGAGGCATGCAGCCTCATTAACTTACTTAGGTAATTGACCCACCTCTCGAGAGCAGGTAAATCACCCGCCCCCTAACCTGCCTTCATTAAAACCAGAAGTTGCCATTTCCAAGGCAGGTTGGTGTCGGGTTTCAGATTTTTGAAATTTTAACACCCCCTGACCATCGCCAGCCCATCGTGGCGGGTTAAAATTCCCCTCAGAGATTCAGTATACATAGTGACAGAGATTAGAGAACAGTCAGGAACCAAAGAGGGGAGAAAGAAAAATATTACAAAATCTGCAGCCAGACAAATAGATGCTAGAGAAAACATCATTGCAGAAAATAGAAATAGAAAAGGAAAGAACGAAAATGTAGAAACCACGGGTAGAATCCATAAATCAGACAGAAAATACAGTATTCGTTTGTTGTTATTTGATTATAATAATATTAAAATTAAAAATTAAATAAGATAGCGAATGCTGGAAATAAACAGTCAAAAAGTAAAGTGAAAAGACAAGTGAATGCTTCAAGTATATACTCTTAAGCAGAACAGGAAACTAAAAGCTAAACAAAAATGTTAGAAAGGTTGGAAAAAAACAGATAAAAAAGGGAGGGGGAGAGACAACAGATACTCCGATCATAGAAAGGGACCGTTCACATGATCCACCCGCCTAGTCCTGAGTGAGCTCCTTTACATACATTATAATGAGGGCCAGTGGCTCTGAGTTTCCTGCATTTACATTTGCACTCTGGGCAACTTAGACTGAGAATTATAAGTTGCAGCTGTTGCCATGATCAGCTAAGACAGAACTGAGAAGTTTGTGAGCCTGAGGAATGTGCAGAGTCTCAATAGCGATTTCTACAGCTGGGTTTTTGGCAGCGATTTTTTATTGGCACTCTGCCTCTGCAGACCTGGACTTGCTTCTGGCTGCTTCTGAGATTGTGAGATGACTGGAGATTTTCACCCACCCCTACCTGCTGTCAGGATTCCTCAGGAACAGGTATGGCATTCCCTATGAGCATACCATTGAAAACCATTATCATGGAGGGGGAGGAGAAGCAGCACAGGATGGAGCAAAGTAGAGCCAGGCAGCATTTAAGGATGTTGGGCCCACAAGTTATTATTCCCCCTCCCACCAATGGAATATGTAGGCAGCACAGGTAATGTAAGGACCTTACTGAGATACATATAATAAATGTGCGCTTCACCAATTAAGCAGTAGGGGGGCTTTTTCACTTGTCACATGAGGCCCTGCATCCACAGCCATCTGCCCGCACTGCTCTCTGCGGCTATGAAGCTGATGACCGCACTCAACTTTTATAGCACAATGTCATTTCAGGCAGCCACAAGAGATCACTGTAATATCAGCTAGGGTGCAGTAAAGGAGTGCATCCGTCTGGTGACTGACGTATTTTACAAGAGAGCTGAGGAATTAATCACTTTTGGCATCACAGCAAGGCAGCAGTGGATTAGGGCCATCCAGTTTTCTGGTGGTGTTGGTTTTCAAGGTTCAGGGTTCCTTAGAAAGCAAATAAAAACTGAAAATGCTGGAAATACTCAACAGGTCAGGCAGCATCTGTGGAGAGAGAAACAGAGTTACCATTTCAGGTTGATGACCCTTCGTCAGAACTGGAAAAAGTTAGAGATGTAACAAGTTTTAAGCAAGTGCAGATGCAGGGAAAGAGGGGAGGGGAGGAAAGAACAAAAGGGAAGGTCTGTGATAGGATGGAAGGCAGGAGAGATTAAGCGACAAAAGGGATGATGGTGCAAGGCAAAAGGAGATGGTAATGGGACAAGTAAAGAAACAAAAGATGGGTCGAGAAGGGGTGTAAATGGGAATAACAGAATCATTAGTAACAGCTGCCATCTGTGGGCAGAGGTTATGATCAGAAATTGTTGAACTCAATGTTTCGTCCAGATTGCTGTAAAGTGCCTAACAGGAAGATGAGGTGCTATTCCTCGAGCTTATGTTGAGCTTCATTGGAACAATGTAGGAGGCTGAGGACAGAGAGATTAGAGTGGGAGTTGTTCGGAGAATTAAAATGACAGGCAACCGGAAGCTCGGGGTCACGCTTGCGGACTGAACGGAGGTGTTCCGCAAAGCGGTCACCCAATCTGCTTTTGGCCTCCCCAATGTAGAGGAAACTGCATCGTGAGCAGCGAATACAGTATACTAAATTGACAGAAGTACAAGTAAATCGCTGTTTCACCTGGAAGGAGTGTTTTGGGCCCTGGACGGTAGGAAGGAAGAAGGTAAAAGGGCAGATGTTGCATCTCCTGCACTTGTATGGGAAGCTGCCGTGGGAAGGGGAGTGGGTGTTGGGGGTGATAGGGGATTGGACTAGGATGTTGTGGAGGGAACGGTCCCTTCGGAATCCATAGGTAGTACCCACATTATCTTGCAAACTCCTATAGTAACCCCCTCAATTACTTCAAGAGGAGGAACTTCTGCTCCCTGAATGTACAGATTGTGTGCGACAATATGCAAAGGATGCTATAAGTCAATGCAAGAAACGCTAAAGTTGTCATGATACATTCATACTTCAAAATTTGGCCCTGCCTGACCTCTTTAGGGAAGAAAATCATGTCAACAGATAGCTTGTGGGTGACAAAGCCTACCTTCTGCTCCCATAGATAATGACCCCACTAAGAGTGGCTTGAACAGTAACAGAGGGGCACTACAACAAAGCACATGCCTCTACAAGAGGTGTCATCGAGAGGACCATCAGTGTCTTAAAGGGGAACATTAGCTGCTTAGACAGGTCAAGCACTCAGGCGGCAACATATTTTGGGAAGGGACCTGAAACAGGTTTAATGTCTGTTTTAGGGAGGTGTCCCGCACAGCCCGGGACTGGCTTTTCCAATGTTAAATTTCACGCACGCGCGCAACTGTGAATGGGCCGCACAGCCGCACCCAAAAAAAAATTAGGGGGAACATTGCAGGACACCCTGATCAATATGGCATGTGGCACATACCCAGCGCAGATTGAACTTGTGTGCACTGTGAGCCATATTGTACCTCTCAGCTTCCGTTTTTCAACTGAAAAATGGATGCTGCTGCTATTTCTTGGCTGTAGTTGTATCATGCTCTTAAAGTGAAGAAAGGGGTTTTAGCATTGTGAATTTTTAAAAATTCGTTTATGGGATGTGGGCGTCACTGGCAAGGCCAGCATTTATTGCCCATCCCTAATTGACCTTGAGAAGGTGGTAGTGAGCCGCCCTCTTGAACCGCAGCAGTCAGGGTGGTGAAGGTACTCCCACAGTGCTGTTAGGTAGGGAGCTCCAGGATTTTGACCCAGCGACGATGAAGGATTGGTGATATATTTCCAAGTCAGGATGGTGTGTGACTTGGAGGGGAACTTGGAGGTGGTGGTGTTCCCATACGCCTGCTGCCCTTGTCCTTCTAGGTGGAAGAGGTCGCAGGTTTGGGAGGTGCTGCCGAAGAAGCCTTGATGAATTGCTGCAGTACACACTACAGCCACGGTACGCCAGTGGTGGAGGGAGTGAATGTTTAAGGTGGTGGATGGGATGCAATCAAGCGGGCTGCTTTGTCCTGGATGGTGTCGAGCTTCTTGAGTGTTGTTGGAGCTGCACTCATCCAGGCAAGTGGAGAGTATTCCATCACACTCCTTACTTGTGCCTAGTAGATGGTGGAAAGGCTTTGGGGAGTCAGGAGGTGAGACACTCGCCGCAGAATACCTAGCCTCTGACCTGCTCTTGTTGCCACAACTGGTCCAGTTAAGTTTCTGGTCAATGGTGAACCCCCCAGAATGCAAGTAATTGCTGTTAGGGAGATAGGTAGCCATAGTGCAAGACCCAGAGTTAGAGCCTCCCGTAACCAGAGTGCATTGTGAAGGATCATTCCCTTGTCCCTTCTTTGGTTGCCTTTGCCAGATTGTCCTTTATTAGACATTCTTGTAAATTGGCACAAAAACTGTTCCTTACAACCTGATCCTCCCAACCGGCTGCTGCAAACTTAAAGGCTGCACTTTAACTTTCAACAGATTATTCCCATTTACATGGGTTTTATGCTAATCAATACACCAGTGGATATGAAAATTAGCTGATTCACGACATTCTTATGTAAATACCTCTCCAGACCATTGGCTGCTGCAACTCATTTTCTCATTGGTGTAAAAGTGGTGCAACTCACCACATGGAATTTCTAGGCCAAGGAGTTAATGGGTTGACTGATCCTCAAACAGCTTAATAGAAAACTTAGATGATATAAAAGATTATCAGCGAGGCAATAGAAAGAAATTAAGAGAACAAAAGAATGTGCGAATAGTTAAAAGGACGTAAATACATAGAAGAGGCCCACACAAGCAAAAAGGCAAGAAAATAGAGGAAACTGGAGAAAGAGAAAAATACTACAAATGAAAACATCAACCCATCTACCCTTACCCCCCAAAACATAGACAGACCCACCCCACGTCACCTTGCTCTGAAGAACATGGAAAATATAGCTAAGGTTTAAAGAGAATAAAATCAATGTTCAGACTAAGGGCTGTAGAGTGCCCAAGGGAAAGATTAAATACTTTTCCTGAAGCTTACATTGAGCCTGTTTTGAATAGTGAAGGAGGCCAAAGATGGAAATTTTAGAGTTGGAATGAGAAAGGTGGTTAAAGGGGAAGCCACATGATGGTCACGATCACAATTGTGGACAGAATATAGATATTTGGCAAAGTGATCACCAATTTAGAGGAGACCATAGCAGTGAATACGGTATACTAAATTGGAGTAAGTATACGTAAATCGCTGTCTCACGTAGAAGATGTCTTTGAGGCAATAATATTACATAAAATTGCATTGCAGAAATCATATTTCATTTCAATTCATGAAATTAATATTTTTGGGATGATTGAAAAGAAAAATATTGGACCACTTTTTGGTTGTTTTCTAATGACAATTGAATTATAAACATTTTGAAAATGTTAACAGAGTTGCAGCCAAGGGAACAGGGAGAGAAGAAAGAGACAGAGTTGGATGCTGTTGCAGGGTAGAGAAAGGACACTATTGAGGAGGGAGAATAAAGGATGAGAAAGAGGGAGAGTAACCCTCTTGAGAGAGTGGAGGAACAGATGCTTTTAAAGACAGAAACAAAGGCTTGCGAGAACTACAGGCCAGTCAGTTTAACCTCAGTAGTGGCGAAGCTTTTAGAAATGATAATCAGGGACAAAGTTAACAGTCACTTGGACAAGTGTGGATTAATTAAGGAAAGCCAGCACGGATTTGTTAAAGGCAAATCGTGTTTAACTAACTTGATCGAGTTTTTTGATGAGGTAACAGAGAGGGCTGATATGGGCAAAAGGCATTTGATAAAGTGCCACATACAGTAATAGGCTTGCCAGCAAAGTTGAAGCCCATGGAATAAAAGGGACAGTGGCAGCATGGATACAAAATTGGCTAGGTGACAGGAAACAGAGAATAATGGTGAATGATTGTTTTTCGGACTGGAGGAGGGTGTGCAGTGGTGTTCCCCAGGGGTTGGTGCTGGGACCACTGCTTTTCTTGGTATATATTAATGACTTGGAAGTATAGTGAACAGTGAGGAGGATAGTGATAGACTTCAAGAAGACATAGACAGGCTGGTGAAATGGGCGGATACATGGCAGATGAAATTTAATACAGAAAAGTGCGAAGTGATACATTTTGGTAGGAAGAACAAGGAGAGGCATTATAAACTAAAAGGTACAATCCTAAAGGGGGTGCAAGAACAGAGATACCTGGGGGTATATGTGCACAAATCGTTGAAGGTGGCAGGGCAGATTGAGAAAGTGGTTAAAAAAGCATACGGGATCCTGGGCTTCATAAATAGAGGCACAGAGTACAAAAGCAAGGAAGTTATGACGAACCTTTATAAAACACTGGTTTGGCCTCAGCTGGAGTATTGTGTCCAATTCTGGGCACCGCACTTTAGGGAGGATGTGAAGGCCTTAGAGAGGGTGCAGAAAAGATTTATGAGAATGATTCCAGGGATGAGGGACTTCAGTTACGTGGCTAGACTAGAGAAGCTGGGGTTGTTCTCCTTAGAGCAGAGAAGGTTGAGAGGAGATTTGATAGAGGTGTTCAAAATTATTAGGGGTCTAGACAGAGTAGATAGAGAGAAACTGTTCCCATTGGTAGAAGGGTCGAGAACCAGAGGACACAGATTTAAGGTGACTGCCAAAAGAACCAAAGGCGACATGAGGAAAAACTTTTTTACGCAGCAAGTGGTTAGGATCTGGAATGCACTCCCTGAAAGGGTGGTGGAGGCAGACTCAATTGTGGCTTTCAAAAGGGAATTGGATAAGTACCTGAAGGAAAAAAATTTGCAGGGCTACGGGGAAAGGTGGTGGAGTGGGACTAGCTGAAGTGCTCTTGTAGATAGCCGGCACAGGCTTGACGGGCCGAATGGCCCCCTTCAGTGCTGTAACCATTTTATGATTCTATATAGCGCCTTTCACAACCTCAGGATCTCCAAAGAGCTTTACAGCCAATGTAGTACTTTTGAAGTGTAGTCACTGTTGTAATGTAGGAAATGCGGCAGCCAATTTGTGCACAGCAAGCTCCAAAAACAGCAATGTGATAATGATCAGATAATCTGATTTTAGGTGTTGGTTGAGGGATAAATATTGTCCAAGACACTGAGAGAGCTCCCCTGTTCTTCTTCTCACCTGATCTTTTACATCCACTTGAGAGGGCAGACGGGGCCTTAACTTAATGTCCCATGGCACCTCCGACAGTGCAACACTCCCTTAGTACTGCACTGGAGTGTCAGCCTAGATTTGGTGCTCAAGTCCCTGGAGTGGGACTTTAACCCACAACCTTCTGACTTAGAGGCTTGAGTGCTACCACTGAGCCACAGCTAAGACCAGTATGTATTTAAATGCGCTGCAGTCAGATCAGACTGTCACTCAATTCTATTTTTTAGCATTGAGAAGGTCAGTGCTGGGCCCCAGGATGTTTGCAAACTATGGACATCAGTATGATGACATATACCATAAATGATTCTTCCTCTATGCATTTGCACATCATGCAAAGCAACTTGGAAATCTTTCTGAATTTGTAGAGAAAATAGTGGATTTTGTTTTGAAGCTAAAGAACAGGGCCCCGATATTTACTGAGAGGTGGGGAGGGTGCACGTGAGGCCAAAAACGGCCAAAGAACCCGGCAAGGCCAGGGACACCGAGGCTCTGATGATTTTAACGGCAGGACCTCATTTAAAGTTTTGTAGGACCGTCTCCCACCTGGCAGCCAGCCAAATGGACAGCCTGGCCAGCAGATGGGAGGGAATAACAGCAGCAGGAAGCCGCAGCCAGGGACCCTTGGGAAAGGTCCCCGGCAATCATGAGGTCAGAGAGGCTGTGTTCGGGTTGGAGATGCCTGCGATCGGGGCTGGGTGGGAAGTCGGGAATCGGGGCTGTGGGAGGTCAGGAATCGGGATTGAAGGGAGGCTGAAGGCTTCCATGAGGGGCTGGGGGGAAGCACTTCTTTTCCTCCTGGCCCACAAGGAGTGCTGGAAAAGGGTCTTACCTTGGGGAGCTTGCAGCTCCTGCCTCACTTTCACTGCCGGGATTCCCGACCCCTGGGAAACCCGTGCAGCAGCAGTAAATTTTAAATTGGCTCCCAATTGTACTGTGGGAGCCAGATTTAAATATGTTAATGAGCTAGTTTCTTTTAGGGAAGGAAACCTGCCGTCCTTCCCCAGTCTGGCCTATACATGACTCCAGTCCCGCACATGGTTGACTCTTAACTGCCTGGCCTATCAAACCACTACTTCAAGACTACCACCAGCTTCTCAGGGCTAATAAGGATTGGCAATAAATGCTGGCCTTGCCAGTGTTGTCCGTATTCTAAGAATGAATTAAAAAAAGAGGTTATACTGCTATCTGTGCATTTGAACCAGATACGAAAGCCCTGGCAGGTGGAGGTTTTCACTTCCTGCTTTAATACATTCAGGAATCAGATCAGTGATTGGTTGTGACTGATGCAACGTTTTGTTTAGAGATTGCTTATTACATGATCAGATTTTTTAAATGACACTGGTAGTTTCCACTGAACTGCATCTGCTTCACATGTTCTATATTTATCGAGTATGCACAGCTGTAAAGCTTCATTGATTGCACAAAGAAAGAAGATAGCACTGCAGCAAATCTAAATATAGGTTAATGCAATCTTGGAGGCATTTCCTTGAATTCTCTAATGTACTTTCAATCTAATGAATGGGGTTAAAAGCCCAATTTTTCTGTCTTTTTTTAAAGAATAGCAAATCCACATAAACATTTATTAGTCTTGTCCATGCTACAGGGTATGCCAGGATGATATTTATTTTATAGGAATATATTTATCCAAGGTATGTCTTAACGGAGTGACTAGGAGGGTCTTTTTCCAATAACGAGTACATAAACGACAATTCAGGTATTGACGTAGGAACATTGGAACATGAGTAGGCCATTTAGCCCCTTGAGCCTGTTCCGCCATTCAATGAGATCATGGCTGATCTGCGACCTAACTCATATCCCTTAATACACTTGGTTAACAAAAATCTATCAACATCAGATTTAAAATTAACAATTGATCTAGCATCAGTTGCCATTTGTGGAAGAGAGTTCTAAACTTTTACCACCCTTTGTGTGTAGAAGTGTTTCCTAATTTCACTCCTGAAAGGTCTGGCTCTAATTTTTAGACTATGCCCCCTAGCCCTAGATTCCCCAACCAGTGGAAATAGTTTCTCTTTATCTACCCTATCTGTTCCCCTTAATATCGTGAAAGCTTCGATCAAATCACCCCTTAACCTTCTAAATTCTAGGGAATATAACCCTAATTTGTGTAATCGCACCTTGTAATTTAACCCTTGGAGTCCAGGTATCATTCTGGTAAACCTACGCTGCAATCCCTCCAAGGCCTTATCATTCCTCAGGTATGATGCCCAGAACTGCTCACAGTACTCTAGGTGTGGTCTAACCAGGGCTTTGTATAGCTGCAGCATAATTTCTACCCCTTGTATTCTAGTCCTCTAGATATAAAGGCCAGTATTCCATTAGCCTTTTTGATTATTTTCTGTATCTGTTCATGACATTTTAATGATCTATGTACCTGGATCCCCAAGTCTCTTTGGACCTCCACTATTTTTAGCTTTTCACCATTTAGAAAGTACCCTGTTCTATCCTTTTTAGGTCCAAAGTGGATGACCTCACATTTGCCTACATTGAAATCCATTTGCCACAGTTTTGCCGATTCACTTAATCTATCGATATCCCTTTGTAATTTTATGTTTTCATCTACACTGCTTACAATGCTATCTTTGTGTCATCGGCAAATTTGGATATATGGCTTTCTATGCCATAATCTAAGTCGTTAATAAATACTGTGAATAGTTGAGGCACCAATACAGATCCCTGTGGGACACCACTAGTCACATCCTGCCAATTAGAGTACCTACCCATTATCCCTACTCTGTCTCCTGCCGCTCAGCCAGTTTCCTAACCAGGTCAATAATTTGCTTTCAATTCCATGGGCTTCTACTTTAGTTAACAGCCTCTTATGAGGAACTTTATCAAATGCCTTCTGGAAGTCCATATAAATAACATCCATCGACATTTTCCTGTCCACTACTTTAGTAAAAATTTGTAAAAATTCTTGGTGTTGATTTTGATATCCCTTGCAAGTTTCTTTTCATACTCCTTTTTGTAGCTCTTACTATCTGTTTTGTGACCCTTTGCTGTTCTTTGTATCTTTCCCATTCGCCAGGATCTGTTCTATTATTTGCATTTTTGTACGCTTTTTCTTTTAGTTTTATGCTGTCTCTTACCTCTTTAGTCCTCCATGGCTGTTTTTTGGCAAGTAGAGCTCTTGCTCCTCAGGGGTATAAACTGGTTCTGTATCACATTAAATTCTTTTTTGAACATCTCCCACTGATCTTCTGTCATTGTACCCATTAACAGATTTGCCCACTTTACTGTGGACAGTCTCTGTCTCATCCCGATGAAGTCAGCCTTACCTAAATCTAGAATCTTAGTAGCTGTTTCGCGTTTCTCCCTCTCAAATGCTACGTTGAACTCGATCATGTTATGATCGCTATTGGATAAATGTTCATGCACCGTTAGGCTGTTAACTAAATTTGGCTCATTACTCATTACTAAATCTAATATGGCTTGCCCCCTTGTTGCTTCTAGGACATATTGTTGTAGAAAACTATCCCGGACACACTCAACAAATTCACTACCTTTCTGATAGGTGCTGGTCTGCTTATTCCAATCTATATGCACGTTAAAATTTCCCATTAAAACCACTCTGCCTTTGCTATATGCTTGTCTAATCTCTGCATTTATACAATCTAGCACTTCACAGCTGCTACCAGGGGGCCTATACAGAACTCCCACTACAGTCTAAAATGCTTTCCTATTTCTTAATTCTACCCATAAAGTCTCTTATCATTGAAGTGATTTCATCCTTAATCACTAAGGCTACTCCTCCCCCTCTTCCATTTTCCCTATCGTTCCTGTAGCCTTTATAACCTGAAATATTTAGTTCCCAGTCCTGACCGTCTTGCAGCCATGTCATATCCTCCAATTTGAATTTGCGCCTACAATTCATTCAATTTATTCCTTGTACCACATGCATTTGTATAAAGAATGCTTATTTGGGCCACACACCCTAGCTTGTTCTTCAACTCTAATGTTTTACTCACATGTTTCTTATTTCTGTCTCCTGGTTTAATCAGTTTACATCTTTTAGTTTTCCCTTTACCTGTAAAGAAAGAAAAGAAAGACTTGCAATTATATAGCGCCTTTCACGACCACCGGACGTCTCAAAACGCTTTATGCCAATTAAGTACTTTTGAAGTGGAGTCACTGTTGTAATGTGGGAAACGCGGCAGCCAATTTGCGCACAGCAAGCTCCCACAAACAGCAATGTGAAAATGACCAGATAATCTGTTTTTGTTATGTTGGTTGTATGTAGTGCCTAAAGCACAGTTTCTGACTCTTACTCTGCTCTACCTGCTTTATGTTCATGATATCCCACATAACCCATGGAGGATGAAATTCCTTCAGTGGATAATTTTAACAAAAAAGTCAGACTAAGTATAGAACAGAGAATTCAGCTTTATGCTCAATCATGCTGAGATTTTCTTTAAAATTACATACACGCCAACCTATAAAACTTGGAAAAGCTGACAAATAGCTCCTAAAAACAACTCAAAAAGCAACGTACAACTGGAAACAGCCCTGACTAAAAACCTAAAAGCAAAGGCCACTGCTTCAAGGCGAATGAATAATTACATTTTTTTATAACATTGGATTTCAGGATTTTATTGGTGTTTTGGGATCATATTCTGTTTTTCAGTTTGTTTTTCTGTGAAAACTGAAACACAATGGCTTCATGTATGTCCGTTATCACCAACCCGGGCATTTTCCATCATTCCCAGGACCAAGCTCTTGTCTTCGTGCGACACTTTACGACAAGCTTTCGTCATACTGAGCAGTTGATGACCATTTGTTATTATTCACTGTTGTAGTTGCCTGGTGTTGCCAAGGAACCACTTCTGGTTGTTTGGTGCACTGGAATCCCATTACTGCAAATTAATTTCAATAATATTGTGATTTGCTGGTAGGAGAGGAGAGCCATCGCCAAGTGGTGTATAACTTGAGGTATTCAGTGAGAAACAGCGTATGAGGTGGGCACACCTAATTTTGTCAGAGCAAAATCTTGAATCGCTGGAGAAAAATGATTTTATTTTCATGTTTTGTAAGATCGTTCTCATGGGCTGCTGCTCCACAACATGTGACAAGTTCATCTTTAGCCATAAATGATTGAATCCAAAACCAATCCCTACCCTACAAGTTAAAGCTACCTGTACAGAGCACATTGACCAACCCGAGCCTGCTTCTTCTGTGTCCTTTTCAATGACTGGGACTCTGCTTACATTTGATTTCCTGGACTCCTGCCATTAAGACTGCGCTGCTCTGCTGAACTACACTGAATGCCTTGGCTGATGTGCCTGTGTTCTGCTACTCAACTTCTTCAAGTTTAATGGAACCTGTTTCAGCCCACAGTGCCTATCTCATCACCTGCTGATGTTATCCACTGGGCTTCAAGACTGTACTCCAGTGCACTGCTGGCTTCAAGTCTTTACTCTGCTGCTGTCTTGGATCCTAAGCAGAAATCAATTTCTCTGCTGACTTCTGGGCTTTACTGTGACTTCCACCTACTGAGACTGTATCCTCTATTCCACTGCCAGGCCTGCTTCTGTGGGCTCAGTTTCTAGTCCTGTACTGGGAATTTTCATCCTATGCTGAGTTAACTCTGTTCCGGTCCTGCTGGTTCCCATTCTGCTCTGGATTGTTCTCCCAAGCTGCTGAGTGTCCTCTGATTTGCTACTATCTGCTTATTTCCCGTGGCCACTGATTCTGTTCTGTTCACTCATCCTTCGGACCTTCTCCTTTGCCTCTTTGATCAAGTTTTTGGCCACCCCTCCTTGTAAGTCCTTCTTTGGACCATCACCCATCACCCCTGTGCTTGCTGACCTACATTGGCTCCTAGGCTGGCAACCCCTCAGTTTTTAAATTCTCATTCTTGTTTTCAAATCCCTCCATGGCCTCGCCCCTCCCTATACCTGTAACCTCCTCCAGCCCTACAACCCTCCAAGATCTCTGTGCTCCTCCAATACTGACTTCTTGCTCATCCTCGACTTTCATCGCTCCACCATTGGCAGCAGTACTTTTAGCTGACTAGGCCCTAAGCCCTGGAATTCCCTGCCAAAACCTCTCCATCTCTCTACCTCTCTTTCATCCTTTAGGATTGTCCTTAAAACCTACCTCTTTGACCAAGTTTTTGGTCACCTGTCTTAATATCTCCTTATCTGGCTCGGTGTCAAATTGTGTTTGTTAGTGCTCCTGTGAAGCACCTTGGGATGGGTTACTACATTAAAGGCACTGTATAAATGCATGTTGTTGTTGTTGTTGTTTGGTTTGCTATCCATTTTTTGATTACGCCTCTGTGAAGTGCTTTGGGTCATTTTTCTATGTTTAAGATGTTTTTCTTGTGGCTATAGTTTCCTCTCTGTCGCTGAGCTTGAATTTCCTCAGGGTTTCTCCCACTGCAATGCCATAACATCAGGAGAAGTTCTGACAAATTTCACTCTCTCTCTCACACACTCACTCACACACACATACATATATACATATTTGTGGTTCTCTATAACCCTATTAGTCTTTTCCATCTCTCTATCTGTGTAGATCTGTGGTTCTGTGTACATCACTATGGTTGAAAGTTCCTCTGTATCTCTCTTTGTGTATTCTCTCTGTCTCCTGTGTGTCTGTGTCTCTCCCTTGCCTCATCTCCCCTTTTTCTTTTTGCTCGTATCTAATTTTTCCTGTCTCTCTCTCACTGTGCCTACATTTTTCTATCTCAAGTTCTCTGTGCAACTCTCTCTTTCCCCTCAGCCTACCTCCCTCCCCTCAAACTTCCTCCTTCTGGATATTACCCTGCACTCACTGGCTATTCTTTGCAGCTGGGAAATTTGCTGTTCATCTTTTAAAGTGTTCATAGCACTTGTATCAGATAAGTAAAAATTACTCAGCAAACGTATTATATGCGCTATAAACACTTTAAAAATAGAACATTATGTTTTCCCAGTGGCAAAGAACAGCCAGTGAGCCCAGGGAGTGGCGGCGATCAGAGGCAGGCAGTGTTATCATTGTGGGTACTTTGAGGTCTGAGCCAGTAAACCGGCAAAAATCAGCTGGAGGGCCTCCAGAATCTGAAGTCGGGGCGCACCCCATGGGAGAGGGTGGGAGATCACTACTGTCCCACTGCTTCTCAGGGCTTTAGGTTGTAGGGGGTGTTCCTCCATTGAAGAGGCAAATCACTGGAGGAGGAATCAACCAGAGCTAGAAATTACGTTTGAGGAACCACTATGTGAACGGATTGGGCAGTAGTCCAAAAAGTGAGTTATCCATTCTGAATGTGGAGAGTCGGCAACTATGTAATTATTTACAGGTGGAATCTCACCTTCATGATCTCTGACTTGCTATCAAGAAGGCTTTTCCACAAAGAATTCAGTGCATGAGTTACCACGGGTTGATTTTGCTTGTCTCCTAATGACTGGCAAAGCCCTGCTTGAAAGTCACCCGTTGCCTTTGGCACAGGTGGAGCAAGAAAATGAGAATTTGTTTTTCTCTATCGGGGGGGAGAGGATGCAAAAATCTGTTTATAAATTTGATCTAAAATGGAAGCTCAGGCCACTTGGTAGTTGTACCAGAACTGCAAACCGATAATGCACCATTTAGAGGCAAAGAAAATATTCCTAAGTTGGTTCAGAGGGTTTGATGTGGTATTAGGTCATATAGAATATGAAGGTATCTGGTTTGATCCTTGCTCAGTAGTGAATTAGCTGACCTCAGGTGTAATGGGCTATTCAATTTGGCCTCAGTGTCCTGGTTCTATGTAACAGAAAATGCTAGGAATTGGTTTGGCTGCAATTATTCCTCAACACGGGTGAATAGCCTGCTGATATTCACTGTCCAGGCTTCCATATCAAGAATGGCCTTTTGGGTGAGGTTATAGAAGGCTACATCCCCTCATGGACCTTCTCCCCAAGAATAGTCATCGCTTGCAGAGAAGGACAAAGAAAATTTGGAGGACAAAAAGATCAAGCAAAAAATATGAAACCTTAATAAAAGAAAATAGTGATTTTTTTAAAAGGAAAAAATAATAATTGTTGTAAATATTTTGCTATTAGATTTCTAAGTGTGCAGTGTGTAAGGACTTTAAAAATATATTTTCTCAGACTGTTTCTCACCAATTTTCTTCCCTTCCTTAGTTGTTGACTTCCTCATTGAGGTTCAGTTCCACTGGCAATGGTCATTCTCTGGGTCTTCACCCAAGTAGCCATTGTCCATTATCCATGTGTGAGCCTTGACAACAAATTCCAGAAGCCTACTTGAATGTTGAGGGATTGTGCCTGTGCCTCTCACTCAATGTCCACATATGTGGCCATCTAGCAGTGGTGGTAGAACAGTGATCAGGAGTGGAAACCCTGGCCAAGTTTCCCTTCCCCAGCACAGGGCCACTGCAGCCAAATGAGGTGTCCTTACTGCTGCCCCAGCTGAGATCAGCTAACTCAGCGCAGAACAGGGATTGAATCTGGAATCTTCCTGATCTAGTGCTCAGAAGTGGCAATTTTACCTCTGAGCTGTCAAGATAGGTACAGAAGTTTAAGAGCCTTCCTCTTGTAACAACAGAAATCATTTTCACAGGTTTTGCCCTTATCCTAACCTGATCAAATGCCAGTGGACAGATGAGTGCTTTTATGGGTTTTTTTCAATAAGCTCTGATGGAAAAGAGAACTATAGGCTATTTTGTAAAAATGATCCCAAACTGTGTTTGAATAAAAACCTAAAAATAAACCAATATCCATCCACCTGGTACATGCCTGGAATGATTCAACAGTGGCCTGGCAGCCAGTTCAGTGTTATAAACAGAATCCAAAAACAAGTTTTTCCAAAGTAAAAAAAAATCCAAATTGCAGGATCTGAAAATTGTGCTCTATTTTGTTCGTTGTTAGTACTAACATTTGCGATGTCGATGGCATTAAGTATGGATTAGATCGGCTTTGACTTTGGCTGTTGTTGAATAACATGCTGACATTCATTGTCAAGGTTCACATATTTAAAGTGATCACTTGGCTGAGGGACTGGCAGATGAATGGTACATGTGTAGAGTCAGATTATCCTAATATGCCATATAACTGCACCCCAAGAAGTCAATGTCTTCAGGACAGTCATGGAGAAAATTAGCAAGCGGGGAAAAATGAAATCAGGATTAAACAAGCACAGCAGTAGAACATAAAGTATAAGGAAATAGTGTACATGTATGAGAGAGAGAAAGAGAGGTATTTGCAAATAAGTAATGAATCAAGGGTTCACGTTCTTTGATTTACACACAACTTGCAGTTTTCAAGTCATTCAGTTTTATAAATTGCGAATTACTGGTATGTGGTGCTTGCTCAGTTCCCTCTATTGTATTGGAGAGCTCATGTTACAGGCATTGTGATATTTAGCTTTGATTATGCGACAAGTAAAAGGTATGCCTTTTCATAGTTACTGTTCTTCAGTTAGATATAATAGATTTATTCACTATATATATATATATATATAAAAAACTATTTTCATTGCAGTTTAGAGTATATTAGAAATCCAACCCACATTAGGAGGAATTTTGATTCCCTCCACCATGAAATGAGGCAAAACGGGAGTTAAAATGGAAATGGTACACTTACTGCTCGATTCCTGCCCATGGCCATTTTAATGGCTGCTGTTTTTTCGGGCGGCTGAAGTACCTGCCTCACTCAAGTGGTAGGCTCATAAATTTATGCAAATAGGAGTCATTTAGATAGGACACTAATGCAATTTTGATGGACTACTGAATGTCTACTTTGGACGTCCCTCTCAGTAAACCTGGCGGGTAGGAAGCAGAGGCCCTATAAACTAAGTGTTAAAGTTTCCTTTATGGGGCAATGAAGAGCAGGAGTGTACCTCTAGGACGCACAAAGAAAGTTTGTCCACTGCCACCCGTGTTCCCCCCACCCACCCGTGAAACCCACCCTAAACCATGGCCCCCATGACTAACCTGACTGACTGTCTGGTGGCCGTCGGACCAGCCGATGTTTGCAGGCTGAAAGCCGACAAGCTACCTCTGGATACCTGTTTCTAGTGGGCAGCTGGCAGGTGGGATGTAATTGAGGCTGGTAAAATAGACCGGGCCTCCCCCCGCAGCTCCTGGATGGGCGACCCGCGTGCCCTCCTGGCTTCTCACCCGGGAGTTAAACTTCTCCCTGTCAGCCCCGATATTTACGGGGAGATGGGGAGTGTGCGGGGGAGGCCAAAAACAGCCGAAGAACCTGGCAAGGCCAGAGACGCAGAGGTCCTTCCAAACCTAACGGCAGGACCTCATTAGCATTTTTTTGTTCCGTTTCCTGCCCGGCAGCCGGCCAAATTGACAGCCTGGCTGGCAGCTGGGAGGTAAAACCAGCGGCAGGAGGCCACACCCGGGGACCCTTGGGGATTGACATGAATCTGTCACTCATGACTTATGAAATAATACTGAGTGGCCTGCGGGTGGCGCTGTCCAGGGAGAGTATAAATACTCGGGCATGGGCCCAGCTTGCGCAGGACATTCTTAACAGGAACTAGTGAAGGACACAACGAGACCTCCATGTTGTAAAACAGTTGATTAAAGTTTTCTTTAACGCTTAGACCAAGTGCTTAGTAGTTTTCTTACGTCAGGGATGATCCCTGGGAAGGGTGGCGATCGCAGCAGGGTGGAGAGAGAGGTCACTGGGCTGGAGGGAGAGAAAGGCCATTGAGGCTGGAGCAGGGAGGTCGGTGATCACATCGGTAGGGAGAGAGATGCCACGATCGGCACGGGGGAGGCCGAAGGCTTCCTTGAGGGGCCAGGGGGAGCACTCCTGCTCCTCCTGGCCCACAAGGCGTACTGAGAAAGACACTTATCTTGTGGAGCTGGCAGCTCCTGCCTCCCTTTCACTGCCGGGTTTCCCGACCCCTGGGAAACTCGTGCAGCAGCAGTGAATTTTAAATCGGGCTCCCAATTGCACTGTGCAGTGTGCACATGTGCAGCGTGTTGGGGATGCGTTCCCCGTATATAAGTCCTGAACCCCCCCACCGATCCTCTCCCGCCATGGTGGGTGGTGGGAGGGATTAATATTGAGGTCATTGTGTTTTTGTTAAGATGTCTTGTGATTTTCACTTGCCATTCTGTTCTGTAAAATTGTTTTCTGATGTCCTTCACCTCTTTTTGTTCCCTCAGGCCTGTCCCAGGATCTCTGTCTTCATTACTGCATCTCCACAACAGACACAGGCAGCCCATGCCAGGGTCCATGCCTGGCAACCTCCCCAATTCCACAATGCCAGGATCTTCTGCAGTATTGATGCCTGTAAGTGTTCGTGATTTTTCTGTTCTTAATATTGAGTCATCTTACTATTTAAATGTAAATTCAGGCCATTGTAGCATGGCATATAACTATCTTGTTACAAATTTGAATTTGCCATAGATATCTTCTCAGTTTCAGTGGCACCAGTTGCTCCTGTAAGTGGTGTGAGCATTTTAACTTTTATGGAAGTTCACTCTCATTGCCTTGTACAGTAGTACAACCCAGGTAGGTAACAATAATATCCCCTTATGATCAGAATTGGCTGTTCATGTTTTTTGCGTTTGTGCTTCTTCAATCTCTCTGAAAGTAGACTGAGCAAACACTTAGAAACATAGAAGATAGGAGCAGGAGTAGGCCATTCGGCCCCTCGAGCCTGCTCCGCCATTCGATGAGATCATGGCTGATAATCCAAACTCAGTACCCTGTACCTGCCTTCTCCCCATATCCCTTGATACCTTTAGCTTTAAGAAATATATCTAACTCATTCTTGAATATATTTAATGACTTGGCCTCAACTACCTTCTGTGGTAGAGAATTCCACAGGTTCACCACTCTCTCGGTAAAGAAATTCTTCCTCATTTCTGTCCTAAATGGCTTACCCCTTATCCTTAGATTATGACCCCTGGTTCTGGACTCTCCGACCATCGGGAACATTCTTCCTGCATCTAGTTTGTCCAGACCTGTCAGAATTTTATATGTTTCGATGAGATCCCCTCTCATTCTTCTATACTCCAGCGAGTATAAGCCCAATCGACCCAATCTCTCCTCATATTCATTCCTGCCATCCCAGGTATCAGCCTTGTGAATCTTCGCTGAACTCCTTCCATGGCAAGAACATCCTTCCTCAGATAAGGCGACCAAAACTGCACACAGTACTCAAGGTGTGGTCTCACCAAGGCCCTGTACAACTGCAGCAGGACATCCCTGTTCCTATACTCAAACCCTTTCGCTATGAAGGCCAACATACCATTTGCCTTCTTCACCGCCTGCTGCATCTGCATGCTTACTTTCAGCGACTGGTGCACAAGGACACCCAGGTCTCGTTGCACTTCCCCTTCTCCCAATCTATTGCCATTCAGATAATAGTCTGCCTTTCTGTTTTTGACACCAAAGTGGATAACCTCGCACTTATCCACGTTATATTGCATCTGCCACGCTTCTGCCCACTCACCCAACCTGTCCAAATCATCCTGGAGTTTCTCGGTATCCTCCTCGCAGCACACACTCCCACCCAGCTTTGTGTCATCTGCAAACTTGGAGATATTACATTTAGTTCCCTTATCTAGATCATTAATGTATATTGTGAATAGCTGGGGTCCAAGGACCGATCCCTGCGGTACCCCACTAGTCACTGCTTGCCACTCGGAAAAAGACCCATTAATTCCTACTCTCTCCTTTCTGTCCGCCAACCAGTTCTCAATCCAAGTCAATACCTTGCCCCCAATCCCATGTGCCTTAACTTTACACGCTAATCTCTTATGCGGGACCTTATCGAAAGCCTTTTGAAAGTCCAAATACACCACATCTACTGGTTCTCCCTTATCTATTTTCCCAGTTACATCCTCAAAAAATTCCAGTAGATTAGTCAAGCACGATTTACCTTTTGTAAATCCATGTTGACTTTGTCCGATCCTGTCACTGTTTTTCAAGTGCTCAGCTATTACATCCTTTATAATGGACTCTAGCATTTTCCCCACTACCGATGTCAGGCTGTAATTCCCCGCTTTCTCTCTACCACCCTTTTTGAATAGTGGGGTAACATTAGCTACCCTCCAATCCATGGGTACAGTTCCAGATTCCATCGAATGTTGGAAGATGATCAGCAATGCATCTACTATTTCTAGGGCCACTTCTTTAAGTACCCTAGGATGTAGATTAACAGGCCCTGGGGATTTATCGGCCTTCAATCCCGTCAATTTCCCTAACACCATTTCCCTGCAAATACTGATTTCTTTCAGTTCCTCCCTTTCATCAGACCGTATGTTCTCCAACATCTCTGGGAGGTTATTTGTGTCCTCCTTTGTGAAGACAGAACCAAAATATGCATTTAATTGGTCTGCCATTTCTTTGTTCCCCATTATAACTTCCCCCGCTTCTGACTGCAAGGGACCTACACTTGATTTCACTAATCTTTTTCTCTTCACATATCTATAAAAGCTCTTACAGTCAGTTTTTATGTTACCAGCAAGCTTACTTTCATATTCTATTTTCCCCTTCTTAATTAATCCCTTTGTCCTCCTTTGTTGAATCCTAAACTGCTCCCAATCCTCAGGGCTACCGCTTTTTCTGGCCAATTTATATGCCCTCTCCTTGGATCTTATGCTATCCCTAATTTCCATTGTTAGCCATGGTTGAGTCACCCTTTTTGTTTTATTCTTATGCCACACTGGGATGAACAAATTCTGTAGTTCATCCATGTAGTCTTTGAATGTTTGCCATTGCCTATCCACCGTCAACCCCTTGAGTGACATTCCCCAATCAATCCTACCCAATTCGCGCCTCATACCATCGTAGTTTCCTTTATTTAAATTCAGGACCCTAGTCTCTGATTCAACTACTTCACTCTCCATCCTAATGAAGAATTCTATCATATTATGATCACTCTGACCCAAGGGGCCTCGTACAACAAGATTGCTAATTAATCTTTTCTCGTTACATAATAGCCAGTCTAAGATGGCCTGATCTCTGGTTGGTTCCTCAACATATTGTTCCAGAAAACCATCTCGTAAACATTCTAGGAATTCCTCCTCCACAGTATTTTTACTAATTTGGTTAGCCAAATCTATATGTAAATTAAAGTCACCCATGATGACTGCTGTGCCCTTACTGCATGCTTCTCTAATTTCCCTTTTAATGCCGTCCCCAACCTCCGTATTACTGTTTGGAGGTGTATATACCACTCCCACTAACGTTTTCTGCCCCTTGTTATTTCTCAGTTCTACCCATACAAATTCCGCATCATCAGAGCTAATATCCTTCCTTTCAATTGTGTTAATCCCCTCTTTCACCAGCAATGCTACCCCACCTCCCTTTCTTTTTTGCCTATCTTTCCTAAATATTGAATAACCCTGGATGTTGAGTTCCCAGCCTTGGCCACCCTGGAGCCATGTTTCTGTAATCCCAATCAAATCGTATTCATTTACCTCTATTTGCGCAGCTAATTCATCCACCTTGTTCCGAATGCTCCTTGCATTAAGACACAAAGCCTTCAGGTTTGTTTTTTTAACGCTCTCAGACCTATATGAATTATTATTTACTGTGACCATGTTTGATTTAAACCGTTGAGTTCTTTGCCTTCTACTTTTGTTTTTCTCCTTCCTGTCTTTAGCTTTTATCCTTGTTTCCCTTTCCTCTGTCTCCCTGCTCAGGTTCCCAACCCCCTGCCACTTTAGTTTAAACCCTCCCCAACAGCACTAGCAAACACTCCCCCTAGGACATCGATGGGGCTTGATACAAATCCTTAAGATGCTTTATTCACAGCGATTGAACATACTGAGTAACAGTTAGTTCAGATTCATTTATTTCAATCAATACGTGTCGTTGTGTAATAGTAAAAAATAATGAACATGCTATGCTTCCCCACATCAGTGGGTTACCTTACTTGACTTAAACAAGATCATTTCTGAATTTTCACTCCTGCATTTCAATCTTCTTGCTGCATGAGCAGCTCACCCAACAGAGTTCAAATGAGGCCTGACTATAAAAATGCCTGATGAAAGTGGTTACTTCAAAGTTGACCTTGTGGCCTTTTATTAATTATTGAATCCCTTAAATTAGATAATTCTGTCTGACTCTCTGGACTTTTTAAGTGCATTATCAACAGCAGAAGTTGGCCAAAGATGGATTTGCAAAATTACTCTACTTAACTGATGAAAAGTAATTAAAGAGGTTTTTTTTTCCAATTTTTGCTACCTGACTTTTCTTAAAACACATGTTTTGAACGTGTTGCCCCTGAAATTCCCTGGGGCTTCTTGTGATCTCCTGCTGTAACTTCAGTGGAAGATTGGTGGAGTCCCTGAAGAAATGGCTGAAAATGTCATCCAGCTTAACATACGAACCAGTTTAACAAAATGTGAAATACAAACAGAATATTTTTAAAACAAAGAGTAAAAACTGCAAATGCTGGAAACCTTAAATAAAAACTGAAAGTGCTGGAAATACACAGCAGGCTAGTCAGCATCTGTAAAGATCAAAGACAGGCATTTACATTTTGGATGATTATCCTTCATCAGAAATGTTTTAAATACTTTCATGACAGATGGCTTAGTAACTGAAATACTGGATTGTTGGAGTCTCTAGGGATAATTTTCTGACTTTATGCTCTCGACAGGGAGCCTCACTCTCTGATAGCACATATCAGTAGTTCATGCGTGAACTGTGCATAATTTTCTATTTCCATTTAAATAGAAATTATTGGACAGAAAATTGTGCAAAGCGCATGTGCAAATTTTCAGTATTTACTGCTGGCAAGTGAGACTCCATGCTGGAAGATGACCCAGTCTGAGCTCTAAATTCAATTCCCCATTTGAATGACCTTGGGAAACTCACTTCTGCTTTGTGCAGGTTTTCCGTTCATGGTTTCTTCTCCCTTTATGCTTCAGGATGCTTCCACTGTCAAAAATGCCATTGGAGGCAACTGTAGTTAAGGACCTGATACGAATTATATTGGAGGCACCAAAACCCTTCTCAACTGGGATTTCACTGGGTAACTAATAAAAAGTTAGAATGTTTCTGGCAGTGCATTTGCCATTAGATTTGGCATTTGAATCTGATTATTGTAAGTCTGTCCTCTCAACCCATATTTAAAATGTGCGTTTACCATATTTGGCCTATAGGCACCTTCCCTTATCATTGAGAAAGTTCCTGCTTAGATTCCCCTAAATTTGGACTAACTGCTCATGCACAAGATTTATGCATACACAGTTGTTTTAGAATCACATTTGCAATCTGAGGACCAGTGCACATGCAAATCTTGCATATTTGTTCTGTTTTTGTTAAATCCTTCATACAGTATAATTGTAGTGCTTCAACGATTCAGCACCAAAGAGAGCCAACTCAATTTCAATGGAAATAGTTCTATAATATAACAGGGTCATAAATTGCCCAGGAGAGAGATTGAAAAGGGTTTGGCAGTTTGATCTTAGAACAAAAAGGGACAAATAAGACAAGTTGAGGGTCAAAGGCTCAGGATGATGCTTCCAGAGAGTTTATAAAGTGTGTGGAGTGAAAATCAGCGATAGAAAATTGGCAGCCCTTTGACGTCAATGGAAAAGAAAATCAGGCGGGGTGTAAATGGGCTGCTGATTTGTTATCGCCAATTTCATCCCTTATGATGTGTATACAAACCAGGAAGGTCTCAGGTTCAAACCCTGATCTATACTCAGTTACCTGGTCTCAGCCAGAATTGGCAATAGGGACAATACAATTGGTTTCAGTGCCCTGGGATTAAGGAGGGCAAAAAATGGCCATGGTTCTTGATACTGATCACTATGCAGTGATCCCAACTGCAGTACGCATGTGTGAAGATTGGGTGAGGAAAAGAATCATGGTTGAATAGCTTCATTGTCAAGGCTCATTGATAAAGAATTGCTACTTGGACATGGTATTGGACTGTGTCTGGAACTGAACTCCAGCAAGAAGTAAATGCCTTAATGAAAGGATTGGAAGGAATAAAAATTAAGTATTGATATGAAAGCTTTTACTTAAAATTGAGTTTTTAAAGCATGTCACATACGTAGTGGATCAAATTTTGCTTCAATCACTGATTTTACTTTTCCCTATACTAACAGCTAGGTTATTGAAACTGTAACTATATTCAAGCCACCTCCCACTTTCTTGGCAGGACACCATTTGGATAGCAATTTTCATGGAGCCAGTAATGCTGTTTACGTCAACTCAAAGTAATTTTTCTCTAGAATTTTAGGGTGTAGGCAGCATTGGACTCTAGCTTTGAGCAATGTTGGATTTTCCATTTTGTTTATCATTGCCATTAAGACGTGCAAATTTTGTACCAATTAATACATTTATTAGGGTACATTTCAGAGTTCTTTATGCTGCACAAATGGTAATTACTGCTTTTAGTAAATCACACTTCACTGGCTATTAATTTCATAATAGCAGGTAAGTTGAGTGGAAATTGGGAGCAATTCTGTCAATATTTAGACAATCTGGCAGAGAAATGACAAAGCCAATGGAATGTTAGGACACAGCCAGAATAGTGGAGTGCAAGTCTATGCTGAGGCTTCATTATGCATTGGGTCTGACCACACATGGACTAATATGTTCTTATATGTAACAATGAAGGAACCTCTTCTTACCCTGGAACCTTACTATGGACTGGTGCAATATATTTTTTGAAAATATTTAATATCTGTAACCCAGTGAGACTGCAGAGTTTCCTTACATTGGGCCTATGGTGAAAACAGAGGCCTAGAAATTCGGTGGTTTACCGCCACCCGTTACCGCCAGATTCAGGCGGAAAAATTGCTGCCTCCACTCTTACGCAAGCTGTCGGCGGGTCCCATAGCAGCCGCCATTTTCGGATGGCTGGCAGCGCTGTCGATATCAGCGATTGCTAAAATCATGGAACTGATGCAGATCGTGATGTCAGTGAGTGTGCAACGCTCACTTGACGCCCAATCTGCGAGTTTGGAGTTCGTCATTCAACTTACCGGCATGCATTAAGTGCTATGAGCTGAGCAAGTGTTGACAAGCAGGAGGGAGGCTCCAGCAGCGGTATGTAAAGGGATCATCAGCAACAACTTGCACCTGACATGTTTCTGCAGTTTGACTAGCTCTGTGCAACTTTCTGCAACTCCAGCAGCTTTATTAACTTCTTTAAAGGTTCTAAGGTAACAGGGAGAGTTGTTGCAAGTGGAGAATGCCTTCATTCTTCTTTAAAGGCTTCTGCTCACAACACCTGCTCACAGTCATGGGGGCTCTACTGGCAGTCCCCCTCACACTCGAGTATCTTTGGGAGAGGGAGCGGAGGCAACAAAGAAGATGACAAGATGCCTGCAGAGGGAGGAGGAGGCGGGCCAGGAGGGCTCTCAAAAGGAGGCCTTACTCACCTAGGGTCTTCTGAGAGCACTTCTCTTCTATCCATTTAAGTGAGGAGCAGTGTATTAGGAGGCTCCGCTTCACCAAGGAGATGGTCACAGAACTCTGCCACCTCTTGCAACCAGACTGCAGCCTGAGAGCAGGGCGACCATGGCTCTCCCAGTGGCAGTCAAGTTCACCGTGGCCCTCAATTTCTTCGCCAGCAGATCCTTCCAGTCTGCAGGAGGAGAAATAGCTAACATCTCCCAATTCACCATCCATCGCTGCATCCGGGAGGTCACTGAGACTCTCTATACCAGGAGAAGAGACTACATTGTCTTCTCTCTGAGCAGAGAGAAGCAGGATGAGCACGCATGTGGCTTTGCCAGGATAGCGGGCTTCCCCATGGTGCAGGACGCCATCGACTGCACCCACGTGGCTTTTCGGGCCCCGTATAACAATTCTGAGATCTTCCATAACCGCAAAGGCTACCAGTCACTTATTGTGCAGTTGCAGTGCGACCACGCCCAGCGCTTCCTGATGATCATTGCCCGCTATCCTGGCAGCAGTCACGATGCCTTCATCCTGTGTCAGTCCAGTGTGCCAGCAATCTTCCAGCCACCACATGAAACTCGAGGGTGGCTGCTCGGAGACAAGGGCTATCTGCTCTGCACCTGGCTGATGACTCCCTTCCGCAACCCCAACACTCGTGCCCAGCACTCAAACAATGAGAGCCATGCTTCCACCAGGAGCATTATCGAGCAGGCCTTCGGGCTACTGAAGCAACAGTTCCGCTGCATTAACCACTTGGGAGGAGTCCTCCAGTACACGCCGGAGTGGGTGTCCCTTTTCATGGTGTTCTGCATGCTTCACAACTTGGCCATCACGAGGGTGCAGCCCTTACCAGCAGGGATTGCGGGACCACCTCATGAGGCGGATGGGGGAGAGGAGGAGGAGGAGGAAGAGGAGCAAGAGGAAGAGGACGAAGAGAGAGGGAGGAGGCAGGCAGCCAAACCTCCTTCCAAACGGGCTGTCCATGAACGCCTCATCAGACTCCTATTCCAATGAATGAAACCCTACATCCCTGTTGCTCACCACATCCCCATCATACCATCCCTCTGTCATGGAATATCACAGCATCCTCCTGGGCACAAAGCTGAAATGAGAGACACCACAAAAGATTCCAAACAAAATTAATAACTTTATCAAAAATCAATTCACACATATTTACACTAAAGATATAAACTAATCACCCTTGTGCAATACCTTAGTGCCTGTCATTCGTGTGCCCTTTTCCTGTCCTAGTGCTCCTACGAAGTGCTCCCCAGTGGCTGCAGCGTGGCTGGTGGAAGGCTGCGGAGTTTCCATGGGGAGACTAAAGATGGCCTTGCAGGACGACCTCGAGCAACTCTGGTCTTAGAAGGCCCAGCTGTGGACTGCACCACCTCGACATGGGCAACAGCAGTCTGGGCTGACTGGTTGACAGGCAGCGGCAAGGGCAATGGCGGAGTGGCAGGTGGTGTTAACAGGAATGCTGCCATCCTGAGAGAGGACAACAAGGTCCGGCTCCACTGACCCACTGCCACTCCCCAGGGGCAGGCGCCTCAGCATTCCTAGCAATCTGTTGGAGCACAGATTGCTGGGCTGCTGCAACACCCTGCAAGCCCCGGTCGACACTGGTAAACCCAGCCATGATGACAGCAGTTTGAGTTTGTGTGGCATCAAACTGAGACTGCATGACAGCGGTCTGACCATGGGTAGCATCAGGCTGAGACTGCATGACAGTGGTCTGCGCTTTCACTGCAGCACTAAGACGGTGGGTCACTTCCGCCTGTGCTGCAATGGCAGTCACGACATTGCCCATCACATGCATCATCATGTTTAGGTCGACAAGGTCTCTTCAGGAGTCTGCCATCATTTCCAGCCTGGAAATCCTGGGCTCCAAGTTCTGCGCAAAGCCCCGTGCAATATTGGCGGCGGACTCCTCCATGCTCCTTGACATTGCCAAGAGATTCTCTGGCAGGCTTGCCACTGCACCTAGCAATTTGATGTGCATGCCCATCACCCTTCTTCTGAAGGCTGCCCCATCGATGACCTCATCTGAGTCCTGTGCAGCAGAACTCACATGAACTCGCCCTTTGGGCAGCTGGCCCCCAAGCTACCCTTTCCCCCTGGCCTTGCTGCAGCCCACTCATGCCTGGTGCCTTACCCTGTGTAGATCCCACTTCTACACTAGCCTCTAAAGTACGTGCAGTGCCAATTTCTGAGCTGGTGTCTGCGAGTGACAGATGCAGTGACGCTGTGTCTTCTTCTTCTCTTCCCCGCTCGCTCTTGTGCATTGCCTCGGGGACAAGCTGGTCTTGCGCTTGTTGTTGATTATCTGAAAGCAGAATGGCACAAGAGTCAGGTTATGGTGAGAGCGGGGGCAAGCAAGATATGCATACATACAGCAACAGCAGCTTGAAAGTGAGAAGAAATTGTGGGATGAGGGGAAAGTGGGATGTGAGAAGAAGGATTAGGAATGACCATGTGTGAGATGTGGGTGTGAGTGTTGCAGCAGTGGTAAAGTTGTGAGGGTGAAGTGAAGCTATGATTGTGAGGTCTGAGTGTTGATAGCTAGAGATTGTTGGTAGGTGAGTGATGGGGGTGTGATGCATTGAGCAGTGTGTGAGGCTTGTGGTGCAGATGGTGGGATATGGCATTTGCTGAAGCCTTCACTCACCTTGGCCTGCCGTGTGAGGTCATTAAACTTCTTTCAGCACTGGATAGCCAACCTTGGCACCATAGTGCTGGCCATGACATGGGTGGCTATCTCCTGCCAGAGCCTTCATGAGGTGTGTGGCGAGGGCTTTCTTCCAGTCTGTGGGAAGAGGACAGCACGCCTCCTCTCCACAGCCACGACCAGTGCCTCAAGAGACGCATTGGAAAATCTGCAGTCTCTCTCCTTTTGATGATGCTTCGCACTACTTTCTTCTTGCAGCTACAGTTCTGAGTGGCTTGACAGTGAGGTGCTGTCACATTAATGCACCTCCCCTTTAAGTACTGAATAAAACCTGTGCCACACATGACTGGGAATTAGACTGGACCTGATATTGGCCAACCTGTTGAGTGTTAAGCCAATGAGCAGCAGTTTTAGTGCTGATATCAAGACTATAATCATGTTAATGAGGACGGAGCACGAATTTTGCGTGCTACCTAGACCATTTTGAGGTGGCGCAGCTTAACATCATTGGGTCTTAACACTGCCCGTTTCGTGGCCATATCCAATTTCTAGGCCAGAGTAGATTTCACAATGGAATTATTGACTAAGTCCTTTGGTTACCCTTTACAGTTTGTGATCAGTGCAGTCATGCCTTTACAATCCTTTAATAACATCTCACTTTCATTACTCAACAACAACAACTTGTATTTATATACCGCCTTTGACATTAAAAAAATCCCAAGGAGCTTCACAGAGGCATAATGAGAAAAACATGGACGCCAAGCCAAAGAAGTAAATATGAGAAGCTTGGTCAAAGAGATGGGTTTTAAGGAACGCCTTAAAGGAGCAGAGGGAGGTAGAGGTGGAGAGGTTTAGAGAGGGAATTCTAGAGTGTGGAGGATGTGGGGGGGGGGGGGGGGGGTTGGGTGGCTGTAGGGCTGGAGGAAGTTACAGAAATAGCGAGGGCATGAAGAGATCTAAAAATGAGAATGAGCATTTTAAAATTGAGGCATTGGGGGACCGGGAGCCAATGTGGGTCAGTGAAGACAAAGTTGTGGTCACAGTCACAAAGAATGTCATTCATGACTTTGATGAAGGCCATTTCGGTGCTGTGGCAGGGTGGAAACCTAATTGGAGAAATTCAACAGAAAGCTGCAGAAAGATGGCCATGGAATTTGGAGGCAACAACACGTTCAAGGACTTTAGAAAGGTAAGGGATGTTGGAGGTGGGGCAATAGTTTGCTAGGACAGAGGGGTCGAAAGTCGGTTTTTTGAGGAGGGAGGTGATGATGGTGGTTTTGAAAGGGAGGTAAACAATACCTGAGCAAAGGGAACCATTTACAATATCAGATAGCATGGGGACCAGGAAAGGAAGTTGTATAGTCATCAGTTTAATTGGAATAGGATAAAAGGAGCAGGAAGTTGGTATCATGGATGAGATGAGCTCAGAGAGGGCATGGGGGAGATGAGAGAGAAGCTAGAGAGAGATGCAGGTTTAGGCCTAAAGCAGGGAGAAGCTTGCAAGTGGTTTGATTTGGTGGTCAAAAAGAAGGGGGGAAGCAGCAGAGGCAGCTGAATAGATGGTTTCAGTCTTGATGTCAAAGAAGTCCATGGGCTCCTCATGCTTGTTATTGGAGGTTGGAGGGGCAGGGGAGAGGGGTTTAAGGAGATGGTTGACAGTGAAAAAAAGAAGCCGGGGTTATCTTTGCTCTCCAGAATGATCCTAGAGTGGTGAGTAGTTTTGGCAGAGGGGAGTGAGGCCCAATAGTGCTTGATATGGCCCAGCCAGCTTTGATGATGGATGGCTAAACCAGTTATGTACCAGAGAGGCTCAAGTCCGCAACCCATGGTCTTGAGGGAGTGAAGATAGCATGGATACCAGAGAGAACAACCAGGATGGGAGAGAGTAAAGGTTTTGCTGGGAACAATGCATCAAAGCTGGAGGTGAGGGAGTGGTTGAGCAAATGAATGGTTAAAGAAGAGAATGGTGGTCCTGAAATTCTGCATTGGTTCTCCCGGTTTCCCGCTATAACTTCAGTGGGAGACTTGTGGAACCCCCCAGGGAAACAGCAGTTATAGCGGGAGACCAGAAACCACTGTGGAATTTCAGAGCCAGTACTTCCAAGAGCCTCAGGTTCCCCAGTGTGGTTTGAACCCAAAACATTGTAGCACAGAAATGAGAAGATTACCAAATGAGCTTGTTTGCATCTATTATAGGAGCCAGGAATGGGTAATACAGTGCATTTCCCCACTGAGCCATCAGGATGTCTCACCTCACTACAGACACATGCCTAAAAGGGAAGTTCCACTGAATGCCACTTCCCGATTACATTCGTGTGAAAATTTCCCTATGTATAAAGTATGCTGTGGCATTAAAACCGAATGTCTAGAACTTCTGATTTACATTTATTTCTGGAAGATTTCAGTGCATGTTTTGTTCGTATAAAATACTACTGGCAGCATTAGCGCTAAAGCAGGGGGATACTAGTGATTTTTTTTGGCTCAAATACCACATTTGCACCAAGATTGGTGCTGGCATCATGGAAGGGAAAATTCTGGGTCAAGAGCTTTAATTTGATGCTTCAATAAGTTCACCTCTTTGAGCTTTTTAAACTCAAATGAAAAATTTTTTTCATTGCCCTCTTCTCTCTCTCACCCCCAAGCTCCTGCTTAAATTCATTACATTAATTACTGATGAAAATTGAATCTTGCTTGGCATGTAAGTAACACAGACAGGACCTAGTGATTAGGGAATCAGCCTTGGACGAAATGTGTAGATACTGGCAGTCTAAGCTGGTTTTGGATCTGCTATTAAACATGAATTTAACATGGTGAGCATGTGAGATTTTTCCAACAGTGGTATTGAGAGCAATGTTATCGCTATCAATGATTTGATTTTCTATATAATGACAGTGTTACATATGCATAAACAGAAGGTTACCAATTTATGAATCTCTCAGGAGTTTCAGCAAGAGGCAGTCAAGCTCATGGAAAGGAGCAGGTTGAATTTGCATTAATTTAGCACCTCATTTTCCTTTTTCAGCAACCAGGCGCATTTAGAAGCCAGTTTTATTCCTATCATGATGGCTTTATTTGTTCATTATGAGCTCTGTCTCCATTGATGTGGTTTACAGTGTTGCCCATGATGACACAGAACTTCTGCAATTTCTGCTTAATTAAACCACCAAACAAACACAACTTAAAAATGAAGAGTCCTGACATCTCTTGTGGGGCCTGTCGGCCTTTTTTATTATTCATTCATGGGATCTGGGCGTCGCTGGTAAGGCCAGCATTTATTGCCCATCCCTAATTGCCCTTGAGAAGGTGGTGGTGAGCCGCCTTCTTGAACCGCTGCAGTCCGCCTGGTGAAGGTACTCTAGGTGGAAGAGGTCACGGGTTTGGGAGGTGATGCCGAAGGAACCTTGGGGAGTTACTGTAGTGCATCTTGTAGATGGTACACACTGCAGCCACGGTACACCAGTGGTGGAGGGAGTGAAATGTTTAAGGTGATGGATTGGGTGCCAATCAAGCGGGCTTCTTTGTCCTGGATGGTGTCGAGCTTCTTCAGTGTTGTTGGAGCTGCACTCATCCAGGCAAGTGGAGAGTATTCCATCACACTCCTGACTTGTGCCTTGTGGATGGCTATACCAATATGGCGGGCATCGCACTTCTGGCTCAGAACGTGCTCGCCTGCCATATTGGATGCTTTTGCGCCCAATTTACGCCTGTACTTGTGCCTTGTAGATGGTGGAAAGGCTTTGGGGAGTCAGGAGGTGAGACACTCGCCACAGAATACCTAGCCTCTGATCTGCTCTTGTTGCCACAGTATTTATGTGGCTGATCCAGTTAAGTTTCTGTTCAATGGTGACCCCCCCAGGATGTTGATGGTGGGGGATTTGGCGATGGTAATGCCATTGAATGTCAAGGGGCGGTGGTTAGACTCTTGCTTGTTGGAGATAGTCATTGCCTGGCACTTGTGTGGTGAGAATGTTACCTGCCACTTATCAGTCCAAGCCTGAATGTCATCCAGGTCTTGTTGCATTCGGGCATGGATTGCTTCATTATCTGAGGAGTTGCGAAAGGCACTGAACACTGTGCAGTCATCAGTGAACATCCCCATTTTTGACCTTATGATGGAGGGAAGGTCATTGATGAAGCAGCTGAAGATGGTTGGGCCTAGGACACTGCCCTGAGGAACTCCTGCAGCGATGTCCTGGGGCTGTGATGATTGACCACTAGATATGACTCCAGCCAGTGGGTGTTTTCCCCCCTGATTCCCATTGACTTCAGTTTTACTAGGGCTCCTTGATGCCACACTCGGTCAAATGCTGCCTTGATGCCAAGGGCAGTCACTCCCACCTCACCTCTGGAATCCAGGGGGTAAAAATTCAGTTGGTTGCGCCTCCCGTTAGCGCCTTAAGAGGGCGCTAATGGGGCGCAAAGCCGCTAACGCCCGGGCGCAGCGATGTTTGCGCCGCTCGGGAACTTAACTAGACATTGTGCGGCGGCGCTAAACTTTACCGCTGCGACCACCTGCGCGCGCAGATTGTGACGTCATTCCATGGTGCAACGCCCTTGTGGCGCCCCGGAGCTGAAATTGAGTGGCGCCCCCTGCCTTACCGCCTGACGCTAGCAACGACAGGTTGAGGGGAGCGTTCTGCAGTCATGAAGGGAAAGGGGGAGCGCTATTTAAAGGTGACCGCTTCCTGCCTTTTATTGTTGGTGCCATTTTTGAACTACGCATTCTGAGAGAGAGAGGGAGAGACTTCTGGAGAGATTCAACGTTGTGTGAAGGAGTTTTGGGTACTGAGCAGCACTTTGCAGGTTCATTTTGATTTGCCATTCCTTGTATCGATTTAGCAGAGACTGTGGGAGCTGCACTCTGAGCTCTTTGCCTGGTACTCTCCATTGTTCTTTCCAGCACATTTGATGTGCAAGTCTCTCCAGGCCGAGATTCAAGGCTGCAATGAACAGGATGTGGATGGAAAGCAAGATTAACCATCCCCTTTAAGAACTGGCCCGTGCCATTGTGTGTGTGTTCCATTGCTGACTGACATTACATGAGCTTCGCCAGCGCTCTGAGTTAGCGCCTCACTCCTTGGCCTTTGCGCCTTAAGACAGGTGTGCAGTGCCTGATTTAGCGCTCCACTCACCTCCCGGGGCGGTAAAAGTGAAGTTTCCAGTCAGTGGCGATAATTAGCGCCAGGCGCTAATATTTGCGTTCAGACGATATTTGCGCCCCAAATGGGGCGCGACCTAATTTTTCCCCCCAGGTCTTTTGTCCATGTTTGGACCAAGGCTGTAATGAGGTCGGGAGCCGAGTGGTCCTGGCGGAACCCAAACTGTGATCAGTGAGCAGGTTTTTGGTGGGTAAGTGCCGCTTGATAGCACTGTCAATGACACCTTCCATCACTTCGCTGATGATTGAGAGTAGACTGATGGGGCGGTAATTGGTCGGATTGGATTTGTCCTGCTTTTTGTGGATAGGACATACCTGGGCAGTTTTCCACATTGTCGGATAGATGCCAATGTTGTAGCTGTACTGGAACAGCTTGTCTAGAGGCGCGGCTAGTTCTGGAGCACAAGTCTTCAGCACGACAGCCGGGATGTTATCGGGGCCCATAGCCTTTGCTGTATCCAGTGCGCTCAGCCGTTTCTTGATATCACATGGAGTGAATTGAATTGGCTTAAGACTAGCTTCTGTGATGGTGGGGACATCAGGAGGAGGCCAATATGGATCATCCACTCGGCACTTCTGGCTGAAGAGGGTTGCAAACTCTTCAGCCTTATCTTTTGCACTCACATGCTGGGCTCCATCATAATTGAGAATGGGGATATTCATGGAGCCTCCTCCTCCCGTTAGTTGTTTAATGGTCCACCACAATTCACGACTGGATGTGGCAGGACTGCAGAGCTTTGATCTGATCCGTTGATTATGGGATCGCTTAGTCCTGTCTATAGCATGCTGCTTCCGCTTTTTAGTGTGCATGTAGTCCTGTGTTGCCGCTTCCCCAGGTTGGCACCTCATTTTCAGGTACGCCTGGTGCTGCTCTTCTACACTATTTATTGAACCAGGGTTGGTCACCTGGCTTGATGGTAATGGTTGAGTGAGGGATATGCCGGGCCATGAGGTTACAGATTGTGGTGGAATACAATTCTGCTGCTGCTGATGGCCCACAGCGCCTCATGGATGCCCAGTTTTGAGCTGCTAGATCTGTTCTGAATCTATCTCATTTAGCACGGTGGTAGTGCCACACAACACGATGGAGGGTGTCCTCAGTGTGAAGACAGGACTTCGTCTCCACAATGACTGTGTGGTGGTTACTGCGACCAATGCTGTCATGGAGAGATGCATCTGCGACAGGTAGATTGGTGAGGACGAGGTCAAGCAGGTTTTTCCCTCGTGTTGGTTCTCTCACCACCTGTCGCAGGCCCAGACTGGCAGCTATGCCTTCAGGACTCGGCCAGCTCGGTCAGTAGTAGGCCTGATGCACATACTAGGAATAAAACTTGTAGGGTTAATACTCAATTATGCCTGAAGCCACGTGAGGAAAGTAACTAATTTGTAAAGTGACGCACTTTTATCCATATTCCCTGTGGTAAATCTTTGTCTAGTTACAGATGGAGAATATTGCACCACCCCTTTTTGTAGCAAAAGATCCAGAATAAGCTCATCGCACAAGCCCTTCGATAACAGAAAACTTCCCCTCCTGCAGAAACATTTGTGACGTGGTCTACTAAAGGTACTTCCCAAAAAGGTACTTTCTAAACATTAAAAAACTGGTTTTCGAGGAAGATACGTAGACTGGCAGCTTGCCAGTTTCTCATGATTATTCTGTAACTGAGGATAACCAGTGATGTAATCATTCCATCCTAACTCTTAAAGCAATCTTTTTATAGGCATTATATCATTAATTGAAAAAAAAGCTGCAAAAGCCACATAACAATGGAGATTTTCTGACTGGCAGATCACTACTGATGGCAGAATTTGGACCAGCAGGGATAGGTAGATTTGGTAGCTAGTGCTTCTACCTGGCTGAAAACAGACCCTTAGAGTATTTCACTGTATCAGTATGTATTTCACTTCTGCTATTTTTGAAAAGGAGCTTCGTTAATTATGCATTTCAGGTGTAAAATATGGGCCTCGAAATTTGATGATGCTGTGTCTGTTGTACAGGCGTAAATTGGGTGCAAAAGCATCCAATATGGCAGGCGAGCACGTTCTGAGCCAGAAGTGCGATACCCGCCATATTGGTATAGCCATCCACAAGGCACAAGTAAGGAGTGTGATGGAATACTTTCCACTTGCCTGGATGAGTGCAGCTCCAACAACACTCAAGAAGCTCGACACCATCCAGAACAAAGCAGCCCGCTTGATTGGCACCCAATCCACCACCTTAAACATTCACTCCCTCCACCACCGGCGTACCGTGGCTGTAGTCTGTACCCTGTATAAGATGCACTGCAGCAACTCGCCAAGGCTTCTTTGGCAGCACTTCCCAAATCCGTGACCTCTTCCACCGAAGGAAAAGGGCAACAGGCGCATGGGAACACCGCCACCTCCAAGTTCCCCTCCAGGCCACACACCATCCTGACTTAGAAGTATATCGCCAATCCTTCATCGTTGCTGGGTCAAAATCCTGGAACTCCCTCCCTTACAGCACTGTGGGAGTACCTTCACCACACGGACTGCAGCGGTTCAAGAAGGCGGCTCTCCACCACCTTCTCAAGGGCAATTAGGGATGGGCAATAAATGCTTGCCTTGCCAGCGACGCCCACATCCCATACAAACGAATTTAAAAAAGAGGCATCCAGGACCCGTGCATGTAACAGGCGTTAGGCCCTTTGCATATGCAAATAAGGGGCCCAATGCATGTTTGAAGCCCCCTTTACCAATGGGCGGTCTGCATTCAGGAATAACAGGTCTGCATGCAGCCAAAAGGGACTGCTGCAGTTTTTAAAAAATACTTACCTGAATGTGGAGCCGGAAGGTGCAGGATTGCTCCCTGGCTCCACATTAAAACCACGGACCACTGCCAGCCACCACTCATCCCCACCCCCCCTTCCCAATCAATGTCTCCCTCCCTCTCCTGGTCACCCTCCTCCCTCCAGATTGCTAACACTCTCGCTATTCTGCTCTCCTGCCTCCCTTCTGATGGCTTATTCCCCCCTCTCTCAGTTGCCCCCTCCTTCCCAATCTCTTACCTACTCTCTCGGTCACCCCCTCCCTCCCAATCATCCCTTTTGTCTTCCAATTGCTAACACCCTCTCCCGGTTGTCATCCCCCTTCCCGATCGCTTACTCCCTCTTCCGGTCACCCCCTCCCTTCCGATTGTCCCCTTCCCTCCTGATTGCTGACCCCTCATCTCTCAAGATCACTGACCCTCATCTTCTGAGACCTACCTGAGGGACACTGCTGGTAACCCAGCGGCTGATATGCAAATGTCTTCACCAGCGAGCTGCCTGGAGACTACCAGTAGGCATCTGCAGCTCACTGGTCTGATGGAAATGAGGTCCAAGGCCTAATATCAGGTGGGTCTTGGGCCTACTTGTTCCAGCCTAGGGATCGTTTTCTCCTCCCAATTTGCATTAGCAGTGAACCAATTTCTAGGCCACAGTTTTATCAGACTGCTAATATTTCCACTGTATGGGTGAAGGTCCCGCTGCAACTGCTACCCATGATAAGCAGAGGTAAAAGGCAAGAGGACTGATGTTCTTGGGCCTTCTCTGCCCGGGCACTAAACAGGAGCAGAGCACCTGGATTTCCTGTCCCGGTGCAATTTAAATGGCCACGGAGCAGCACTGGTGCAGGTTCCACCCCTGTAATGTGACGTAATGTGTGCTTTATGGGTATGCATATTCAGCAATACAACAGCTGTAACATTATGTGAGAGCTTGTCATGAGTCAGCAGTAAATACGCAACTGGTTGCCTGGCAGAACTTTGTAGTGTACACACATGGGCCATGTATATGATAATTGATACTGTCGAGTACCGTTAACTCAGCAGCTTCTTTGAGCATGCCATTTCTTCTACATCTGTTTCCAATGTACATAACACTGAGCATGGCCGACATCTCCTGCCAGGGAAGCTGCAGTGCTGTCTCTCGGGGAGAGCTCCCTGAAGTGCCAACAGCAACCATCTCAACATAGATAAGTGGTAGGGAAATTAAGGAGGTCACATATTACTTGGAAAATAAGAATCTAAAATGGGTAGATGAGCAATAGGATCTGGGAGTACAAATACACAAATCACTAAAAGTAGGGCTACAGGTTAATAAGGCCATAAAAAAAGCAAACCAAGCATTAGGCACTACGGTTTATTTCTGGAGGTATAGAATTGAAAAGTAGAGAAGTTATGCTGAACTTGTATCGAATCTTGCTTAGACCACACTTGGAGTACTGTGTACACTTCTGGTCGCCATATTATGAAAAGGATATAGAGGCACTAGAGAGAGTGCAAAAAAGATTTACAAAGATGATACCAGAACTGTGAGGTTATATGTATCAGGAAAGCATGAACAGGCTGGATCTCTTTCCTCTTTCTTCACCCAGAGAGTGGTGAACCTGTGGAATTCTCTACCACAGAAGGTAGTTGAGGCCAAGTCATTAAATATATTCAAGAATGAGTTAGATATATTTCTTAAAGCTAAAGGTATCAAGGGATATGGGGAGAAGGCAGGTACAGGGTACTGAGTTTGGATGATCAGCCATGATCTCATCGAATGGCGGAGCAGGCTCGAGGGGCCGAATGGCCTACTCCTGCTCCTATCTTCTATGTTTCTTGAAAAGAGGTGACCTAATAGAGGTCTTTAAAATTCTGAAAGGTTTTGATGGAGTGGACAGAGAGAGTGGGTGAGAAATTGAACTCGGTAGCGCCCGTTTATTGGGCACTACGAGTGCTGTTTGGGATCCAAAATGGCATCCGTGGCAGGCGCGCACACTTCTGACATGAAGTGTGCTGGATGCCATCTTGGTAAAGGCATTTGCATGTACAGTTAATGTCTGCCGGAAATATACAGAGCAGGCAGATCATAACGTCAGTCAGAGTGCAATGCTGATTTGACACCAGCGCTGCAATTTTGGAGCTCCACGCTCCAGCCGACGCCCTCTCTTAAGCCCGCACAGCTGAACATGTATTAAGCAGCAGGTAGGACCCCCTACCAGCGCTATTTAAAGGGATCATCAACTACTTACAGTTGTTACTCAGTTGCTGGTTGATTTCTTCGGGCTGCTGTTACAATTCTACACATTTTTGGTGCTTTCCATAGTTGTTTCAAGTTTCAAAGATCTATATGGAGTGGTGTGGCAGGTGCTGAAGTACTTTTTGCTAACTTCAAGGCTTCTGCACAATCCAGTTGCCCAGACATGGGTGAACTAGTAGGTGTTCCTCTTGGAATAGAGCACGACTTGGAGAATGAGCAGAGGCACGTGACAGAGGCCAGAGGACAAACTGCTAGAAGAGGGAGGAGGAGTCATAGGGCTGGATTTTGATACTGGGGCGGGTTGGGGTCGTGTCATCCGCATTTCGTGTTAGCCACCCGACTGCAATTGGATGTGAGAGATTGATGCAATTTTCACCTAATTGGGTAATTGAGTTCCAGCATGTGGGAACCGATGAACCAATTAGTGGTTTCAGTCTGAAAGTCGCCTCTGATGATGTCATCATTGCTGCTGCATTGCAGGTCAGAGACTGCCTGGTCTTTGCTGTGAGAGGACCTGGATGCAAAATGAGGAGAGAGAGAGAATTTTTTTTGCACCCACGTCCTCTCACAGCAAAGGCCATGCAATCTCTGAAGAAATTCAATGCAGCAGCACCAGAGGCGACAGACCTAATACTACTACTACCTTCATCACATCTCCGTTGTAATAGTGGACCTGCAGCTGATAGTCAGCTATCCACTTATGCTCCCGCCAGGTTTCACTGGCGTGTTTCACATCAGGCGTGCTTCACGTCGGAAAAGGGTTAAACTAGCTAAAACGTTTCAAAATGGCATTACAGAGCCAATTTAGGGCTTGTTAAGGACTTTAATGGCCTTTCCCGCCTCTTGGAGGCGGGATGGAGTCGGGTACACCGCACACGATTTTATCCAAATTGCGTGGAGGCGGAATCAGGTCCGCCCGCCACTTTTCGCAATTTTAACCCCCCACACGCCTCCAAACCCGCCTCCACGGCCCAATGAAAATCCAGCCCATTGAGTCAGAACAGCACAGAAGGAGGCCATTCGGCCCATCAAGTCCATGCCAGCTCTCTGCAGAGCCATAAGAACATAAGAAATAAGTGCAGGAGTAGGCCATACGGCCCCGCAAGCCTGCTCCGTCTTTCAATAAGATCATGGCTGATCATCGACCTCAACTTCACTTTCCCGCCCGATCTCCATATCCCTTGATTCCCCTAGAGTCCAAAAATCTATCTATCTCAGCCTTGAATATACTCAAAGACTCAGCATTCACATCCCTCTGGGGCAGAGAATTCCAAAGATTCACAACCCTCTGAGTGAAGAAATTCTTATCCTGAGACTATGCCCCCCAGTTCTAGACACTCCAGCCAGGGGAAACAACCTCTCAGCATCTACCCTGTCAATCCCCTTCAGAATCTTGTATGTTTCAATGAGATCACCTCTCATTCTTCTAAACTCCAGAGAGTATAGGCCCATTCTACACTATCTCTCATCATAGGACAGCCCTCTCATCCCAGGAATCAATCTAGTGAACTTTCGTTGCACCACCTCCAAGGCAAGTATATCCTCCCTTCGATAAGGAGACCAAAACTGTGCACAGTACTCCAGGTGTGGTCTCACCAAGGCCCTGTACAATTGTAGCAAGACTTTCTTACTCTTATACTCCAACCCCCTTGCAATAAAGGCCAACATGTCATTTGCCTTCCTTATTGCTTGCTGTACCTGTATGCTAGCTTTCTGTGTTTCATGCACGAGGACACCCAAATCTCTCTGAACACCAACATTTGAAAGTTTTTCACCATTTAAAAAATATTCTGTTTTTCTATTCTTCCTACCAAAGTGAATAACCTCACATTCCCCTACATTATACTCCATCTGCCACCTTACTGCCCACTCACTTAGTCTATCTATATCCCTTTGTAGACTCTTTGGGCTGGATTTTCAATGACCCGTGGAGTCGGGTTTGGAGGCGTGTGGGGGGTTAAAGTTGCAGATTCGGGGGTCCCGACCCCATCCCGCCTCCATACCAGTTTCGCTGGCGGCAGGTACCCGACCTGTGCTGAGACCCGACTCCCCGAGGCGGGAAGGGATTAGTGACAATTAACTGCCTGTTAAGAGGTAGTTAACAGGCAGTTTTTTGGATAATCCCTATTTTGACAGGTGAAATGTGGGCTTCCCGATAGGTGGCAACCACGCCAAGTTATCGGGGCGGATCGTGGGTCTGCAGGGGTTGGAGGGGTCAATATGTCCGGTGGGCAGGTGAGTGATGGGTGCATGTGTGCAGAGGTAAGTGTGTAAGGTAAGTGCTAAGTGTGGGAAAAAGTTTTACTTACCTTAACTTCCTCCTGCAGGTGTCAGCCCTTCAGTTCTCGGGAGTCAGAAATCTCACCGGCACAGAAAGCAGAAAAGCCGTGGTCCTGTCAAAAACTGCAGCCTTCTGTTTTCTGTGGTGGAATGATTTCTAACTCAGCCTGAGAGGAAGGACTGAAGTTAGAAATCATATTGTTAGTGTTTGACAGCTTCACAGAGCTGTCAAACGCTGATATTTCATCTGTCAAAAGCTCTTGACAGATGAAATGTCAATCTGTGACATCACCTGTTGCCGGGTGGCCCTTAATTGACCTGCTAAGCCCACTGGGCGGGCTCAACAAGGTCAATCAAGGGAAAATTCAGTGGGTTGGCCACATCTCGATGGAGGCGGGTTTACAAGCCAGAATGTGTGATTCACGACACCAACCCGACCCCAGTTTCAAAATCCAGCCCTTTGTGTTCTCCTCACAGCTTACTGTCCCACCTAGCTTTGACGATCCAGTCAGTCCCATTCCCCCACTCTATCCCCGCATACAAAGTCAAACTAATCACTCTTGTGCATTCCCTTAGTACCTCTCTTCCGTGTGCCTTTGCCTGTCCTAATGCTCCTATGTAGTGCTACCCCAGTGGTTGCAGCATGGCTGGTGGAAGGCTGCTGACTTTCAGTGGAGGAGACTGCAGATGGCCTTAGAGGACGACCTCGAGCAGCTCTGGGCCTAGAAGGCCCAGCTTCAGACTGCATCATCTTGGCATTCGCGGCAGCAGTCTGGGCTGGCTGGCTGACAGGCACAGCAAGGGCACTGGCGGTGTGGCAGGAGTGGGAGCACAAATGCTGTCAACCTGAGAGAGGACAGCAGGCTTGTGCTCTATGGAGCCACTGCCACTCTCCCAGGGCAGCGCCTCAGCAATCCTAGTAATCTGTTGGAGGACAGATTGCCGTGACACCCTGCAAGCCCCTTTGAACAGTGGTATCCACAGCCACGATGGCAGCAGTCTGAGCTTCCACTGCAATCAGACATTTGGTGGAAGCTGCTTGTGCTGCAATGGAAGCTGAGACATCGGCCATCAGACGCTGCATCATGGTTGGGTCCACAAGTAATTCTATGTAATTCTATGTAATCTCATGCACGTTACCAACCATCAAACAGATATCCAGTGCCCATAGACTCCATTGCCCGCTGCTACATATTTTTTGTTTGACACTGGTTTTTGGCAGCCAATTTTTTGCCCCTTACATCCTTTAAAAAGGATTATCCAAAAATGTATGTGACCGCTTAGCTTGAGGTGGCCGCTTCCTTTAAATTCACCCACACTGCCTTTCTGTAAGTTGTAAATTGCACTTGCACTGAACTTTATGCTCTACCTGCACCTCCAAAACAATAAGGAGCACTGAGTCTATAAAAGTCCATTCCAATAATTTTTTAACTGAATGTTCTCTAGACAGTTGGCCTCCAATGGAGCCCCTCTAAGCTTCTTACTCTGATAAATCAAAGCAAGCAACTAAAAATCTTTTGATTCTCGTCTAGATTTAAGGGCTGATTTTAACTTGGCCCACCTGGCAGAAACGGGGCGGTAGCAGAGTTGAAATAGCTGTAGTGAACTTTCCACCCCACCGCTAAATTTACTATGGTCTTCCGCTGCGTGACCCAGGCACTTGCCTGAATCAGGTGCTACCTTCATTACTGTATGCAAATCGGAGTCTTATGATGTAATTTTGAGGGACAACTGGGCAGAGCATACTCTGCCCAGTTGTACTAGGCGGTGAAGAGGATGAGGCCCCTTAAAGGTAAGTGAAAATTATTTTTGCGGGGCCTAGAGGAACAGGAGTGCTCCTCCGAGCTGCACAAGAATAATGTGGGCTGCTATGCCTTGATCTCCCTCCCCCCCTCCCCCCATCAGCCAGCCAGGTCAGCCTCTGGGCTGCTCGATATTGCGTCAGTCGGAGCCGGCGAGTTGTAGCAGGACACCTGTTAGGGGCATGCAGCCCACTGCCAGGATGGTAATCAGGCTCAGCTTTCGAAATGGTCCAGGACTCCCTGAGGTCCCCACCATCACAGAAGTCAGGTTTCAGCCAATTCGATTCACACCACATGATATCAAGAAGCGGCTGAGCACACTGGATACAGCAAAGGCTATGGGTCCCGACAACAACCCAGCTGTCGTGCTGAAGACTTCTGCTCCAGAACTAGCCAAGCTGTTCCAGTACAGCTACAACACTGGCATCTACCCGACAATGTGGAAAACTGCCCAGGTATGTCCTGTCCACAAAAACCAGGATAAATCCAATCCGGCCAATTATTGCCCCATCAGTCTACTCTCAATCATCAGCAAAGTGATGATAGGTGTCGTCGACAATGCTATCAAGCGGCACTTACTCACCAATAACCTGCTCACTGATGCTCAGTTTGGCTTCTGGCAGGACCACTCAGCTCCAGACCTCATTACAGCCTTGGTCCAAACATGGAAAAAGGAGCTGAATTCCAGAGGTGAGGTGAAAGTGACTACCCTTGACATCAAGGCAGCATTTGACCGAGTGTGGCATCAAAGAGCCCGAGTAAAATTGAAGTCTTTGGGAATCAGGGGGCAAACTCTCCACTGGCTGGAGTCATACGTAGCAAAGAGGAAGATGGTTGTAGTTGTTGGAGATCAATCATCTCAGCTCCAGGACATCGCTGCAGTAGTTCTTCAGGACAGTGTCCTAGGTCCAACAATCTTCAGCTGCTTCATCAATGACCTTCCCTCCATCATAAGATCAGAAGTGGGGATGTTCGCTGATGATTGCACAGTGTTCAGTTCCATTCGCAACTCCTCAGATAATGAAGCAGTCCATGCCCGCATGCAGCAAGACCTAGACAACATTCAGGCTTGGGCTGATAAGTGGGAAGTAACATTCTCGCCACACAAGTGCCAGGCAATGACTATCTGAAACAAGCGAGAGTCTAACCACCTCCCCTTGAAATTCAACAGCATTACCATCACCGAATCCCACACCTTCAACATCCTGTGGGTCACCATTGACCAGAAACTTACCTGGACCAGGTAAATAAATACTGTGGCTACAAGAGCAGGTCAGAGACTGGGTATTCTGTGGCGAGTGACTCATCTCCTGATTCCCAAAGCCTTTCCACCATCTACAAGGCACAAGTCAGGAGTGTGATGGAATACTCTCCACTTGCCTGGATGAGTGCAGCTCCAACAACACTCAAGAAGCTCGACACCATCCAGGACATAGCAGCCGCTTGATTGGCACCCCATCCACCACCTTAAACATTCACTCCCTCCACCACTGGCGCACCGTGGCTGCAGTGTGTACCATCTACAAGATGCACTGCAGCAACTCACCAAGGCTTCATCGACAGCACCTCCCAAACCCGCGACCTCTACCACCTAGAAGGACAAGGGCAGCAGGATCATGGGAACACCATCACTTGCAAGTTCCCTTCAAAGTCACACACCATCCTGACTTCATCGTCGCTGGGTTAAAATTCTGGAACTCCCTCCCTAACAGCACTGTGGGAGTACCTTCACCACACGGACTGCAGCGGTTCAAGAAGGCAGCTCACCACCACCTTCTCAAGGGCAACTAGGGATGGACAATAAATGCTGGCCTTGCCAACGACGCCCACATCCCATGAACGAATAAAAAAGACTCCCGCCAGGAGGAATGGGCAACTGGCCTGCATGCTTCGCAGACCGGCTGCCCCAGAGTTAAAACCCACCGTATTGCCTTGTAATAACAATCAGAATACAGGTATTAACCATTTTTATTACTCAAGCAGCTAAAATATTCTTGCTTTTGGTCACCATCTAATTTTGCTCCTTCCACTTCTCGGTTCCGCTTATTTTTGCCTCTGTGAATCACAGCGTACACTGTCGTAAGCCTTGTAAAAGGCCCCGAAAGTTCCGGGTTTCCACACGCGCTGCGGATGTACAAAAACCCGGAACTTGCGATCTGTCAAGGTTCGCCTTGACAGATCTCCGAACCGAAAGTAAATCGCTTTGTTGGCGCAGAGTTGGCTATTTGCCCAACTACTGCCCAGCAAATGCCCACAAAACTCTTACGCCTGGTAAAAGCAGGTGTAGGGCCTGCTTTCACCAGCAAAAGGGTTAATGTATATATTAAATAAAAAATTAAAAAAAAAAATCATTCACAAACATTTAAAATTATATTATGGAAATTTTGGATTAAGTTATGCATTAAAATATTTAAAATTACTTTTCAAAAATTAAATTTTTATTGTAAATGCTTAATTAAAGGGACTTTTAATTAAATGTGAAAATGGGAACATTTATTTTTATTGGAATTGTGTAAATTCTTTAATTATTTGGGGATTCCATTGCTTGTCATTAGGGGTTTCCATTCGGAAATGACAGCAATGGAATCCTCCTTTCTGATAGGAGGACCTGGCCCAAGTAATCCCAGGGACGCTTCCAAACTGCCTGTGTCATTGGGATCCTTGGGCCTTTACGCAGGCGTACACTTGCAGCTCCGAGACACAAGTCTCTGAAGCCCGGGAGCCTGAAGGTAGGTAGGTATTTTTTTCGGGTCGGAATACGCCTCCAACCGCAAATTCCGGCCCAATGCTTATTAGAAATTTAAGTGGCATGAAACTTCATTGCTGGCTCAGCAATCAAAGCAATTGAGTTTTGCCTTCTCTCGCAACTGGCAGCCTTGCATATATTCGGATTTCAAGGGCATGGGTACTTTCTGATGCAATTAACTTATGAATACTGGCAGCAATCATACTGACGAAACTAGCTAAGCGAGATAATGCTCCTCCTCTCATGAAACTGCAAGTGTCTCAAGACAGGTAGATATGTTGTTTACTCCAGAAATCAAAACAAAGAATCTTTTAAAAGAAATTCTGTTTTCTGAAGTAAATCTTTAAATGAAATTAATTTGTCAATCTAAGTCACATCAACCAAAAATAATCTAACACAGAACTATTACATGACTGAGCTCTGCTTCCATCTCAATGTTAATGAAACTGGATTGTCCTGGATAGGTTATACCCAGTGTATAAAAGCTTTTGTTAGGGACCTAAGAATGTAACATTTTATCAAAGATACAGCGAGAGGGGGACCCGGAAACATGGCCTGGTGAAGCGATTGGTTGGTTTGAGAAAAGTACAGCTGAGCAGTCAGCACATTCAATTTCCAGCTCAGTGAAACATGGGGGTTTTTAGATTGATCATTTCTGGAATGCAGTTTGAGGAGAATCTAACAGGAAGTACAATCAATTTTGGCAGACTTGTAATTGAACATTATCATGCTGGGGTCTGTTTCCAAGTCTGTTCAGCTTTTGTTTGTAGTGGAATGATTAGCTTTCCACAGTCATCCTTCAGTACTTCTGTTGTTACATTCATTTCAAATTTAAATCTGTTAAACTTTTGTTAATGCAAAGCTATTTGTTTGAAGATTAAAACAAATACAACAACACTACAGCACTATTTACCTTTCTCAATTTTCCAATAACTGACTTGATATTTTTCTCCTCACTTCAAAGTTAGGGGAAGCTTAAGGGGAAGATTTCTATTCTGCAAAAGCCAGCATTTGTTCAGTGCTTGCTTGAAGCACTTGACAAATGAATAAGAAAATGTATAATTTAAAATTTAAGTTGATTATGCTTTAATATCCGTGCACAGACATACACACACACACACCACCAGCTATTTTTCTATGGAAATATTTACTTCAATTGATGTAAAGTGAAAAACACATATACAGTGGAACCTTTCTGTTGTAAACCTCGTGTTTTACAGCAAACCTTTCTCCTCTCATACCCCTAACAACACTATTATAGTAAGTAGAAGAGCTTAAATGTTGATGAGTTGAACACTTGAATGAGAACTACTTTTCAACTTTATACGATTGTAATCAGAAGATTTAACTGTAATTGTATGACATTTAAAACGTCCAGAACTGCCCTGACTCCCAGCCCTGTACTTTGAAATTGAAGTAAAGCACCCTAACTGTACTTTTGCAGCAGGTCCAGTGCTAACAGGTCATGGCATTCCTCTGGGGATTTCAACAATTTGCATTCATTCTCAAATAAGTTGTGCAGGGGCAAACTGCTATTAACGGATGTGAAGCAGTCACAGTGGACGTTTCCATTACCATACTGTTTCCTGCCTTAGTTTCAAGATGACTGAGAGCAGAAGTTTTCCCTTCTTAAAAACAAGAGTTATTTCCCAAATTCAGAGGTTTCTGATCTAGAACTTTGTTTTACTTGTTTTCTGAAATTAATCTTCTAAACACCGGTTTTTCTTGGAGTGGGGGGAGGGGCGGGAAGTTTATTCTTGTTACACTACAGGTTAAATATTTCTGAGTAAAGTTTTCCTTCACCTCATGCTTTTGTTAAACATTAGGATTAATTGCTGCAAAAATTTGTAATCTAATGATCATTTTATTAAAGGAAATGCTGTATACTGAAACAGATTTTCTTTAAGGATTACTCTGCTAGCTGCTCTGCTTGTTTGATTACTTTCACTTGTAAGCATCTCAGATCTGTTTTTAAATGATTCCCTTACAGGAGAATATTGAAGGGGGCAAAAATTGAGCCGCACCCCTTTTGGGGCGCTAACTTCGCCGGGGCACTACTTTTAGCGTCCCGAAAAAATTAGCGCCCCCGCGGCCAAAATTCATCGGTAGCGCCCCAAGAGGGAAGCGGGGCTCTACTGGAAGCACCCCTCCTCCCTCTTGGGGCGCTGCAAGGGGTGGCGCTGCGGCACATAGCGCCGCGGTACTGCAGGCCTTCCTCCCCTTATTAAAGGGGAGGGGCCTGGCGCAGCACGACCCAGGGCCCAGCTGGGCCACCAGGGATCTGAGTGCCGGCAAAAGAGCCCGGCACTCAAGAGGAGTGCCGGGCTCACGGAGTGCAGCTGGCACCCTGCGGGGGGGCTGCTCAGGAGGCCGGGGACGGCAACAGGGGCAGGTGCTGGCAGGCAGCCAACAACAAAAATGGCCACCCGGCACATCGCCTTTAATTTGCACCGCCCCGGCTGCAGCTAGGGCCCCCTGACCCTGTTGGACATAGCATCCGGCGGTAAGTCAGGGGACGCTACCAAAGATCGCGGTCGGGGCACTGTGCACGGCAATGACGTCATCACCGGCGGCACAGCGCCACGGGGCGCTAATGGCTACCGCCGCCGCTAACCTCCCGTAGAATTTTGCGGGAGGCATTGGCGGCGCTGCACCAATGGGCGCTAATGGGAGGCGCAAAGCAACCAAATTTTTCCCCCAAGGTTCTTAAACTGTTTTATTACAAAAAAGTAAACATTTTTCAAAGTTGTTACTTTTATGCTCCAGTTTTTTCTGATTTTCTTCCCTCCTCTCCTGAACTTAGATGGGTGTTGGTTGTAATGTCTGATTCCCTGAAGTTTTGCTTGGGAATTGCCCACTTGCAGGCAGTGTAGAATCAAGCAAATAGGCCTGAGTGATGGTCGCAGTCCACTCCAGATTCAACAGCAGAAGAGGTCAAATGTTTTTTTCAGGCTGTGCTTCTAGGCTTTATTATAGCCCCAAAATGTATTTACATGATGAATCCCCATTTTTTTTGCAGGTCTACTCTTTGTGTGTTGCTTGCCCATTTAAAGTGGATGCTTGGTGGCTTCTAGTCTATCCATTCTTAAAGTTTGGGACTGAGTGGGTTTTGAAAAGTTGATTTTTGCGACTTTTTAGACTTGCTCTACTGATGTTTCTGCATAATTGTTTGTGTAATAGTTAATAACAACCTTGTGGTAATTATGAATCGGAATGGCTTTCATTCCATAAAGATACGGTTAGTGACGAATAATGCAGGTGAATGCGTGGTATCCTAGGAGCAGCCATGATACCTTAATCTCATGCCAGTCCATGGTGCCAACACTATTACAAAAAGAAGGCAGACTTGATGAAAGGCCCTTGCCCTCCCTCCCCCTTGTTGCTGCTCATCTGCTACCACTTCCTCTTGCTGGTGGTGAGTGGTTCAGTAGTGTGCTCACTCCTGCTGGGAAAGGCTGGGATTGAGAGAGCAGGATTAAGAAGCCCGTTGGAAACAAAGCAGAAGGCTTAGCTGAAATAAATAGTAAGAAAATATTTTCACACAAAAAAGGCAAAAAAAAGAAGCTCTAAGGTAGTGCGAGATAAAAACACTTTTGTAGAAAGGGGCAAGGGATATGTATAAAATGAGAAAACCAGAAAAAAGGTCAACAATCCCAAATTATTGGAGTCAGGATTAAGGGGGAAAAATTCAGTTGGTTGGCGCCTCCAGGGGGGCGCTAGCAACTTAGTGCCCAAGCACGGTGATTTTAGCGCCGCTCGCAAAATTGACCTGTCGTTTTGCGGCGGCGCTAAACACTACCACCACAATCTCCTGCGCCCGCAGATCGTGACATCATGCAAGCATGCAATGCCCCGGTAGCGCCCCGGACCGGAAATTGATTTGCGCCCACTGCCTTAGCGCCTGCCGCAAGGAACGACAGGTAGAGGGGAATGTTTTGAAGCCGGGAAGAGGCTGGGGGAGTGCTATTTAAAGGCGTGCGCTCCCTGCTTTATCTTGTTGGCAAAAATTTTGGTATACGCAAGTTGAGAGGGAGAGAGACGTCTGGAGAGATTTAACACTGTCCCAAGGAGTTTTGGTCCTGAGCACCACTTTTCAGGTTCCTATTTATCTGAGCTTCATATTTAGCACATTTAGAAGATTTTAAATGGGGGCTGTACTAACTCGGGGCAACGTCCTCCAGCTTCACCTTCGGAGGCAGCAGAGACGCAGAGATAGAGTGGCAAATGTGGCCAGAGGGAGGAGGGCCAACAGGCTTCTGCACAGGAGACCTTACCCTCACAGCGTATTCTGGGAGCAATTCTCCGATATCCATTTGTCTGAGGAGCAGTGTTTCAGAAAGCTGCACTTCAGCAAGGAGGTGGTCACTGAGCTCTGCCAACTCCTGCAGCCAGAGCTTCAGCTTCAGCTCAGGACCAGGACATCTCTGTTGGTGGCAGTGAAGGTGACGGTGGCTCTGAATTTCTATGCCAGCGGCTCCTTCCAGGCTTCAATTGGGGACATAGCGAATATCTCCCAGTTTGCTGTCCATTGCTGCATCCGGGAGGTCACAAATGCTCTGTACAAAAAGAGAAGGCAGTACATCACTTTCCCCATGACCTGGGACAAACAGCGTGAATACCCATGTGGCTTTGCTAGGATAGCGGGCTTCCTCATGGTTCAGGGCGCCATTGACTGCACACATGTGGCATTGCGGGCACCTCGTGAGAATGCAGAGGTGTTCCGAAACTGCAAGGGCTTCTACTCTCTGAATGTCCAGTTGGTGTGTGACCACAGACAGCGCATCCTCTCTGTCAATGCCCGCTATCCTGGCAGCAGCCACAATGCTTTTATCCTGCGCCAGACTGGTGTCCCAGACCTCTTCCAACCACCACGTCAACCTAGTGGATGGCTCCTCGGGGACAAGGGTTATCCACTCTGCACCTGGCTGATGACACCGCTCCATAACCCCAACACTCCTGCTAAGCTCCAATACAATGAGAGTCATAGCGCCACCAGGAACCTTATTGAAACAATGGTTCCGGTGTCTTGACCACTCTGGAGGAGCCCTGCAGTACTCTCCCGAGCGAGTCTCAATTTTCATTGTTGTGTGCTGCCTGCTTCACAACCTTGCAATTATGAGGACCCAGCCATTGCCACCAGGAATTGGTGCACCACCTCAGGAGAAGGAAGAGGGAGAGGAGGAGGAGGAGGAGGATGAAGAGGAGGATCAGCAGCACCAACGTGGGAGGGAGGCGCACAATGTTGCCTCTGCAAGGGCCGTCCGTGATAAGACACCACTTCTAATGAATGACTGAAAAGATGGCTTCTGGGATGAAGAAGCACATCATCGCAAGCATCCCGCACCCCCTATTGCTGGGCAAAGCTCCAATGAGTCAAATCAGCAAAGTTGTAAAATGACAATAACATTTTTTATTTATATTACAAAATCTGTCTTATTTATTCAAGACAAACAATTAGAAACAAACCCAACAATTCATAAACTAACAAAATTTGTTCTCACAACATTGAGATAAGCGTCAAAACAGTAAACAAATATATTAAGATGAACATCAAACTTTCCCTCAAACATTCCCCCCATTTATTAATTATTTTTACTTTTCGGCCTTCGAGGGTGACCTCCATCCCTTGCCCACTTCCCCCCTTCCCACCCTCCTGCTCCTCCGTAATGTGGCCCCAGTGGCTGCAGCAAGGCTGGCAGAAGGCTGCTGAATGTTGGATCCAGACACTGCAGATGGCCTTGAAGGACGCCCTCGACCAGCTCTGGGCCTGGAGGGCCCGGTTGCAGACTGCACCAACTCTGCATGGGCGGTAGCAGTCTGGACTGGCTGTGTTACAGGCTGTGGTAAGTGCAATGGGGAAGTGGCAGTGGTGGGAGCAGGAATACTGTCATCCTGAGAGAGGACAGCACCTTCCTGCTCGACTGACACACTGCCACTTCCACCGAACAATACCACAGCATCCGGAACAATCTGCTCGAGCACAGATTGCTGGCCTGCTGCGGCACCGTGAGATCCCCGGTGGACTGTGGGTGACCCAGCGAGGATGGCAGCAGTCAACACTTGCGTGACATCAATCTGAGACTGCATGAGAGCAGTCTGAGACTGGATGGCACCAACCAATGACTCGATTGCAGCACTAAGCCGTTGCGTTGCATTGGCCTGTGCTGCAATAGATCCTGCCACCTGACCCATTACACGCGGCATGGGCTCTGGGTCCCCACGGTCTCCCTGCAATTCAACCATCCTCTGCAACGAGGCAAGGATGGGTTCAAGGGTTTGCGCACAGATGACAGCTGTGCTAGCGGCGGACTCCTCCATGCTCCTAGCCAGTGCATCCATGCTGTCGGGCACCCTTGTCATTGCACCCATGAGCTCAGTGTGCATGCTCAAGACCTGGGTATTCATGGCCACGATGTCGAGGTCCTCATCCGAGTTCTGTGCAGCAGAACTCGTACGCGTACTCACCCTCCGGGGATATGGCCCTCTGAGTGTCCCTTCCTCCATGGTGTTGCTGCAGCCCGCTGGGTCCAGGAGCTTCACCCACATCAGATCCTAACCCCCTGCTCCCCTCCAGGGAATGAGTGGCCCTAGTGTCGGAAGAGTCGCCCCCGGGAGACGCAGGCGGTGAGGCTCCAGCTTCCTCTTCCTCCTCCTCTGGTGCGTCGCTGCCACTGGCTGGCTGACAGACAGGCTGGTCAGCTGGTGGTTCACTATCTGAAAGCAGGAAGGTACAAGAGTGGCTTTAGCGTGAGGGCAGGGGAGCAGAAAGGGAGCAAGGACTGGAGACAGTTAGTTAGATTGAAAGTGTAAAAGGCTGGTGTTGTGAGGTGGAAGTGGTATGAGAGAGGAGAGAAAGCTGATGAGCATACCACTGCTGCCCCAAGGGGGTTGACCTCTCCACCGGCCATGGCGCCTACAACCTGGCTCGCATGAGTCTGTGGACTCTCTCCTCCAATTCAGTGAGGTGGTATAGGTCCACCTGTCCCCCTCCCGTCCGCTGGGTCTCTCTTCGGCTATGTGAAAGCTTGGCCTGCACGAAAAAGGACATCGTGTGAGTGAGTGTGCAGCCATGTGTTTCGCAGATGTGCCTACCATAGTTGAATAGCCGTTAATGTCTGCAAGGTGTGGGATGTGCATGTGAGTTTTATGAGATGGTCATAGTTGTTGGATGAGTGTTGGGCATTTGGGTCTTTACACCATCTGGGCACAGAGTGAAGTTGAGATGGTGGGATGTAGAGGTATTGAAAAGCAGGTACTCACCCTGACCACCCGAGTGAGGTTGTTGAACTTTTTACAACACTGTGTATGTGTCCTCGGCACCAGGCTCCACGATGACACATGCTGGGCTACCTCCCTCCTGACTCTTCGAAACTCCCGGGGCAATGGTCTCCTGCCACTCTCTGGAAAGAGCACTGCCTGTCGCCGTTCAACTGCGCCAACCAGAGCCACCAATGCCTGGTTGCTAAAGTGCCGAGCTCTCTCCCTGGGCCTCTGGGTATCCATCACTAGTTTAAGCTGAGTAGTGGGTGTTTGCAGGCCGAGGCTCAACGCTGCAATGAGCAGGGTGTGGCTGGGCAGCAAGATGGCCCCTCCCCTTTAAGAACTGGACGGCACCAGTCTGTCTGAGTTCCATGGTAATTGACATCACCTGAGCTTCAGTAACATTCTGAGGTAGCACCTCACTCCCCGACGTTAGCGCCTTAAGAGAGGTGTGTAGCGCTTGATTTAGCGCTCAGATCACCTCCAGGGGCGATGGAGGTGAATTTTGCACCCGGCCGATATTAGCGCCCCAAAATGGGCGATACCCAATTTTTCCCCCTAAGTGTTATGTATGTGAATGCACAAAGCACTTAGAACAAAATTGGAGGTTAGAAGCATGAATAATTGTGGAGCGATATGATCTAGTAGCTAACTGAGGCTTGGCTTAGGTCTGGACGGGACTGCAAACTTAATGTTCCTGGTTATAACATTTTCAAGAGCGATATGGAGGGAAAAGAGGGGGTACGGTGGCAGTGTTTGTGAAGGATTCTATTAAAGTGCTAGAATGTAAGGGGTTGTTTTAAGACAGAATCCATTTGGATAGAGTTAAGAAATAGAAAATTAAATGGTACAATTCTTGGTGTGCAGTACAGGCCACTAATTAGTGGAAGAGATAGAGGTGGAGGTTTGCAGACAAGTTTAGAGAGATATGTAAGAACATCAGGACAATAATACTAAGTGTGTTTTACTATACCAATTTTCTCCCCTCCTTCTCCTCCTCTCCTGAATGTACTGACTGTTGCTGAGGTACAGCTCAATGCACTCTGGTGCCTTGCTAACATAGCCATTATTCATGTATGCACCTTGACAGTGAGCATCAACAGGCTATTCACCTAAGGGGCAACACAGATGAGTCGGATCCTGTTCTGATTCAACGTCTACACATTCGCACTTTGAGCAGCTCCCACTGGAATGAGAATCTTGACCAATTTTCCTCTCTACACAAGAGACACTGAGGCATATTATAGTGCTCTCTACCACTGCATCAACTGAAATCAGATAACACAGACAAAGGGAAATAGGTATTTAACTTCAAAACAGTACTGACTTTGCTTAAGCAGACAATGACATGTAAATAAGATTATAATTTCTTTTTGTTAAAGCATGTTAAAGGATCAGCAAATTTTGCAACCCCCAAAATTAACAATTACTGCTGATTCTTCAATGATTGTCACCAGTTACTTAAGCACTTTGGTAGAGAAAACTTACATATTTTAAGTGTCCCTTATTTAGTCTGTTAGTTGATATTCACTGACTAATAAATACAGCCCGGAATATATCTTTCAAAATGTGATTTTATTGATTTCAATCAATTTTGATAACTGTATTGTCTTCTACTGTTAACCTGTTAAATGTTCAATTGTCATTGTTTTTATTTAAAATCAATGTCTAAAACTTTCTTTTTCTTTTTCAAAGATGGATAGGCAATTATCCATGAGTTCTAATATCATGGGAATGCCAGGCCCTTCTCTAAATAATCCATGTACTCCTCCTCAAGTCCAACAAATGCACTCAGAAGCCAAAATGGTAAGAAACAGCAAAACATTCTTCGTCTGCTTGAATGTGCATGTGGGTGGAAGGGTGGGGAATTATCTGTAATTTCCATGAACCTCATGGTTTTAAGTACATTTAACTCCCTGTAAAATTAATGTATTATACAGTTTGTGGAGCTGATTTTAAAAATGCTTGTATCACACAATATTTTTCTAGCAAGGATCCATTGAACAACTCATTTACAGTGGCCTCTGGAGCTCATTTAATGATTGTTGTTTTTTACAGTCATGGCTTAACTCTAGCAATGTTGTAAAAGTACTGCTCAACTTCCATGAATGTTAAAAAAAATCAAACATGTCCATAATCAGTGCCATTTTGTAATATTCAACAAGAGCATGTTTAATATGATTGTTTAACATGTGACTTGATAATAATGAATGGTATCTGAATTTACTACTTATGAAATATGTAAATGGTCATTTATTGGATACTTTAGTTACTTAGTGATACGTTGAGGTTTCAATTCTTTGCTTTCATTTAGGCCAAGTGAATTTTTCAGATTTCTGCTTTTGAAATTAAATTTTTAGAAAACTCTACTATAATTGCAAAAAAAACTTGAAATTTGACTCTGGATTCGGTAAAATTTAATTGGCTTAAAGTAAAAGCTGAATTCCAAGTATTAATCACTTGCTTGCTGACACACATCCTTGATAATCTGCAACGCAAAAGATAAAAGAATATGACGGTATGGATATGTTATCCAGTTTCAAAACATTGCTTGGACAGAATGAGGTTTTTTTCTTATTTATTTGTTCCTGGGATGTGGGCGTCGCTAGCAAGGCCAGCATTTATTGCCCATCCCTAACTGCCCTTGAGAAGGTGGTGGTGAGCCGCCTTCTTGAACCGCTGCAGTCCGTATGGTGAGGGTACTCCCATAGTGCTGTTAGGGAGGGAGTTTCAGGATTTTGACCCAACGACGATGAAGGATCGACGATATACTTCCAAGTCAGGATGGTGTGTGACTTGGAGGGGAACTTGCAGGTGATAATGTTGCCATGTGCCTGCTGCCCTTGTCCTTCTAGAGGATGCGGGTTTGGGGGGTGCTGTCGAAGAAGCCTTCACGAGTTGCTGCAGTGCATCTTGTAGATGGTACACACTGCAGCCATGGTGCGCCAGTGGTGGAGAGACTGAATGTTTAAGGTGGGGTCCAATCAAGTGGGCTATTTTTTCCTGGATGCTGTTGAGCTTCTTGAGTGTTGTTGGTGCTGCATTCATCCAGGCAAGTGGAGAGTATTCCATCACACTCCTGACTTGTGCCTTGTAGATGGTGGAAAGGCTTTGGGGAGTCAGGAGGTGAGACACTCGCCGCAGAATACCTAGCCTCTGACTTGCTCTTGTAGCCACAGTATTTATGTGGCTGGTCCAGTTAAGTTTCTGGTCAATGGTGACCCGCAGGATGCTCATGGTGCGGGATTCGGCAATGATAATGCCGTTGAATGTCAAGGGATGGTGGTTAGACTCTCTGTTGTTGGAGATAGTCATTGCCTGGCACTTGTGTGGCAAGAATGTTACTTGCCACTTATCAGCCCAAGCCTAAATGTTGTCCAGGTCTTGCTGCATGCGGGCATGAACTGCTTCATTATCTGGGGAGTTGTGAATGGAACTGAACACTGTGCAATCATCAGCGAACATCCCCACTTCTAACCTTATGATGGAGCAAGGTCATTGATGAAGCAGCTGAAGATGGTTGGGCCTAGTACACTGCCCTGAGGAACTCCTGCAGTGATGTCCTGGGGCTGAGATGATTGACCTCCAACAACCAAAACCATCTTCCTTTGTGCTAGGTATGACTCCAGCCAATGGAGAGCTTTCCCCCTTGTCTTTTGCACTCGTGTGCTGGGCTCTGCCATCATTGAGGATGGGGATGTTCATGGAGCCTCCTCCTTCCGTTAGCTGTTTAATTGTCCACCACCATTCACGACTGGATGTGGCAGGACTGCAGAGCTTTGATCTGATCCATTGATTGTGGGATCACTTGGCCCTGTCTATAGCATGCTGCTTTTGCTGTTTAGCATGCATGTAGTCCTGTGTTGCAGCTTCCTCATTTTTAGGTATGCCTGCTGCTGCTCCTGACGTGCTCTTCTACACACTTCATGGAACCAGGGTTGGTCCCCTGGCTTGATGGTAATGGTAGAGTGAGGGATATGCCGGACCATGAGATTACAGATTGTGATGGAATACAATTCTGCTGCTGCTGATGGCCCGCAGCACCTCATGGATGCCTGATTTTGAGCTGCTAGATCTGATGGAGCAGTAATTGGCTGGATTGGATTTTCTCCTGCTTTTTGTGGACAGGACATACCTGGGCAATTTTCCACTTTGTTGGGTAGATGCCAATGTTATAGCTGTACTGGAACTGCTTGGCTAGAGGCATGGTTAGTTCTGGAGCACAAGTCTTCAGCACTACACCCTGGATGTTGTCAGGGCCCCCGGCCTTTGCTGCATCTAGTGCACTCTCAGCTGTTTCTTGATATCACTTGGTCTGATTTGAATTGGCTGAAAACTTGCTTCTGTGATGGTGGGGACCTCAGGAAGAGGCCGAGATGGATCATCCACTCGGCACCTCTGGTTGAAGGTGGTTTCAGATGCTTCAACCTTATCTTTTGCACTCACATGCTGGGCTCCACCATCATTGAGGATGGGGATGTTCATGGAGCCTCCTCCTCCCGTCGTTGTTTAGTTGTCCACCACCATTCACGACTGGATGTGGCAGGACTGCAGAGCTTTGATCTGATCCATTGGTTGTGGGATCACTTAGCCCTGTCTATAGCATGCTGCTTCCGCTGTTTAGCATGCATGTTGTCCTGTGTTGTAGCTTCATCAGGTTGGCACCTCATTTTTAGGTACGGCTGGTGCTGCTTCTGGCATGCTCTTCTACACTCATTGAATCAGGATTGGTCCCCTGGTTTAATGGTAATGGTAGAGTGAGGAACATTCCGGGCCATGAGGTTACAGATTGTGGTGGAATATAATTCTGCTGCGGCTGATGGCCCACAACACCTCATGGATGCTCAGTTTTGAGCTTCTAGCTCTGTTCTGAATCTCTCCAATTTAGCATGGTGGTAGTGCCACACAATAGGACGGAGGGTGTCCTCAGTGTGAAGATGGGACTTTGTCTCCACAAGGCCTGTGCAGTGGTCACTCCTACCAATAGTGTCATGGACAGATACATCTGCAACTGTAGATTCGTGAGGACGAAGACAAATTGTTGTTTTCCTCATGTTGGTTCTCTCACCACCTGCTGCAGGCCCAGTCTGACAGCCATGTCCTTCAGGACTCAGCCACCTTGGTCAGTATTGGTGCTATCAAGCCACTCTTGATGATGGACATTGAATTTCCCCCACCCAGAATATATTCTGTGCCTTTGCGACCCTCATTGCTTCTTCCAAGTGGTTTTCAACAAGGATGAATACTGATTCATCAACTGAGGGAGGCCGGTAGGTGGTAATCAGCAGGAGGTTTCCTTGCCCATGTTTGACCTGATGCCATGAGACTTCATGGGGTCCGGAGTCAATCTTGAGGATGTCCTCCATTGACCCCACAAACTCCGGCAGGCTCAAGCGCCAGAGGGCACTGTGGGCACAATCCCATGGATTTCTGGGGCTTAGGTGACATGTTTGTTTGGGAATTTATTAATATTTTTGATAAAGCAAACACAAAAATTGTGTAAGACTCAATAAGAGGTAGTATTTTGTGTATTGAATTATGAAATAAGTGTTGAAATATCAAATGAAATTTAAGGAGAAAAATTGGGTTGCTATGCGCCTTCCGTTAGCGCAAAGCCCCTAGCGCCTGGGCACGGCGCTGCTAACGCCTCCCGCGAAATTCAGCGGGAGATTAGCGGCAGCAGTAGCCGGTAGCGCCCCGTGGCGCTGCGCCTCCGGTGATGATGTCATCACTGTGCGCAGCGCCCCGCTCGCGCCTCAGCCACAAACTTCAGTTGCGCTCCCTGAACTACCGGTGCACGATATGTCCGACAGGGTCAAGGTGGTGTTTTTGTGGCTGCAGTGGTGCAAATTAAAGGGCAGGTGCAAAGCGGCCATTTTTTGGGGGGGCCGCCTGCCAGCACCTGCCCACTTTCGCTTCCTCACTCCTCTTGAGTGCCGAGCTGTTTCCCCGGCACCCCGCTCCCCGGTGGTTCAGCAGGGCCCCGGTGCACGCTGCGCTAGGCCCCTCCCCTTTTATCAGGGGAGGGAGGCGCTACGTGCCGGCGCACGTGGCACTGTTGCACGTAGCACCGCGATATTGAATGGTAGCGTCCCAGGAAGGAGGGAGAGCGCTTCCAGTAGCGCCCTGCCTCCTGCTTGGGGCGCTACCACTCAATTTACGGCGCAGGGACGCTAAAAGTAGCACCCTGGCGAAGTTAGCGCCCCAAAGGAGGTGCGACCGTATTTTTCCCCCTTAGACTTTTCTTGTGGTGTCTGCTCAACATTATAAAAGTGCATTTTTTTTCATTGATGTATTTATGTTTGGTAGTTTGTTATGATCAACCTAGTAGCTACAACAGTAGACTATTCAACTATCCAAAAGTACCACTATTGTAGAGTAATGCTGGTGCCACACTGCAGTCTTCCTTATGCCAGGTCCAAAAGTGCAGCATAGTGCCACTGATGCTAGTTCAACTTCATCTGTACTGATTTTCCAACCAGAGCAACATAGAATGGCAGTAAAGGAGATGATGTAAACAGCACTCCATGCGGGTGTACTTGGTGCTAATGCATGGAGCTCTAACATCTCATATAATGGTGCAAATGGTTAGTGTAACTTGGAACAGCCAGAATTGTTATATCTAAGCCATGGTACTGTGAGTTTAAAATGGAGTGAGTTGTTTCTGAAGGAATTTCTTTTGTATTTGCTTTGGAGTTTAAGCAAACCTGTCTGGAGAATTGCGGTTAGTTCAATTGGAAGAGAAGAAACTAAGGGGGGAAAAGTTTTTTTTTTAAAAGAGGAAGATAATGGGGGAGATTTTGAGGCTTCCCGTCGAGTGGAAAATGGTTGGGAATGACTTACTGTCCTGTTGTTACTGTCCTGATCCTGCCTATGGTGTGGCTCTATATTGTACCCCGATTGCCATTTTAAGACTCATGTGGCCAGAGCGTGCACAGTGTATGGTCTGAGCATTATCAGCTGACAGTCCAGCAATGTGGAGCCCAGCAAGTAAGTTTTAATTCACTTTTGTGGGGTTGGGAAAAGCAGGACTCCTTTCTCGGGCTCCACAAAAGCAACCTGGGAAACTGCTGCACCGACTACCTACTCCTGAGAACAGACCCCTTCCCTCCCCCCTCCCCGATCTACCTTCTTTCAGCCCAGGGGTCAGCCGGCTAACTGATAATATGGAGCCCTAGAGCCAGTGGGCTGCACCGGGGTGCTCATTTTCCACCCACAGCCAGCCGGCCCTGTGCTAGCCAGGCTGAGCCCTCGAAATAGACTGGGCATCCAACCTGAACTATCGATCGGCCAGCGGTATGCTCCACCAGCTGACTGCTCGTCCGCCTGACCACCGCTTGGGGGGAAGTCTACAATTTGTCTAAAAAGAATATTCAACTACTTTATGGCCCAGATTTGTTTTCTTTGTTCCCTCCTTCTGTGATATTCTAAGAATGATGAACCAATATCTGAGTAACATATAGGCCCGAATTTTGCTGTGAGCAGCGAAGGAACGGCTTTTGCCATTCACCTCACGTACAGCTGCCCACAGCAGGTTTATCGGTGCAGATTTTCAGTCTTCCAGCATCAGTTTGAATTCGACGCCCTCTATAGGGGATCTGTGGCATCTATGAGCAGGAAAAGCAGCAGGGAAACTGTTCAACCAATCAGATTGAAGAACCCTCACAGACGGCAAAGCAGGAATTAAAAAACAGGAAATATAAATGACATTTAAACCATTGTACAAGAAGCGAAATAAAGATTGGATCATACACATGGGATTAAGTGAAAGACATAAAAGAGCAAAACACAAAAACTATAAAACAATTATTTATTTATTTTAATAAATCTGCAAAATTCATTTTCTTCTGAGGGAGTGAGACTCGACACTTATAAAATTAATTTTTCAGGGCCAGAGAGGTTGTTTAGCAGTAATTATGACTTACTACCAATGTTCCCCCTAATTTTTTGGGGGTGCACGGAGAGGCCGCGCAGCCCATTCACAGTTTTGTGCATGCGTGAAGCTTAGCAATGAAAAAGCTGGTCCCGGGCTGTGTGGGACCGGCAGAGAGCACGGCCACACAGCTTATAGGGAACGTTGCTTACTACGCCGTTAAAAACTCAGTTACTCCTGATTGAACAAGGCTTAAGTTTTTCATCGGTCTTTAGTCTGATAATAGTGGGTAATTGGCCTAAGTTCAGTCCATTACAGTGATTTCTGTGCCGATTCCATTGGCGAAGACTGCAACAGCGCAGCCTGTGAAGGAGCAGGGTATCACTGACGGCAACCTCTGGGTTTCTGTGTTTAACTGCGCATGTGCGGACGCCAGAAGTTGCTGTCAGTTTTACCCAGTAATAACGGCGAGTGCTGACAGACTCGTTGTTATAAGTACAGCAAAATCCGGGTCGTAAATTTAAAAAAAATTATATAGGTGACAATTTTCTAAACAACAATTCTGCTTCTTAAACTAAAAATGGAAAAAGCTGCAGAAATTGCGTTGTGTGGTTTTTCAACAGCCTCTAGAATTCATCGGCATTGATATGATAATACTGTGAGACCCGAGTCAAATTAGGTAATTAATATTTACTCTGCAACTTTTCGCCTCCAAATCACATTGCATCTGCTTCTATTCTAATACACCACTAAGGCATAGAACCCACCCCTATATTTCCCTCAATAAAAGCAGTGAGGTGACCCTCAACATCACAGTAATGCAGCATTGCCACAGATTAATCTCCTACCAATTTGCCTCTGCAAAACTGCTCAGAGTGTAATTCATTTCTGTTTTGAAAATCCCCATTTACAAAGCAGCTGCTCATTTGATTTTTGCAGCACCTTAGCAGATGTTGTGAATTAACCAAGGCCACATCAAATGGTGAGAAGAAGGCTGATGCGACTTTGTTGTGGAGTAAAACATACCACTTCTTGGGTGCAGATTTGGTCTGCACCATGGCAAAGCTGTTTGATCCTTGGCTGTGTAAAGTAGCTAAGAGCCAGTGAGTCAAATTATTCAGCCCATAATGCAGTACAGTTGGCCAGACTGTCTTTTGCCTGCTATTCATAATCTGGGCTCCCAGCTCCCATCATGCTGATGCAAACTGAATCTACACCAGCCAAGTAAACAAGCTATAAGTGCTGCAATGAGGCTTGCTAGCAAATTAACAACTAGGAGTCTGTTTACTCCAGGCACCCTTCATTACCAAATCCCTGTCTGCTATCAATTACACTCCTTTGGAGAGATCATCTTTTCAGCATTTGTCCATACAGAACACAGGTCTGCAAGGTAAAGAGAATTTAAATGTATTGAAAAATAAACCTCGCTCTCATTATAATAATCGGATTTCACCTGGTATATATACAAGTGCACCCAAGCTAATCCTATTACCCGTGGGAATGCATTCAACTACTGTCTGGAATTTCCTGACTAAGGATGCCCAGAGTTAACTAGCTGCATAACTTGCCAGTAAGGTTCATTATGCTAACTGGTGAGTTGAAATGCAAGTACTAGTAGATTTGTTTTTGTTACATGGAGTTGTTATAGAGCGGGATTAAGCAGAGTGGACTTGAACAGAGTGCTTTGTTTGGGAATTTGGCAAGAGTGGGAATTCGGAGAAGTTGGGGAAGGAGTTGTTGCTTTTTGCCTACACTACTTGTAGTGCTTTGAGTTACAGGTAGATATTTAATTGATCTAGATCAAGTAATCTAGATCAAGTAAGTAGTCAAGAAACTACACTGTAAACTAAGTTACCTAATTACAAATTAAATTGAATAAATCAAGGTCATATAGGGAGTTTGTGGAGAGCACGTTTGCAGTAAGTGCCTGCATCTTGAGCAACTTCAGCTCAGAGTTTTTGAGCTGGAGTCTGAGGTGCAGACATTGCGGGGCATCAGGGATGGGGAGAGTTACCTGGACACTTTGATCTAGGAGGCAGTCACACCCCTTAGGTTAGGTAGTGGTACAGGTCTGGTTAGTAGTCAGGGACAGGAGTGTGCGACTGCAACACAGGCAGGTAAGGGGACCCCAGGTGCAGTGCTGGAGGAGCCTCAGCCTTTGCCCTTGTCCAACAGGTATGAGGTTCTTGTTGCCTGTGTGGATGAGGGAAAAGCCTGTAGGATGGATGAGCAGGCTGACCATGGCACCATGGTGCAGGAGGCCATTCAAGTGGGGGGAGTGAAAGGGAATGTAGTTGTGGTAGGGGACAGTATAGTCAGGGGGATAGATACTGTTCTCTGCAGCCGCGACCGAGAGTTCCGAAGGTTGTGTTGCCTGCCCGATGCCAGGGTTAAAGACATCTCCTCGCGGCTGGAGAAGAACTTGGAGTGAGAGGGGGAGGATCCAGTTGTCGTGGTCCACGTAGGAACCAACGACATAGGTAGAACTAGGAATGAGGTTCTGCTGAGGGAGTTTGAGGAGCTAGGATCCAAATTAGAAGCAGAACCTCAAAGGTAATAATCTCTGGATTGTTACCTGAGCCACGCACAAATTAGGGACAAACAGATTAGAGGTTTAAATGTGTGGCTCAAAGAGTGGTGTGGGAGGAAGAGGTTTCAGTTCATGGGGCACTGGCACCAATACTGGGGAAAGAGGGAGCTGTTTCGTTGGGACGGGCTCCACTTAATCCGGACTGGGACCAGTGTCCTGGCAAACTGAATAACTAGGGCAGTAGACAGGGCTTTAAACTAATGAAGGGGGGCGGGAGGATTCAGGAAAGAGTAAATTTAAAAGCAGCAAGAGAAATGTCAAGGCTCTAGAGCAGAGTAGAGTTTTGGGTAAAAATAAGCAGAGTGGGTCAGGAAGGGACAGAGAGAGTAACAAAGGTAATAAGGCATCAGTGACTAAGGTGACATCAGGGAAAAAGAGAAATAAGTCAAAGCTAAAGGCACTATATCTGAATGCGCGAAGCATTCACAACAAAATAGATGAATTAATAGCTCAGATAGAAATTAACAGGTTTCATCTAATAGTCATATTGGAGACGTGGTTGCAAAGTGGCCAAGGTTGGGAACTGAATATTCCAGGATACATAACTTTTAGAAGGGATAGGCAAAATGGAAAAGGAGGAGGGGTAGCCATGATAATAAAGGATGGAATAAAGACAGTAGAGAGAAAGGATCTTAGCTCCGAAAATCAAGAGTAGAATCGGTTTGGGTGGAGCTGAGAAACAGCAAGGGGCAGAAAACATTGGTAGGAGTTGTTTATAGGCCCCCAAACAATAGCTGTAATGTAGGACAGAGTATAAATCAGGAAATTAGAGGCGCGTGTAACAAGGGTAATACAGTAATCATAGGGGACTTGAATCTGCATATAGACTGGGCAAACCAAATTTGCAGTAATAGTGTGGAGGACGAATTCATGGAATATATAGATAGTTTTCTAGATCAGTATGTTGAGGAACCAACTAGGGAACAGGCTATTTTAGATCTAGTATTGTGCAACGAGAAAGGGTTAATTAATAACCTTGTAGTAAAGGGGCCTTTAGGGAAGAGTGACCATAATATGATAGAATTTTATATTGAGTTTTAAAGTGACTTAGTTAAATCAGAAACTAGGGTCTTAAATCTAATCAAAGCAAACTACATCGGTATGAGGAGTGAGTTGGCTAAGGTAGATTGGGAAACTACATTAAAAGGTATGAAAGTGGATGAGCAATGGCTAGCATTTAAAGAATTAATACATAATTTACAACAAATATATATTCCTTTAAGGCACAAAAACCCCACAGGAAAAGTGGTCCAACCGTGGCTAACAAGAGAAGTTAAAGATAGTAGTAGATCAAAGGAAGAGGCTTATAATGCTGCCAAAAAGAGTAGTAAGCCTGAGGATTGGGAGGATTTTAGAATTCAGCAAAGGAGGACCAAGAAATTGATAAAGAAAGGGAAAATAGAATATGAGAGTAAACTAGCGAGAGACATAAAAACAGACTGTAAAAGCTTCTATAGGTATATAAAAAGGAAAAGATTAGCAAAAGTGAATGTGAGTCCCTTACAGGCTGAGACAGGAGAAATTATAATGGGGAATAAGGAAATGGCAGAGAAATTAAACAAATACTTTGAGCTGGATTTTGTCAGCCCCGAGGAGGCGGGTATGGAGGCGGGACTGCCGGTAAAGTTCCAGATTTTGGGGGCGGGATTATTAAGGACGTGGTAACAGGGCACTTAGAAAATAATAATAGGATTGGGCAGAGTCAACACGGATTTATGAAATTTTTTAAATGGCGAGAGATTGGGAAATGTTGGCGTTCAGAGGGACCTGGGTGTCCTTGTACACGAATCACTGAAAGTTAACATGCAGGTACAGCAAGCAATTAGGAAAGCAAATGGTATGTTGGCCTTTATTACAAGAGGATTTGAGTATAAGAGTAAAGATGTCTTACTGCAATTATATAGGGCCCTGGTGAGACCACACCTGGAGTATTGTGTACAGTTTTGGTCTCCTTACCTAAGGAAAGATATACTTGCCATAGAGGTAGTGCAACGAAGGTTCACCAGACTAGCTCCTGGGATGGGGGGATTGTCCTATGAGGAGAGATTGAGTAGACTGGGCCTATATTCTCTAGAGTTTAGAAGAATGAGAGGTGATCTCATTGAAACATACAAAATTCTTACAGGGCTTGACGGGGTAGATGTAGGGAGGATGTTCCCCCTGGCTGTAGAGTCTAGAACCAGGGGTCACAGTTTCAGTATAAGGGATCGGCCATTTAGGACTGAGATGAGGAAAAATTTCTTCACACAGAGGCTGGTGAATCTTTGGAATTCTTTACCCCAGAGGGCTGTGGATGCTCAGTTGTTGAGTATATTCAAGATAGAGATCGATAGATTTTTGAATATTAAGGGAATCAAGGGATATGGGGATAGTGCAGGAAAGTGGAGATGAGGTAGAAGATCAGCCATGATCTTATTGAATGGCGGAGCAGGCTCGAAGAGCCAAGTGGCCTACTCCTGCTCCTATTTCTTATGTTCTTATTAAGATCCAATGCACAGTTTGTGCTCTTAATTTGATATTAATTGTAGAATTTACTGCTGTTTTTTCCTCCCACCTGCTGTCTTTATTGCAATCAAATATGATATCAAAAGCTGTCAGGCACAGTATTTATAAATTAATTTATTGAGGGTGGACAGATCTGAAGCACAGTTCACAATGAAGAGTAAGCTGATCAATTTATTTATTTTAAGCATTCATGTGATCAGAAAACTGATGCATCAATGCAGGCAAGGTTTAGGGAACCAAGTCTCTGTGCAGCTTCTTCCCTTTGGTTCTCATTATCACTAATGTAGATTGTCTCTTCAGCATTTGCAGAGTTACAACTGTTTTTATTTTTTGCTCTGAATTATAATGACCCCGGACATCCACATGACCATTTGTCCTGGTGTTGCGCTGCTGAGCCAGACTTATGCTCACCAATCCACTCCAGCACTGACCCTGCTGTAAGTCAGAGGACTATGCAAATACTACGTAGGAGACAAGGCCAGGCTGCCTAAACAGATGCTTCAGAGATGCAGTTTGCAGCAGGTCCTTCCCAGGACCAAGCTGCCATGAGAGTACCTCACCTCAGTCCCATGAACCTTTCATACCTTAATAGCAGCTAGCCACCTCTTGCGATGCAGGCCATCAGGTTGCACCTAAGAGAAGCACTAGAAAAGAAGAAAGGCGTGTTTCGACACTCAGAGGAAACATGGTGTGAAGAAGGAGTAGCATGGCTATTGATCTGTAATTGGTTGCAATAAGAGCGAGCGGGTACTTAGCTTGTGCTCATGTATTTATTGAGATTTTCAAGATTTCCAGGTGCAAAGAGGTCTGTGGTTCTGTGAGGTTCTGGGATATATACTGCATTGAAGGAATTGTCCTTTCTCTGGAGGTGGGGAAAATTGAGGAATGGTGGTGACAAAGAGAGATGATTAAACAGATGGGAACTTTTCATTGATAAGTTGATTTCAGATGCTGCTTGTTGCCGTCACTGAGGAGTCCTCTGAATTGGTGCTTTGCCCCTCCCATCACTATCCAAACCTATCAATACTCCTCTGCTTTCCTACTCTCCTGCTGCCCTTTTTGTTTTGATTTCCCCTTGAGTAAGACCATGGCTACCATCTGTGCCTCTCTGCATTTTCTGAGGGCACATCAAGGCACTTATCACTGCCTCCTTATGAGCAGCAAAACTAACTGCCCCATCCTCCTCTCTTGCTAACCTTCCTGTCTAAAGAGCCCGCTGGGGGCTAATCTTGTGAACTTCTTTCGCATCCCACTCACCTCACCCACCACAGCCTGCTTGAACTTCGCCAGCGGATCAATAATCAGTGCCTCTCTCTGCACTTCCCTCCAGAATGTCTGTTCATGCGCAAGCAAGGCCCTTGCCATCCAAGACCTTATTGTGGATGATTGCACTGACATACTGGCTTTGACTGAAACTTGGCTTACGGGTGGTACCACCTTATTGAAGCATCCCCGTCTGGCAATACATTTGACCACCTGCTCCACCTAAATCACTGCTGTGACGGTATGGCCCTTATCACCAAATCACACCTTGGCTCCTCCCACTACTCCTCTGGTACCTTCACCTCCTTTGAGTACCTCACCTTGTTCCACCTTCTCATCTCTCCTTTAAAATCCTTGTTGCCTAGTTCCCCCCCCCCCCCCGCCAAGCCTCACCCAAGTGAGATATCCTCCTTCCTTTCCTCCCTTAGCATCTGCACCATGATTCCTTATGCTCCATGATTTCAATCTCTAGCTCGACTCCTTTGGTGCTCTCTACTCTGATTTTACCTCCCTCCTGTCCTCCCTAAACTTCTCTCTCAATATAAACTCTCCTACCCATATTCATGGCCATCCACTTGACCTTGCCATTTCACATGGCCTCTCTATTCCCATGGTCTTGATCACAGGAAATGCCATCTCTAACTGCTTCCTTCTATTATTCAATCCCTTTACCCCTCTTCCAACCCAACTTCCTTCTGCATCCACATCTGGAAAAAATTCTCCCCTAAGTCACTTACAATTTAATTTTCAAGGTGTCAATTGTCTAGCCTCTGGCCTTCCATTTGCTATGATATTTCTTCAGCTGTTGATCTGCTTATCCACTCCTTCGCCTCCATCTTTGATGCCCTTATCCCCAATAAAACTTTTAATCCCTCCCATCCTAGTCATTACCCCTGATATGGGCACCATTTTCACTCCCTCATCCAAGGGAAACACAGACTTGGGTGTATCTGGCACACAACTGGTTTAGCCATCTATTGCCACATCTGCCTTGACCTCTGCAAGGATCATCCTGGAAAGCAAAGATAACCACCAACTTATTTTCTCGGATACAACTGTCTCATTATACCCTTCTCCCCTGACCCGCTACCCTCACCTTAAACAACAAGTGCGAGAAGCTCATAGACTTCTTTATAATAACATAAGAAATAGGAGCTGGAGTAGGCGATTTGGCCCTTTGAGCCTGCTCCGCCATTCAACAAGATCATGGCTGATCTTCTACCTCAACTCCACCTTCCCGCACTATCCCCGTATCCCTTAATTCCCAAAAATGTATCGACCTCTGTCTTGAATATACTCAACGACTGAGCATCCACAGCTCTCTGCGGCAGAGAATTCTAAAGATTCACAACCCTTTGAGTGAAGAAATTTCTCCTCATCTTAGTCCTAAATAGCCGACCCCTTATTCTGAGACTGTGACCCCGTGTTTTAGATTCCCCAGCCAGGGGAAACATTTTCTCAGCATTAACCCTGTCAAGCCCCTTAAGAATTTTGTATGTTTCAATGAGATCACCTCTCATTCTTCTAAACTCGAGAGAATATAGGCCTAGTCTACTCAATTTCTCCTCATAGGGCAATCCCCTCATCCCAGGAACCAGTCTAGTGAACCTTCGTTGCACTCCCTCTAAGGCAAGTATGTCTTTCCTTAGGTAAGGAGACCAGAACTGTACACAATACTCCAGGTGTGGCCTCACCAATGCCTTGTATAATTGTAGTAAGACTTCTTTACCCTTATACTCTAATCCCTTTGTAACAAAAGCTAACATACCATTTGCTTTCCTAATTGCTTGCTGTAGCTGCATGTTAACTTTCTGTGATTCATGTACAAGGACACCCAAACATTTCCCAATCTCTCACCATTCAAAAAATATTCTGCCTTTTTGTTTTTCCTACCAAAGTGGATAACTTCACACTTCCCCACATTGTATTCCATTTGCCATATTCTTGCCCACTCAGTCAACCTGTCTATATCTCTCTGCAGCCTCTTTGCATCCTCCTCCCAGCTTACTTTCCCACCTAACTTTGTATCATCAGCAAACTTGGATACGTTACACTCAGTCCCTTCATCTAAGTCATTAACATAGATTGTAAATAGCTGAGGCCCAAGCACAGATCCTTCTTTGTCACTAAGATTGAGACCATCTGATAAGCTGCCTTAGCTGCTTTCCCCCTTCTCTTTGCCCACCAAGCCAAACCTCATCCCAGGCTACCCCCAAGGCCTGAACCTGAGTCTTTCTCTAGTTTCTCTTCTATATCCTCTCATGCCCTCTCCAAATTGATCTCATCCATGAGTCACACCTTCTACTCCCTTGACCTCATTCTCACTAAACTGTTGACCACCCAACATCCCTTCCTGCCCCCATGCTAGCTGACATTGTAAATAGTTCCCTATCCTCAGATACTGTCCCCCTCCTTTGCAAAACTGGCCTCATCACTCTGTCCTTGCAATCTCCAATCTTCCTTTCCTCTCCATTCCTTGAACATGTTGTCACCTCCCAAATCCATCATTCCCACAACTCCATGTTTGAATCTCTCCAATCAGGTTTCCGCCCCGCCACAGCACTGAAACAAATGAAAATCTCTGTGACTGTGACCATGGTGTATTATCCATCCTCGTCGCCCTCGACCTTTCTGCTGCTTTTCACACAATGAACTGCATCATCCTCCTCCAATGCCTCTCCTCTGTTGTCTAGCTCAGTCTGACTACCTTCGCTTGGTTCCACTCTTACTTATCTAATCGTAGCCAGAGCATCTGCAGCAATGGTTTCTTCCCCTCCCTCCTGATTGTTATTTCTGGAGTTAGGATTGATCCTTGGTCCCCCACCTCTTCCTTATCTGCATGCTGCCCCTTGGCAACAACATCTGCAGACATGGGGTCAACTTCCATATGTATTCTGATGACACCCAGCTCTATCTCTCCATCACATCATGACTGCTCCACTGCCTCTGTGTTGTCGGACTACCTGTCCTCCAGTTAAATATTGGGATGACCAAAACAATTGTTTTTGGACCCTGCTACAAATTCCGTACCCTTTCCACTGATTCCATCTCGCTCCCCTACCACTGTCCAGGTTGAACCAGACGGTTTAAAAACGCGAAGTCTTATTGGACCTCAAACTGCTTTCTTCTACCTCCGTAACACTGCCCACCTCTGCCCCATTTGAGATGATATTCCTCATCAGAAATACAGGTGTCAGTGAGCAGCTAGAAGCCTGCTCACTTTGTGTTTTTGTTTTAGCTATGGATTCTGAACCCAATTAAAATTCTCGTAATTGCCACTTTGGCTGAGATCAGCTAACTCAGATCATACATACTGAAGATTGAACCTGGAAGCTTCATGGTTAATATGGCTCAGTATCACACCATGCAGTGGCTTTACTCATTGGGCTATCAGCAGAGCTCAGCTGTTATACTTTGAAGTCGTCCAATTGGGCATTTCTGTAATGAGTGTTGTAAAATTGAATGCCACAGGTAATGATCTTTTATGCTCAGTTGTATACCAGGTACCAAGCTAAATGAGGATCTGGACTGGAATTTAAAAATAATTTTTAAATGATGTTTGAGCCATTGGTAATAGTGATTACTGTATCACATTTGAGGAGTTTTGATGGAAAACACCTGCAGAGAACATGCTGAAAAACACTGTTTTTCGCCTTATATGTTCAGCACACAAGGAATTATGCCAATCTTTAATACTACTAGATAAAATGATATTTTCAACAATCCTTTCTACTTAAAAAAAAAAGCACATTTAAAAAGTCACTTCCGATGGAATAGGATGGGAAAAGAATGGTCCCTTCACTTGCCCGTAATTAATGTCTTAATTCCTGCTGATCATTAATAATAAATGGCAGCTTTGACAACATTAAGCAGCACAAACTGCATTGTCTTATGTTGCCTCTGTTTTTAACTCTGAACTGTGTCAGCGGGATAAAAAAAACTAACCTTGCAAGAGCCAGCATGAAGATTTTTGTAGTACACTGAAAATAACAACGTTGGAATATACACACAAAGAATAGCCACATCGCAGGTCATTGTGCTGTAGAGTGTCGTTTATTGCTGGAAATATTTGGATGATGGCATGCTGGTTGTATGTGCACCTTCAGTAGTCAGCTAACCAGGTTCGCCCCATAGAGCTTGATATATTTCAGCAAAAATAACTGAACTGCATGTGGTATTATTCCCACTCCTTTGTGTGGACTCGGCAAACATATTGATGTTGACTGCAGTCTTCCACTTCTTTCTGACTCCATTGTGAAAGTATTAAATTTCGCTAAAGCTAATATTCAGACCAAATGTTCATCATTCTGTTTTGCCCGTTCAGTCAAAACTGCTTGACCAGAGTAGTTATGTGCATAGCCTTGGACCTTAACTTCTTCTTTAACAAAACATTGATATGTACGGTGATTTTAGCAAAGAATGTGCAAATTAGTCATTTCTTTGGCAATTTGGTGTTACAAACATGCAAACAAAAAGAAAAGAAAAAAATGTCTGTAAAAACATTCACTGCAACCTTTAACTTGGTTACCGAGCTTTATATATGCGTGGTCTGAGTGGGAAGATTTTAATCTGATTACCTGTGATAGTGTCCAAGGCAATAAAGGTCAGTGCATGTACTTTGTAAGCTGTTGAAATGGGCTCTTTGCTCTTTACCAAGATTCATTGTCTTCTGTGCCCCCTACCCCATCATGCTATTTATTCCCATGGAAACAGACTGATCACGCCACAGTACTTCTTTTTTAACTTCTACCGCTTGGACTTAAGCCAAAAAGTGAAACTTGTTTTCATTAAGCAGTAATCCAAGGTTACAGCATGGAAGAAGCCCACAGCCGCGCTGTGATTAGTTACATTGTGTGAAAGTCTGCTTTCTTTTTTTTCATTTCAATGACTATAAGAGCTTTAATGAAAGGTACATTTTATATTATAATGTTAATACAAGAGACATTAGGCTGATTCTATCTCAATATTTGATTATCAAACTTGTCTTTTATGAAACTACCAGTATAATTAAAATACAATGCTTAGTGTGGACTTTCAAGCTGCTGTTTCTTTTTGTACTTTAGTTCAGAATAAGGAAGGTTTAAGGGCTGTGTCAATCTGCCTGACAAACTGCTTTGAATTTAACCCGCTACATTGGTTTAAAACTATGGTCCAATAATACGGTTGGTGGCGTCCGATGTGCATGGGCACGGAGGGCTGGCGCTTACAATGTGCCTGAAACACCCAGCACACACCAGTGTGAGCAGCAAGTGCACAGGTGGCTGGAAGCTGCACAACGACTGTGTGCTAAGCTCTTTATGCCGCCGACTTTAATGTAAGTGATGTGGTTGCCCCATAATGCATCTGCATGGCACCCACTTGGAACGAGTACTTTAAGAAGAGCCGCATTGTTTTAAAAATCAAATTCTTGCCCACTGCCACCCAGTGCCCACTCCTGGCACCCCAGCCTCTGGCACCATATTATTGACCCTTATATTTACTGTACTTGAATCTATTTTATTTTTATACTGCCAGCTTTCTCCCTTTCTCTTCTGGAGGAATTGCATCACACTGAGGTATGGTTCTGTGAACAATGTAGACCTCTGGTACCTTGTGCAAGTGGTCATTCCTCCTGTGTGACCCTTACTAGCAAGTGCAGACAGGATATTCATCCAAAGAGGGGCATTGCAGCCAAACACAAGCTTGTCCTCCCCTGATAACCACACACATGCAGCCTCCAGTGGGAGTCACTGGATAAAATCGAGAGAGATACCCCGGCTGTTGTTTACTTTTTTCCTCCATTGCCCGGAGACATTGAGGCCAATTTAGTACTGAGTGTCTATTGACACCACTATGTCAGCCAATGACTTGCACTCTGTCAGCCAATGAGTTGGAAGCAGGGCAGGACTTATGGCAGGGCTCACAGCAAGCAGTCTATTTTACATCAAAACCAAAGTATTTATTCAGCAAACAGAGTCTATTTAAACAGTGCAATATAACAAACAGTCTGCATTGGGGTTATGTATAGTCTTTTTAAAAAGAGTCTCAACAAACTGCAGCAAAAAGAACTTATGACCGAAACTATGGTAATGGGGGGACTTTTAACAGCCAAGAACGGGTGGGTTGGGAGTGGGTGGGTAGTTAAATTTGGCCAAAAAAATCACGACTGCAACCTGCTCCAATGCGCCGAATTCTGGGTTTCATTGAGACGCGTTTGGCTGCGTACGAGCAACCTGCTCGCTGAAGTCGGCGCGATCATTAGCGCAGACGGTTGGGCAATGAAAACATCATTGAAGGTAATAATTGAATGCAAATGAGGGCCTTTTCACAAGAATTTAACTTTATTTTGGATTTATCGCCTCCGGCACGGGTTTCCCGTGGCTCGGAAAACTGACCAGTAAAAAGGAGGCGAGTTGCAGGTGCATATCATGGGGGTCTATCAACTTCAGATAGCCTGAACTTAATAAAGGCTCACTTCTTACAGCTGCTTTGCAAGTTCCTTCTGGTAAACGTTTAGCAGAGAGTTCTTATCACCATACAGGTATTGGAAAACTTTGGAGGCTTTCAAACAAACACCAGCAAGATGGGAGGCACTTTGCATGTTTTTGACAATACATCAGAAGAGGAAGACCATCATCATCCACAGCAGCAATGATGTGCTGTGGTGGGATCAGCAGGTGCAGAGGAGAGAGGCGCAGAGGAGAGAGGAGCAGCGGAGAGAGGCGCAGCGGAGAGAGGCGCAGCGGAGAGAGGCGCAGCGGAGAGAGGCCAAGGTCGCAGGAGGCACTACCCACGTAACAGGGTATATAGACAGAGGCTCAGCTTCCTTGACCTCTCGGAAGAGCAGTATTTCTGCAGGCTGAAGTTGTCACGTCAAGTGTTGGCAGACATCTGCAGCCTCCTACAGGAAGACTTGTTTCCTGCTGGACCTGGTGGCCACGCATTACCAGTATCTGTGAAAGTCACCATGGCCCTCAATTTCTTTGCCTCTGGTTCTTTCCAAGGTATTACCGGACACATCGCAAGGGTTTCACAGTCCGCTGCATATAAATGCATAAGGTAGCTGACGGATGGATTGTTTGCCAGAACTGGGAGTTATGTAAATTTCCCCTGTGTTGACAATAGCCAGAATGAGCGGGCACACAGATTCGCCTCTCCAGCTGGCTTCCCACAGGTACAGGGTGCCATCGATTGCACAGACGTGGCAATCCAAGCACTGCCACAGCAACCAGGAGTTTTCATCAACCCCAAGGGATATTATTCCACCAATGCGCAGCTGGTGCGCAACCACAAGAGGTTCATGCAGGTGTGCGCCAGATTCCCTGGGAGCTGTCATGATTCTTTCATAATGCAGCAGTCCAACATTCCAGACCCTTTCTTTCCAGGAAGCAGACTTAACAGCTGACTCTTAGGAGACAAGGGATACCCCTTCAAACTTGGCTCATGACACCTGTGAGGAACCACACCAATGAGGCACAGGAGCACTACAACCAAAGCCACATGACCACCAGGTGTGTCATCGAGCAAGCCATTGGCATGTTGAAGATGCGGTTCAGGTACCTAGATAGGTCTGGAGGCGCCCTTCATTATTCGCCCGCGAGGGACTCCAGACTAATAGTGGTGTGCTGCGTCCTTAACAACATTGTGCAGCAGAGAAGATTGCAGGTGGAGGAGGACGAAGGTGCTCATCAGGCATCTTTGGATGAGGAGAGCATTGAAGAGGAGGAATATGAAGATGGGCATCCATCGCCAGACCAGCCGTGTACATTGCTGCCCAGGATGCCCTAATAGCGTGAAGGTTCAGCTAATGGTGACTCACACAGGAAAATATCACAAATGAAATCCTCTGACCTGTTCCCACCACCAGGAACCCCCCCCCCGCCCCACCCCACCCCTTTGTACTAAGCAGTCCTTCAATCATGCATTCAACCATTGCACATCCGTCCAATGGGTCCCATCATTATGAAACAAGTGAAAGGCCGAGTTGACACTCGGGATGCAATAATGAGCAAGACATGGAAGTGGTGCTAAGCAATAAATTTAATGTGTCATTATAACAAAAGGAAACTTAACAATATAAAATTTGGTCAAACACCTATGTGCACAGGAGGGAGGTGCACACGAGAGAGGTGCACACGAGAGGGGCCGAGGTTGCATTGCCAAGGTGAATTGCAATTTCTTCAACTTATGCTTCCTACCGCTTCTACGTGATGCATCCCATGTGGCTTCAGCAGAGGTAGAGGCAGGCTGCTCAGATCCCTGCCCTGACTGCTGAGATGCTTTTGGCCTATGCCCTCTGGGTTTCAGAGCCCCTAAGGGCCTCGCCAAAGACTGCTCCACCTGCACCTGTGCAGGGGCAGACCCGGCCATCGGGAGACAAGACAGCCTGTCGGGTACTGGCTGAGGTGGAGCAACAGGTGAGAAGTAGGAGCACGTTGAGTAGAGTTCCCACTTCCCTGTCGCCTTTCGCCATCATCCCTCTCCTGGGCCAGCACCACATCACTCCCACCACTCTGCTGCAGATCAGATTGGTGAAGGTCAGTGACTCATTGTAAGACCACGGTTAAGGTATTTGTCATCCTGTTTAAGGCGGCAGACATGTTGGCATCCAAAGTCTGCACGGCCGTGGTCATGGCCTACATGGACTCATTTAGAGCCGTGCTTGAACCTCCATGAAGGCAGCCACTCTCTCCATGACAGGCATTCTCACAATTCCCTGCACCACCAATCAACTAGTGATCAAGTTGGACTCCTCCATCCATTCCGCTATTGTGGAGAGTGTGTGTGGCATGCCAGTCAGTACCTGGCTAAGCTGCTGATGCACCTCCAGCATTCTTCTTCTCAACAATAGCCCCCGGGTTTTAGCATCTGTGTGAAGCTGAGCAGAGCTAGGAGAGGATTGCGCCCCTGATACATACTCACCACAGCTGTCCCTGCCACCAGTGTCTGCTCATGCTCACTTGTGAGTTGTGGATCACCAGGTGAAAACCCAACTAACTCTCTAACTGAACCCACCGAAGTGCGAGTATTTGTGCTGGTGGTTGGCTGCATGTCCTGTATGTGCACCCTCAGAAGGAAAGAGCTCCTCTGAGGAATCATCCTAATGGATGTCCTGCAACACTTGCTGTATGCATGAAGGTGCTGGAAGACAAAGGAAAGGGATATGTATTCGTCCTGGCAAAATAACAACCTTGACAGTCACCATACTCAGTCTTCTGATATTTCAGTCATTGATGAAATAAAGTCAGCATATGTGTCAGAGATATTTGTATTTCTGTTACCAACTATCTGCGAGTTCCCTGAATCTCCATCTCCGATTGAGAGGGACACAGATGTGCCACTTATCTCCAGAGCATCCTCCTCTGCATCAGTGAGCTGGACTATTTGTGGTGGCCCACCTCCAGTCCTCTCCCTCTCCCTTTCGTCTTGCACTCTCTTCTCCTACAAGGGGCAAAAAACAGACCTGTCAGAGTGAGTGAAGGTCAGGTATTCACCCGATGGATGCAGTGCATTCAATGAGGGTCACTATGAGACAGATGCATCACATTGCATAAGGATCGGTGTGAGTGGCAACAGTGGATGGATAAATGCGGAATGGATGAAATGCATAGAAAGTGAATGATGGGTGCTGCTGAAATTTGAGTGGGTGTGAGGAGTGATGTGATGGAGTACACTTGACAAGACTGAGTGAAATGGGTGGGGGGGGGGGGGGGTCTTGTACACCACAGGATGTAGGTGAATCAACAAAGGTACTCACTTTTCCTGAGTTGGTTAGGTCATTAAACAGCTTCCTGCACTGCATCCAAGACTGGGGCACAACGCTCCTCTGCTCACTTCCTCAGCTACGTCCAACCACACCTTCTTGTTGCAAGTAGCAGGTTTCTTCCTCCCATTGCTGGGGAAATGTATGTCCTTCCTGCTCCTGACTGCACCCAGCAGTGATTCCAGGGGTGCATCAATAATCCGGGTGCTGCCCTTGCTCTCTGTGCATCGATCCTAAACACCTCCTGGCTTTTCCAAATTCCATTTCTACGTTGTCCAATTGAACGGTAGCAGAGTGGTTATGTTACTGGACTAGTAATCCAGAGGCCTGGACTAATCCGAAGATGTGAGTTCAAATCCCACCACGAATTTAAATTCAGTTAATTAAATAAATCTGGAATAAAAAGCTAGACCATGAAACTACTGGATTGTCGTAAAAACCCATCTGGTTCTTTAATGTCCTTTAGGGAAGGAAATCTGCTGGGCCTATATGTGACTCCAGACCCACTGCCCTCTGAAATGGCCTAGCAATTCACTCAGTTGTAACAAACCGCTACAAGAAACAATAATAAGAATAAAACCGAACGGACCACCCAGCATTGACCGAGGCACCGGCTTCGGACACGATAACGGCACACCCTGCCCAGTCAACCCTGCAAAGTCCTCCTCCCTAACATCTGGGCACTTGTGCCAAAATTGGGAGAGCTGTCCCACAGACTAGTCAAGCAATAGCCTGACATAATCATACGCACAGAATCATACCTTCCAGACTCCTCCATCACCATCCCTGGGTATGTCCTGTCCCACTGGCAGGACAGACCCACCAGAGGTGGTGGCACAGTGGTATACAATCGGGAGGGAGTGGCCCTGGGAGTCCTCAGCATTGACTCGTGGCATCAGGTCAAGCATGGACAAGGAAACTTCCTGCTGATTACCACCTACTGCCCTCCTCAGCTGATGAATCAGTACTCCTCCATGTTGAACACCACTTGGAAGAAGCACTGAGAGTAGCAAGGGCACAGAATGTACTCTGGGTGAGGGACTTCAATGTCCATCACCAAGAGTGGCTCGGTAGCACCACTACTGACCGAGCTGGCCGAGTCCTGAAGGACATAGCTGCCAGACTAGGCCTGCAGCAGGTAGTGAGAAAACCAACACAAGGGAAAAACCTATTTGACCTCGTCCTCACCAAGCTACCTGTCGCAGATGCATCTGTCCATGACAGTATTGGTAACAGTGACCACTGCACAGTCCTTGTGGAGATGAAGGCTGTGATTTTGCCGACCGAGGCGGGTCCAGGCGGCCAGGGTCGGTGACGAGGTCCCAGCCCGCTGCCAACTGCAGCCCGCACTCTCCAAGCGATTTTTCGTTGATTGGGCTTGTTAAGCCCGCCCTGCGAGGTTCCCGGCTAATTAATAGGAAGCGGGTCTGATGATGTCATTTGATGACGCGTCATCAGCCGGTTTCCTTTAGGGGGCCAGGTCCAAATTCATCTTGACAGCTCTGCTGTCAGTATTCTACAGCATTGAGGTGCTGCAAACACTGACGGCTGCACCCAGGCTCTCTTTTGACTCCCTCCAGCCTGGTTGCACTTTGCACAGGAGGGCACAAGGAGGGATGTCGTCAGGAGGACCTGGCTGCAGTGGCGCAAACCTTTCAATGATCTGAGCAGATCACGAAACATTACTGCGAAGCCACACTCAACCTCATCCTGCTGTGCCACTCATCACATCCACATCACTCTGCCTTCCCTACCCTACTCCTGCACATCTTTACTCACACCAACTTACCTTGCACCTCCACCCATCCCTCTCCATCTACATTATCACTTCCCCATCTCACTAGCCACCCCTCACACTCACCTTCAACCTACTGCAAGCATACGAACTAACAACACACAAGGGTAGGCACCTGGGTGGTTTAGCCAATGTTCATGTGAAGTTTCTGTTAATGTGTTGTCAAACATTGAAATCTATATTTTCAACACTTTACCTTATTGGACAGATCTGTGCTCACCTTTGGAAGTGTCTTAGTGAGTTCCAGTGAATGTTGAGACATAACTTCCCCCCGCCTGCCCAGTTGTGATGAGTGTGAAAGGAATGGCTTGGACATTGTAGGGATGCTTTATGGTACTGGTGTGGGGTGGTGTCAACCTGGCGCATCATGTGGCAGCCAGGGTGTACAGCGTCAAGTGAAGCCATGGTGATGCCATCGCTGGCCTCCCGGGCAGTAATGTTGTCGGGTGTTGATGCCGTGTCCTGTGCAGCATCAGGTGATTGTGGAGAAGGTTGGTGTTGTTGTTGGTGATGTTGGTGTGCCTGGTGATGTTAGTGTTGGTGCTAATCGTGGAGGGATTCAGAGGACCACGGTGAGATTTTTTCAAGGACGCCGATGTTGCTGTAATAGATGGCAGCTGAAGTTGAGATGACAGAAGCGATCTGTCAATGGTGAGAGAGCTTGCTCCAAGAAGGTGACAGTGGATAGAGAGTTTACTCCAAACACTTCCAAACTGCATAAAGCTCAAAAATGTCTTCCAAGTCCTGAAGACTCAAGCTTCTGACATTGGAAAGTGACCAGCTGTGAAATGGTAGCTTTCATACCACTTTTGCAGCTGTCACCTATTCACAGCAATGAGGAGACATAGAGAACCCGACCTACTTACCTGACATGATCTCCGAATGACGTGAACCTCGTTAAGAATGTGGGAAAATAGAAATAGACTGGCAAAATAGTAGTTAACAAGCATTTAACAAGCATTTAGCTATCTTAAATGCCTCCCCCGCCGCTTGGTGTTGGGACTGTTCTGAAATCGCAGACCCGACACTTTGGAAACTTACATAGAGGCGGGTTCGGAGCGGGTTCTCAACCCGCTGTCAATCATTTCGATTTTGACTGTGGACCCGCCTCCAAACCCGCACTCTGAGCGCCGGCAAAATCACAGCCAATGTCCCATCTTCACACTGAGGACACCCTCCATTGTGTTGTGCGGCACTACCACCATGCTAAATGGGATCGATTCAGAACAGATCGAGCAGCTCTGTAGGTACAATGTTCAATTAATTCTATATTGATAATATTACAAAATGAAACTTCCAGCATGGAGCCTTACCTGCCAGAAGTGCTTTTTGGGAGTTCAGGTGTGTAACCCCCCCCCCACCATTTATTTTGGAAATTGTGGGACCACATGCCTGAATTCGGGATATGTGCTCCCAGCTGGTGAGCAGAAATCATGCATTTCTCTCTGAGGGCCGATGTTTGGGGCATTTACCCCTCTTCAGAAATCCTAATTAGGGAGGGGAAACAGGTACATCTTCCACCCGTCCACCTAATTCTGGTACCATGTCTGGGGACATTCCTGGGCTATCCTAGGAATTCCACCCAGCTCATCCTTGTTAGGCCCAGTTGAATGCAGGCCTGGGCTCCCTATGGACCTTGTAAAGGCCTGAAAGAAGTGAAGAAACAAAGGTGATTCATTCTGGATTGATGACATTCAGAGTATAGCACTTCTGCTCCCTGTGGAGAAAATTGGCAAAAAGAAACAGCCATTTTTTGAAAGAAGGGGAAGGAGGAATTTTTTGAGAGTGAACATTTTCCACTTACGGTTGAAATCCCAATCTTAAATTACACTGGGGTGCAAGCTGTTTCCTTTTATGGTTACTCTTTAAAGAAAAACCTTGTCACTCTCATATACTTCATGGATATACAAATATGCATTAGTAGTGTGACTTATATTTGAAATTATGATATATATATATATTATTCATTGAGTGCTTCTATTTTTCATCAAATCGTGACTGAGAATAATGAAATATGTAGATATTAATTGGAGAGCATAAATTTGCAAGAATATGTATACTATGCATCATTTTGTTAGTAAATTAAGTTTTTTGTGTGTGTTAGTATTTGTCTAAAGTACATTTGGCATTAGAGAAAATATTTATGGCAATGGAGTCGATGACAACCAGGACAATGTCCTATAGGTCACAATGCAACCCTTGGCTTGTACAGCATAAATGACCCATGTACAGCACATGCTGCAATAGGTTATCCAGCACAATTACCCACCGTGGGTATGGAATACAATTGTATTCTGTTAATGCCATATGTCTTTGACTCAAACCAGATGTTTGTATTTTTAGTGACCCTTTTTGCTTTGGTTCCTATTGAAAACATCAGTTCAGTTGAGATATGTTTTTAGTCCTCTGAGACCAAACCTAAAAAGTACATGGATTTATTTTTAAAATTCATATTTCTTTTAAACCTCACATAAGTAGTTTTCACAGACCTTTTAAAAAATATTTAGTAGAGAATTTTTATTACAAAACAGCGTAACTTGTAGTTCTTAGAAAGGAAAGTCGGAGTAACCCTTTGAGACCTTCAGTTACATTTCTGCCCAAAAGTGTCCATTTATTTTTGTAGTTTACTCTTAATAATATTAGCACTGAAATTACATCATGAGATACTGACATACAAATACTTAACGTGTTCATTTTAAATAAATCTCTGCAATTTTAGCAGCGGCACTGACCCATTTAAAATAAATGAGTCAACACCTCCATGAAAATAGTGGAGAGAGAATATTCAGTTGAGTCTTCATACACTGGTGCCTCTACATTTCTTGAGATTTACTTCATGTGCCAACTTATCAATGGGTGACTGAGGATTAACATCCAACAAGAAAGAACTTGCATTTATATAGCGCCTTTCATGACCTCAGGATCTTCATGATACCAAACTTGAAGACTTACAGAAAATTGCATTTTCAAATGTTTGGTAAATGAAAATATGGGCCTAAAAATTTGGCTGTGCACTGCCTGTTTTTCGGGCATTATGCAGCCTCCTAAGCCTCTGTCTTTCGGATGAGAATTTAAACCGAGGCCACAATAGCCCTTTCAAGTCAACATAAAAGATCCCATGGCACTATTTCAGAGAAGAGCAGGGGAGTTCTCCCACATTGTGTCCTTGAATCATAGAATGATACAGCACAGAAGGAGGCCATTTGGCCCAGCATGCCTGTGCCATTTCTTTGGTAGAGCTATCCAATTAGTCCCACTCACCTGCTCTTTCCCCATAGCCCCGTAAATATTTTCCCTTCGAGTATTTATCCAACTTCCTTTTGAAAGTTACTATTGAATCTGCTTCTACCACCCTTTCAGGCAGTGCATTCCAGATTACAACAACTCGCTGTGTAAAAAAATGTTTCCTCATCCTCTGGTTCTTTTGCCAATCACCTTAAATCTGTGTCCTCTGGTTACCGACCCTTCTGCCACAGGAAACAGTCTCTCCTTATTTACTCTACCAAATCTCCTCTTAACCTTCTCTGCCTTAAGGAGAACAACCCCAGCTTCTCCAGTCTCTCCACATAACTAAAGCCCCTCATCCCTGGTACCATTCTAGTAAATCTCTTCTGCACCCTCTCTGACATCCTTCCTAAAGTGTGGTGCCCAGAATTAAATAGAATACTCCAGCTGAGGCCAAACTAGAGTTTTATAAAGGTTTAGCATAACTTCCTTGCTTTTGTGCTTTATGCCTCTATTAATAAAACCAAGGATTCCATATGCTTTTTTAACAGCCTTCTCAACTTGTCCTGCCACCTTCAAATATTTGTGTATATACACTCCCAGATCTCTCTGTTCCTGCACCCCCTTTAAAATTGTATCATTTAGTTTATATTGCCTCTCCTCATTCTTCCTACCGAAATGTATCATTTCACACTTCGCTGCGTTAAATTTCATCTGCCATGTGCCTGCCCATTTCACCAGTCTGTCTCTATTTTCCTGAAGTCTGTTACTATCCTCTTCATTGTTTAATGAATTTCTGAATTTTGTGTCATCTGCAAACTTTGAAATTATGCCCTGTATACCCAAGTCCAGCTCATTAATATATATCAAAAAGAGCAGTGGTCGTAATACCGACCCCTGGGGAACATCACTGTATATTTCTTTGCAGTCTGAAAAACAATCGTTCACTACTCTCTGCTTTCTGTCCCGTAGCCAATTTTGTATCCTCAGTGCCACTGCCCCTTTAATCCCATTGGCTTTAATTTTGCTAACAAGTCTATTATGTGGTTGTTTGTCAAACACCTTTTGAAAGTCCATATATAAATCAACCTCACTACCCTCATCATTACTGCATCAAAGGACTCAATCAAGTCAGTCAAACACGATTTGCCTTTAACAAATACGTGCTGACTTTCATTTATTAGCCTATACTTTTCCAAATGCCAATTAATTTTGTCCCAGATTATTGTCTCTAAAAGTTTCCCCACCACCGACTGACTGGCCTGCAGTTGCCGGGTTTATCCAACTCCCCTTTTTTAAACTGGGGTGTAACATTTGCAACCAATGTTCCCTTTAAGCCGTACAGCCGCGTAGCGCTTCAGGGGTCACGTGCAGCTGGTGAGCTGGCATTTAAATTGGAAAAAAAACACGCATGCGTGGACTTTTGAATGGACCGCGCAGTCCATTAAATTGGATCCGCAGCCCAAAAAAAATTACAGGGAACATTGTTTGCAACACTCCAGTCCCCTGGCACCACCCACAAATCTAAGGAGGATTGAAAGATTGTGGCCTGAGCCTCCGCAATTTCCACCCTCAGTAACCTAGGATGCATCCTATCTGGACTAAGTGACTTTTCTAATTTGAGGACTGCCAGCCTTTTAAGTACCTCCTATTTATCTATTTTTATCCTATCCGATGAAGACAGATGCAAAGTACTCATTTAGTACCTCAGCCATGCCCCTTGCCTCCACAAGAATATCTCCTTTTTGGTCCCTAATCGGTCCCACCCTTCCTTTGACTACCCTTTTACGACTTATTTGTCTATAAAAGACTTTTGAGTTTCCAATTACGTTAACTGCTAATCTATTCTCATACTCGCTCTTTGTCCCTTTTTTAGATCTCCTCTGTACTTTCTATATTCAGCTTGGTTCTCTACTGTATTATTAACCTTACACTTGTCATAAGCCTCCTTTTTCTATTTCATTTTATTCTCTATGGGCTAAAAATTCAGGGGCATAACGCCACCCCTTACCGGCAAAAAGTTGCGTTAAGAGGGCGGCTGCCGCTCTTTCGCCAGCTGGTGACAGGTCCCACGGCGTTCTCCATTTTCAAAGGCCCGGCAGCGCTGCCGGTAAGATCCATTGCCCTGCAAATTGAAATGAGGGCGAGGTGACACCGACTGAACGTCACCATGGCGATCTTGGACCTTTGTGCTGAGTTCAGCGCTGGGTGCTAAGCTCACTATGTAAGCCTAACTGACAGGCGCTGTCAGCACCTCTTAAAGGGACACACACATCTTTCAGGTTAGTTTGCATTTAAGATTTTGGATTTTCTTTTGAATTATTGAAGCAGTGGCTTGCTGCAATACATGTTAAAAGTTTTTTAAGTGTGTAGGGAGTGCTGATGGATGTTTGCAAGGCCTCGGATGGTAAAGGAAGGCGTCTGAGAAGTCAGAAAATGCTGCAAATACTCAGCAGGTCAGGCAACAACCGTGGAGAGATAAACAGAGTTCACGTCTCAGGTCGAGATGCTGCCTGACCAGCTGAGTATTTCTAGCATTTTATGCTGCCATTTCAGATTTACAGCATCCACTTGCAGAGGGAAGAGGAAGAAGCCGAAGAGGAAGAAGCCGAAGAGAAGGAAACAGAAGAGAAGGAAACAGAAGAGGAGGAAGCAGAAGGAAGGATGCAACCCAGACAGCCCCTTTCTGGCTGGGATATCCGGGATGGAATCGTCTGCCTGTGCTACCAGTGACCAAAACCTCAATTCCCCTTTCAGCATTTGTACCACACCTTACCTTCCCTCTGAAATAAAAGCCACCACAAAGCAAACTTTCCAATCCAACTTTATACATCTATCCATCCAATATGACATCAAGAATCAACTCATCACCCATTGCATTCCCTTAGCGACTTTCTATTGTCTGCCTTTGCCTATCCTACTGATGTTATGCAGTGCTACCCCAGTGGCTGCAGCATGGCTGGTGGAAGGCTGCTGACTTTCAGTGGGAGACACTGCAAATGGCCTTGCAGGTCGATCTTGAGGAGCTGGTGGCTGGGAGTGTGAAATCGAGTGACGGTGTTTCTTCTTCTTCTTCTTTGTCTTCATCTTCTTCTTCATTGTCTTCTTCTTCGTCGTCTTCTTGACTCTCTCCCTCTTCTTGGCCAACCACTGGCTGGGCAGGCTGCATTTCTTGGGTGTATGAAATGAGGAAGGCACAAGGGTGGAGTTGTGGTGAGGGGAGGGCAGGAAAGCAAGAGGTGCATGCCAGAAGGAGGATAACGTATGAGGATACCAGCATCATGTATCCTTTCTTCCCCGCCGCTGGCCAAGGGCTCAGCCATGCCCCTGCTAAGAATGGCCAGCACCGTCTCCTCCAAGGTGGTGAGGTGAGGCTAGGAATAGGAGGTGTGCCTCGTGATTGGTACAGATTGTTGGTAGGTGAGTGATGGTGGGGGACGGAGTCGTGCATTGAGCAGTGTGTGAGACTAGTGGTGCAGTTGGTAGAAGATGGCTTTTGAAGATGTATTCACTGACCTGAGGTCATGAAGCTTCTTTGGGCACTGGAGCGATGTGGTGGGGGCGACACTGCTGGCCTCGGTGATGTGGTCCCACATTGTTCTTTTTGGAGGGCCTCCTGGCCCCTGTGGGTAGAGGACTTCTCTTGCAGTGTTGACCCCCTGTACATAGCTGGAGTGCTGCGTGCGAGACCCTGGGTTACCCTTCCCTGGCTTGCTGAGCCATTTGTGTTAGTGCTGAAGCACGTTTTCCATTCTTTGAGGTTCGGAAGTCAATTCAGCTTTAAGAGCTGAAGAATCCCATTTGGGACTTCTTTTTAATGTTAATTTTTTTTAAGGCAGTAAGGCTGAAAACTGCATTTTTTCAATTCATTTTTATTTTTATTAGTTCAGTAGGCATTGCCCTTTTAATTTCCCACAATGCCTAGCGAACTCCATTGCCTCGCTTCCAGAGGCTGTTGGAACATCGAACGCTGCCAGGAACGGTAGCGTAGTGGTTATGTTACTGGACTAGTAATCCAGCGGACTATTCAGAGACATGAATTCAAATCCCACTACGGCAGCTGTGGAATTTAAATTCAGTTAATTAAATAAATACTGGATTGTTGTAAAAAAATCCCATCTGGTTCACTAATGTCCTTTAGGGAAGGAAATCTGCTTCCCTTACCTGGTACCCCCCACAGCAATGTGGTTGATCCTTAACTGCTCTCTGAAATGACCTAGCAAGCCATTCAGTTGTTCAAGGGCAATAACTGCTGGCCTTGCCAGCTATACCCAGGTCCTGTGAACCATGCCTGCACTAACACCAGCTAGCCCCAGTGCAAATTTTTCTATTTTCTCCTGTAGCGCTTCATCCATTTTCAGTGGCCATTAACCTGAGGCTGCAGTGACACTGGCAACTCTCATGGCGATCATGAATTTTTAGCCCTATATCTTTTGTCATCCAGGGAGCTCTAGATTTGTATGTCCTTCCTTTCCCCCTATGGCAAATATTAATCCCTCAATCAAAATCACTAAAACAGTCATTTATCACATTGTTTTTTGTGGGACCTTGCTGTGCACAAATTGGGTGCCATGTTTCCTACATCAAAACAGTGATTACACTTCAAAAGCACTTCATTGGCTGTAAAGCGTTTTGGGACGTAGTGAGGTTGTGAAAGGCGCTTGACTTTGACTGAGGGAGCTAAATCTACTAGGTTTATAACTATATTTTTATCATTGTTAATTTAGTTCCTTGTGACTGGACTCAGTAGCGTGAATTTTATAATTGGGTATGAGCCTGACTGGTAGAAAGGTGGAGTACAATTTGTACCTGGCCAGCATCATCACCTGACCCCACCAAAGGTTCCAAGATCAGCCGGTTTATAATATGTTAAATGAATTTTAGGCATCAGAAACACCATTGATCGAGACCTCGTCCAATAGGGGTGGTGCTGGGAAAAAGTGTGTCTCTACAGAATCTAAAGGCAGCTTGTAGGGACAGCTATCATACCAATTATTGTTGCTGCAGCAAACAAAGTTCAGAGAAGAAAGAACATCTAGGCAGGTCTGCAAGATAGCAGAGAACCCCAAGTTTGCAGGCGTCATGCTGTTGCAGAAAGTGAGACAGGAACGAGACCCTCTTTGACACAGAGCACTACAGGGCTCCAAGGAGAGGTGCTATGGGGCTATAGAAGAAAGTGACCACAGCAGTGAGGGCAGACTCAGCAATGCGTGACTGAGGATTAATATCTAGCAAGAAAGAAAGAGCTTGCATTAATATAGCGCTTTTCATGACCTCAGGACTTCCCGAAGGGTCTGATCTGAAAGATGACACGGTGACAGTGCAGTACTGTCTCATCTTTATCAGGCTGTTGCTGCTCCTTTTGCTCATTTCTTTGCTGCCCATGAAGGCTTTCTGCCTCCTGGCCTCCATGATGAAGGCTTTGGTGTAAAACAAAATTGTGTAGAATGCAGCATTCAATCACAAACCTTGAGGTCCCAGCTAGATGTCAACCTAGGCTCAGTGGTAGCATTCTTGCACTCTTGAGCACAAATTCTAGGTTGACACTTTTTACATTGAATTACATGTAATTTACAGCACAGAAATAGGACATTCAACTCAATTGGTCTGTGCAGGTGTTTATGCTCCACACGAGCCTCCTCTCTCCCTACTTTATCTAACCCTATCTGCATATCCTTCTATTCCTTTCTCCTTCATGTACTTATCTGGCTTCCCCTTAAAGGCATCTATGCTATTCGCCTCAAGTATTCTGTGTGGCAGCGAGTTCCACTCTCTGGGTAAAGACGTTTCTCCTGAATTCTTCATTGGATTTATTAGTGACTACCTTATATTTATGGCCCCTAGTTTTGGACTCATCCACAAGTTAAACCATTTCATAATTTTAAAGATCTCTATTAGGTCACCCCTCAGCCTTAACTTTTCTACAGAAAATAGCTCCAGCCTATTCAGTTTTTCCTGATAATTATAACCTTTCAGTTCTTGTATCATCCTTGTAAATCTTTTTTGCACCTTCGCCAATGCCTCTATATCCTTTTTATAATATGGTGACCAGAACTGTACACAGTACTCTAAGTGTGGTCTAACCAAGGTTCTATACAAGTTTAACATAACTTCCCTGCTTTTCAATTCTATCCCTCTGGAAATGAACCCCAATGCTTTGTTTGCATTTTGTATGACCTTGTTAACTTGCATTGCTATGTTTAATGATTTGTGAATGTGTTCCCCTAGATCCCTTTGCTCCTCTACCCCATTTAGACTTTTATTTTCCAAGGAGTATGTGGCCTCCTTATTCCTCCTACCAAAATGCACCACCTCACATATTAAAATTATATTAAAATGAATTTGCCATTTAAACGCCCATTCTGCAAGATTATTAACGTCTTCTTGTATTTTGTTGCAGTCTTCCTCAGTATTAACTAGACCCCCAATTTGGTGTCATTCGCAAATTTTGAAATCCAAATCATTTATGTAAATGGTGAACAGCAGTGGTCCCAGCACCGATCCCTGTGGAACACCACTTCCCACCTACCGCCAGTCTGAGTAACTACCTTTAACCTCTCCTCTCTGTTTTCTGTTTTGTAGCTAGCTAGCTAGCTATCCATTCTGCTACTTGTCCCCTGACTCCACATGCTCTGACCGTACTCATGAGTCTACTATGCGGCACCTTATCGAAGGCCTTCAGTGCACTTAACGTGTGGGAGTAGGTCTGAGGAATTTTAGCCCCCAACGTGCAGCAGAAATTTTGTGGAATCTTCAGGACCTTTCACAATTACTCCTGTTTTAAAATTGTGCCCTCCACATTGTACCAATGACAGTGGTGCAGTGTGATAAATTTCCCAGCTCTGGATGTCAAGCAAATGTACTTATTTAAAATACCTTTGGGTCAGTTTCCACTGGACTTCTTACGGCAGAGATGTTCGTAAATCAAGTTAATGTCAGTGCTGCAGCTTTGCAGAGTAGGTCTGGCTTATGGCAAATGACCACCCAATGCCAATATGTACTGAATGAGTTAATCCTAGAAGATTATAAGGATATGCTATTAAAAGCTTGGTTCAGTGGTAACAATCTTGTCTTGAATCAGAAGCTTCAGGTTTCAAGCCCCATTCCAGGACTTGAGTCTAGCCTGACACTTCAGTGCATTGCTGAGGGAGTGCTGCACCACTGGAGGGCTCGTCCTATAGATGGGATGTTAAACCAGTATCCGGTCTCCCTGCTCAGTGGAAGTTAAAGTTGCCGTGCAAGAACACGGAGTTTTTCTGGTATCCTGGCCAACACCACCAAAAATAGTGTAACTGGTCAATTACCTCATTGCTGTTGGTGGGTTCTTGCTGTGCAAACAAATAGCTGGTATGTTCACTTATATAGCAATGTAATTCAGAATAATTTACTGTACGTCAAGCACTTAGGGGTGTTTCTAAGGATGTGATAAAGCACTATATAAATGCCATCTCCTAAAATCATTTCACTGTGTTGTGCTGTTGGTTAACTAAAATTGTTTGCAACCTCTTAAACCTATGAGACAAAGTAATGAATTTGATTAAACTATTTGTTCTGAATCACTGTTGGCACTATATGAGTGTGTCACTGACTGATAGCAGTCCAGACAGTTCAAGTTTCAAGAGAGGATAAACAGTGGAGATAGTAATGTTAACAGCATGTGAAGCAGTGATGGCTGTCTTATCTGATTAATGTGATGATGTGCAGTTGTTACGGTCTGTAAGAACTGATTGTGTCTCTCTCTGATACCAACACTCTTATCTCATTATAACAATGCCCAATTTCATCTTTTATCATCTGTGACGTAATCCAGTTTCATTCCAACCCCTTGAAATAATCATATCTGGACAAGGTGAAATCCATTGGGGGAAATTGATAACTCATCCCCTAAGAAATATAACTCTATAGCTCTAGTTACATTGTGAATTAGGGCTTAACCTGTTTGAACTCAATTTTAATTTGTAAAAGTTACATTGACACAGAGGGATATGGTTTTGGTCAATTTGAATTAAGCAGCCTTTTAACATTTTTATGCTATCAATGGCAGCATATTAGCAATGGAAACGAGGCAGAGTTCATATTGCTGGAGGCAATATGTACCATCTAAAAGATGATCTTGTCTCACATCTCAGAAGGCATTATTGCATCCAATGGCAATGTAAATACAAAGCAACTTACCATCTGGAGTGGAGAGGCCATGAATTCTAGAGCATGTTCTCCTTAAACCCCTCTTTCCTGCCCGCTTCATCCTCCCTTCTAACAGCAAGTGCAAGAAGCTCATTGACCTCTGTCCCTAAGATTGAATCCATCAGTTCAGCTGCCTCTGCTGCTTCCTTCCTTCCATTGCCCACCAGGCCAAACATCCTCTCAGGCTTCCCCCCAACCCCACCCCACCCCGCCCTCCCCATTGCCCTAGCCCTGATCGTGCAGTTTTATCTAGTTTCTTTCTAGCCTAAATATAAACAAAACAGGAAAAGAGAGCATAGGAAAGAATAAAGTAAGGAAGGACATTGATGGCAAGGGAATAAATAGAGTTATAGAACAGGGGGGGAAAATTCGGTTGCTTTGCGCCTCCCGTTAGCGCCCTAAGAGGGCGCTAATGGGGCGCAATGCAACTAGCGCCCGGGCGCGGCGATGTTTGCGCCGCACGCGAAATTGACCAGACTTTTGCGGTGGCGCTAAACACTACCGCCACGATCTCCCGCGCCCGCAGATCGTGATGTCAATCGAGCGTGCAACGCCCCGGTAGCGCCCCGGACCAGATATTAAGTGGCGCCCCCTGCCTTACTGCCTGTCGCTAGCAACGACAGGTTGAGGGGAGTGTTTTGCAATCGGGAAGGGACTGGGGGAGTGCTATTTAAAGGCGAATGCTTCCTGCCTTTTTTTGTCGGCGACATTTTTGCACCACACATTCTGAGAGAGAGAGAGAGACTTCTGGAGAGATTCAACGCTGTGTGAAGGAGTTTTGGGTCCTGAGCAGCACTTTGCAGGTTCATTTTGATTTGACGTTCCTTGCATCGATTTAGAAGAGACTATGGGGGCTGCACTCTGAGGTCTTTCCCTGGGCCTCTCCATTGTTCTTTCCAGCAGATTTGATGTACAGGTCTCTCCAGGCCGAGATTCAAGGCTGCAATGAGCAGGGTGTGGATGGAGAGCAAGATCGACCCTTTAAGAACTGGCCGGCGCCAGTGTGTCTGCGTTCCATTGCTGACTGACATCACATGAGCTTCCCCAGCGCTCTGAGGTAGCGCCTCGCTCCTCAGCGTTAGTGCCTTAGGAGAGGTGTGTAGCGCCTGATTTAGTGCTCCAATCACCTCCAGGGGCGATAGAAGCCAAGTTTGCAGTCTGAGGCGATAATTAGCGGCAGGCACTAAACTTTGCGCCCAGCCAATAATTGCGCCCCAAACGGGCGATACCAAATTTCTCCCCCCAGGAGTCTTAAAAGATGGTTAAACATAAAGTGAGAGAAAATCCTATTAAAAATGAGTTAAAATGTCTGTACAGCAATGTACACAGTGTCCATAATAAAACAGGGGAGCTGGAGGCAATCAGGCGTTGCGCGGAACCAGATATAGTAGGGATTACTGAGACATGGCTACAGAAAAATCAGGACTGGGAATTGCACATTGCAGGGTATAACATAAAAGATAGAGAGGGAAAAAGGGGAGATGGAGTAGCTGTACTTATTAGGGATATCATAATGGCAGTAGAAAAAAGTGACGCAGCTATCAGCAAGACAAAAATAGAATCCATATGGATAGAGATAAAAGATAATAAAGGATCAATCACACTAATAGGCGTAGTCTACAGACCACCTAATAGTGGAAGGGAGGTGGAGGAAGAAATATGCAGACAAATTAGGGAAATGAGTAATAAACATAGAATAATAATCATGGGGGATTTCAACTACCCCGATATTAATTGGACAGAAGAGGTAGGTAAAGGGGATAAGGGAATGGAGTTCGACAGTTGCGACACAGGTTAGCAAGGCCATAAAAAAAAACCATGCCCTAGGGTTTATTTCTAGAGGGATAGAATTGAAAAGTAGGGAAGTTATGCTAAACCTGTATCGAACCTTGGTTAGCCTACACTTAGAGTACTGCGTACAGTTCTGGTCGCCATATTATAAAAAGGATATAGAGGCACTGGAGAGGGTGCAGAGAAGATTTACAAGGATGATACCAGAAATGCGAGGGTATACACATCAGAAAAGGATGAACAGGCTGGGTCTCTTTTCTCTTGAAAAAAGAAGGCGGAGGGGTGACCTAATAGAGGTCTTTAAATTTATGAAAGGTTTTGATAGAGTGGCTACAGAGAGAATGTTTCCACTTGTGGGGAAGAGCATAACTAGAGGCCATCAATATAAGATAGTCACTAAGAAATCCAATAGGGAATTCAGAAGAAACTTCTTTACCCAAAGAGTGGTGAGAATGTGGAACTCGCTACCACAGGGAGTGGTTGAAGTGAATAGTATAGATGCATTCAAGGGGAGGCTAGACAAGTGTATGAGGGAGAAGGGAATAGAGGGTTATGCTGACAGATTTAGATGAGGAAAGACGGGAAGAGGCTCGAGTGGAGCGTAAACGCCGGCATGGACTGGTTGGGCCGAATGACCTGTTTCTGTGCCGTATATCCTATGTAATCCTTTCGTAACTCATCTATTTTCAGAGTTCATATTGTCCATGAGACGTACCTCTTGCTCACTTGATGCTACTCCCACCCAATTTCCCTTCCTGGCTCCCATACTAGCTGACATTGGATTCCTCTTTTCAGGTTCTGTCCCTGTCCCTGTCCCTGTCCCTTTCAAAATTACCATCATCATTCCTCTCCTCAAAAAATCCACCCTCAACCCACTGACCTTGCAAACTACCGCCCCAACTACAAACTTCCTCACCTCTCCAAAGTCCTTGAACATGCTGTCACCTCCCAAATCTATGCCCATCCTTTGCGATTGTGACCGTGGTACATTTTCCATCCTCGTCCTTCCTGACCTCACTGCAGCCTCTGACCTGACATGGTCGCCCACACCATCCTCCTCCAAAACCTCTCCTCCATTGCCCGGCTCAAGTGGACTGCCCTCGCTTGATTCCAATCTTACCAAACAGATCATAGCCAGAGCATCTGCATCAATCGTTTCTTCCCCCCACAGCACTCTTACTTCCAGAGTTCCCCAAGGATTTATCCTTGGCCCCCTTCTCTTCTTCATCTACATGCTGCCCCTTGGCAACACCATCCACAGACAGATGAGAAGACTCGGACACTGATCCATTGAAATTCAAAAGAGATTTATTGCAAGAAATTTAAACCTCCAACTGTTAACCATAAATATATAGAATTTTTTTTTTTTTTTTGCAGTTCGAAAAATATAACTATGTATAAGTGCAAATGTTTATTATAAGACCAAACAATGTAAACTTTTTGCAAATTCTGTATTAAACATTTAAACATGAACAAGGGTGCAAAAATTTACCAAATTCAACAATTATGCAAAAACAGTATTAAATTTAAACATTAACAAAGATGTACAAAATTCCAAAATTGTGCAAGAATTGTTTTAAATTTCAATATTTATAGAAGTTTAAAAATTTGCGACATTCAAACAACGTATTAAACTTTAACAAATTTTTTCAGCCTGGCAGCTTCCTCCCCACTCCCAACCCCATTAGACGACAAGGAGGAGAAAGTGGAGGTGGTAAAAATAGGAATTAAATTCCCCCTACTCTCTGAAAGCACCTCGCTTAGTTCCCGTGCCCAGACAAGCTCTTCTACCAGCTGCCTCTCTGCGTTGTCAACTAGCCGGCCTGGATGGCGCAGCTACCTGCGGTGTGGTGCAAGGATGCCGGTCTGATGAGCCGTGGTCCTGTACCTCACCGACCCTTACAGCCATTTGCTCCTAGACAGGGATGCTGCTGCCTGCGTCCCAGGATTGAGATCCTGACCTGCCTCATGCAGACTGCCATGTGCAGCTGGCAATGTGCCTGATGCTATAAAGCTGGAGTCCAGGGTGGTGTTGCCACCCATAGATGTGGAAGCATCAGCCACTCGACTACACGAGCCGACCCATCAGTGTGGAATTGATCTGCAACTTCAGCCAACGCCCTGATGGATGGAACAGTGGCAGCTGCCAGATCTCACAAGGCCTCATTGAGACACTTGAAACCATGAGACTTCACTCCTTCCAGTCCGTCTCCCAGAACCTGAAGGGCAGAAGCCTGAACTTCCATCAAGTTAGGGGCCCTGGCTTCTACTTTATCGACCCCTTGCAGGGGACCTGCTGGATATCCCAAAGCAGCAGTCAACTGCTGTATGGGCTCCTTCAGTTGTATTGTCGCCTATGGTAAGTGGGGTAGAAAATGTGCACTCCATATTAGGCAAATTCTACCTGCGTGGAATTTTTAGTAGCTTGGTTTGGAGACACTTGACTGTGGCGATAACTTTCCACAAGTGTCAGTCACTCGGCAGACTAAAAAAAGTGCAACCTGTTTGACTAAGCGAGAACATTTGCTTGCAGAAAATACAATTCTTACTGCACCACAAACTACGCAAAGTGGTTTTAAATTTCTTCCTTTAGTTTTAATGTTGAAGCCGCATATATCTACTAATGAATTTGAGTAGTATTTGTAATGCAATTGCATTGTCACTGATCATGCTGTTGCAGTTTTGTGTTACTTACTCGTAATTTATCTTGCATGGCAACTCCCAACTCAAACAATAGTGCCCCTTCAAGAGATGTATTAGTCAATCACCCCTCCATCCATAGATTTTTGTGGTCTAAATCAAAATATATTCATTACACTCCCCCTGTCAATCCAGAGCTGCAATGGGGGAAAATACTGGACTTTCAACAGCCAGATTCAAATCTCTTTGCTTCAGAGACAATTTCAAACCAGCATTTGAAGCTAAGAATACACTTTTTTTCCCTCTTTTTAAAAAATAGTTTCTTCCCATTTTCTACGCTCACCCCTCCTCCCCTGATGGCAGTGACTCATGCTGGAGTACAGCTCCACAGCTGTGGAGTGGGCAGATGGAGTTAAGATACAGATCAGCCATGATCTAATTGAATGGCCTCCTCCTGTTCCTATTGGATGGCACTGTAGTACCTCATTTAAGTGGCCATTCTTCACACTGGGGACAGGCAGCTATTTAACTGTGTACATGGGGCAATATGTAACAGGGACCACTTTTGTCTCTCTCACCCAGGCCAGCGATGTTGAGGTCAGTTGTAATACTTAACTGTTGCCTCCGCTAACTCAGTACATCTTGGATTGAGCCTAGGATCTTTCTAGTCAATATGGATCAGTGCCATAACGTGTAATCTACTGCTACAACTTGCATTTATACAGCGCCTTTAATGTAGCAAAATGTCTCACGGCACTTCACAGGAGCATAATCAGACAAAATTTAACACCGAGCCACATAAGGAGATACTAGGATTGGTGACCAAAAGCTTGATCAAAGAGGTAGGCTTTAAGGAGCGTCTTAAAGGAGGAGAGAGATGTGGAGAGGTTTATGGAGGGCATGCAAGAGCTTTGAGCTTAGACAGCTGAAGGCATAGCCACCAATGGTGGGGCGAAGGACATTGGGTTGCACAAGAGGCCAGAATTGGAGGAATTATCCAGAATTGTCTCCTGTGCTATTCTGTTGCCAGTTAAGGTAACTAACTACAGTAAACTCTTTCTTATGGGGCACCTATGGGACCCAGGATGGTGCCGGTTGATGAAAAATTCTGGATAACAGAGAGGTATACCTACCAAGGCAATTTTTAACACAAACAAAAATAAAAACCACTGACTAACTCGGCCACCGCGGGAGACTCGGACTCAGCAAAACGAGTGCTGGATGGACTCGGCAAGATTATCGGTTATCTATTTTGCCGGTTATTAAAGTATTCTGGATGATTAAATGCCGTTTAAACAAGAGTTTACTGTAAATTGCTTTTGCAACAATCTGGACTCCCCCGCTCCCCCCAACCAGGTAATTTCCAGTAAAGATCCATGTGTAAAAATTCACACTGATGCAACTGTGGTTAGGGTTAAGGTAGAGTAGAGGGAGTTTTACTCTGCCATGCTGACACTGTCAGGAATTTCCTCAGAGCTGCTCCCACCCTGCTGCTGTAACCTCCCCAGACATGTGGTAGAAACCCTGTTTACACATGTATATGGAATTTCTGCTACACTTCCAGCAAAGTTATGCCATCGGAGCGGGAGCAGCTTGAATGAAATCTCCCGACATAAGTGACAAAAGTGGGGAGAACATTCCAGTCCCCAGCATTGACATACATTACCTTAATAAGCATATAATTTCATCTTATTTAATACAATAAACACATTACTTATATCATATAGCACCTGAAAAAATATTTTCTGTAAATATTTTGTGCAAAACATATTGCAAATGGACTAAACAAATAGCAAGCCATAGAGTATTCCTTAACTCAGAGTATTTAGTTAGTTTTTAGAAGCATTATAATCTTGTCATTTATTTAGTTTTGGGTTGAATTGTTTTTTAATAATTGAGTGTGCATTTTTGGAAACACCAGTGAAAATAAAATTCTCCAGTTTACCAGAACATTCTCCATTAAGAAAAATACATTGTCAATACATTGTAATTCATTTAACCAAACGAATGTCCACGATAATAGATTGATCCAATTATTCATTGTTATCAATCGTGTTTATTAAACAGTGAAAAATGTAATCTGGTAAACTACAATAGCACAGGCCCAGGCAAATCTGTTTATGTTTGGGAGCATATTTATTTTGTCAACCTACATTTGCTGAATTGAAAAACAAACAACCCACTGAAATAGCTTCAGCCCATAGTGAGGCCTGTTCTGGGGATCTTATTTCTTGCACACTGTCAGACCACCAATACACATACTCAATTTCTGTCACTTTGCCATATCACATCAAGTTTTCCTTCTGGCATCATTAGCAACTGAAATATGAATTCACTTAGAATTGAAAAAAATCAGCAGTGCTGCATGCCCGATGATGCATAGAGCTGTTACGACACACTAAAACAGATCAAAATAATGACATTTATAAGCATACAGCTGCATCTGAACTACAGAAAGAAAGAAAGAACTTGCATAGTGTCTTTTCCCATCCTCAGGACTTCACAAACAATAAATTACTTTCGAAGTGCTGTCACTGTTAAGTAGGCAAATGCAGCAACCAATTTCCACACAGCAAGGTTACACAAACAACAAGTGAGATGAATGACCAGTTAATCTGCTTTTGGTAGTGTTGGTTGAGAGAGCAGTGTTGGCCAGGCCACCAGGAGAACTCTATGCCCCCTTTTCAATAGTGCCATGGGATCTTAAGCATCTATGAGAATCATCAGAATAGCGCACCTCACCTGAAAGGTGGCAGGTCCAACAATCCCTCAGTACTGTACTTAAACGTCATCCTAGATTATGTGCTCTGCTTCTCAAATTGGGCTTGTAACTTTTAAGTCAGAAGCAAGAATGGTGCCAACTGAATTAAGCTGACACTAAAGGGTAATTTCCTGAAATCACACACCCTGCGGCTGAGACTCCTTTCCGGGAGCACAATCTCATAAAATTACCTGTAAAAGTTCCATAGGGTAGTGTTAAATTGATGGAGCAATGAATGGGGAAACGGTAGCAATTCAATTTATTCATAGCATGCAGTTTGATGGCTATATCAATTGAATAAGTTCAATAAAACGCTAAGAATTTCATAATCAAACTAAATATGCAGAGAGTATATGCAGTTGTTTTTGTTGGTGTTCTTCAAAACAAATGTCAGTCCAGTTTGGGATTTTGGTCTGGATGAACTACAGAACTATAACAATCACACTATATGCCAGCATGGTGCTACTAGAAATCATCAGAAATACAATCTCATGCAAAACGGAGAAAGGAATTTGCAGCGAGCTAGCCCGCTTTGGAGCATGTGTCATAAATTCTCTCTTTGGTTGATCTTGAAGAAAGCGTGGGAATTTAACCTACTCTAGCTCTATTACATAGATTATGAAAAGGTCTTTGAAGCAGTCAAACATAGAATACTATGGGAGACAGTGGATCAGAGTTTACAGTGAATTCAGTGAGGGGCAGTAGATGAAGATGATCTTGAAGGAGAGGTGAAAGTGGACACTGTGTTCAAGAAGGAATGGAACTCGCAGACAAGTTTATGCTGCCACCAGCAGGTAGGTCAGGGGACTGGTGGAATGTGAAGCCAGGAGAGTGGCAATGAAGAGCGGAAAGGATTTACCAGAGTACGGGGTGGGGGAAGAATGCAGAGAACTGTTGGGGGAGGTTAGAAAGAAGCTGAATGGCGGGGAATGGGGAGAAGTTTGAAGAGATTTATTCAGAGAGTGTATTGGAAAGGGAAAACACAGCAAAAGGGGAATACGGGTGATTGCTGGAGCAATAGGGAGCCACAGAGGGTGCAGTGAAGGATGCCCAGGTTGAGGCAGTGGAAAGCTGTAAGTCTGTACAGCAGGAATGATGGAAACTGGGTGGTGGAAGAGGATGAGTTTGGGAGAAGTAACAGCAAATAAGGCTGAGGAGCAAAGTGGACAGGAGTAGTTTGTCGAGTTTATGAGTGGCAGACAGAGAGATGGCAGATACAGAGGTGAGGCAGGAAGGAGAAGGATAGACAGGCAGAGGAGTCCGGGTCTGGGCGGCATCACATTTAACTTGCCCAGTGCAGACACGAGCAACAGCGAGTAAAGCATTAAACAGGACTTAGTATGGAGAGATTGGTTTTGAAGGATGTAACAGTAGTAGTAAAACTTCAGGTATGAGGGTTATTCTTCATGTGTGAGCCTAGATACTGAATATCACTAATCTATTTAACTATAGGGAATGCCACAGCCAAGGCTGATCCTTTTCTTACCTGATATTCATGCCTGTATACTAGCAGGGGGCATTGGATAATGATCGGGATGCGGGAGGAACAAATCCCCGCGGACATGTTATAAATGGTCATTTACAGCCAGTTACGCCATCTATCTGGGGCTTCCACCAATCTCTCACCGAAGCTATGGCAGGAGATCAGGAGAACCCCCGTGGAATTCCAGGGCTGTGTTTTCTGAAAGTGCCAAAATGACAAGAGAATACCTTTAAATTGAAATATAAATACTAAGAAGAAAACTCAAACACAGCATTTCACACCGTGCCCATCATTAGCGCAAACCCTGGAACATTTTATTAGAATTTGCCCAGAATTCAGCTAATTTTTTTCACCATGAGGGTGTTGCTATACTAATAGTTATGGGGATTGTGCATTTCTGTTCTTCCTTGAACTTGTGATTTTTTTAAAGTTGGGTTACTGTATTGACAACTTTACTCCACTTGTATTCTACTGTTAGCAGTTGTTTTAATAACGTTGACTAAATTGTCTGGTGATTGCATCAATATACAGTAATAACAATTCATTTGGGTGATGTTATACACCTGACAAGCTCCTTGAAGAAATGCAGGAGGTCTAAGCTTGAGACTAGAGTCATTAAGAGAAAGGTTGATTACCATGCTAGGCCATGTGACTGTGAACAATGTTGTTTGGGAAAACTTTTTAAACTCATTGTACTTTTAAAAAAAAACGTTGTGGAAACAGACTGGGCAGAGAAAAGGTCAGTCATCAGCACTAAGCAAATATTCCTTTCTCTGTTTATCTTTGAACAGTTGGAAAATATTTTTCAAATGTTAAAGTTTAGACTTCACTATAGGGCACTTGGAGGAGGAGTTGAAACACTAGAGGCTTCAGGAAAATTACTGGCTGATTGACAGGTATTATGTTATAGACAAACAGCCCTTTGTTTTTTCCAGACCTGGGTGTCACCATTGCAGAATATTGCCCTCTGGAAATTAGTTTCAGGCAGTAGTATAAATTGCCCTATTTCATGTAACTACATTTTAGCCAGTGACCTTTCAAATCTCAACCCAAGGGTGTAATAATGTTGTCTGTGTACTACTGTTAGATCTAATGACGGGTAATTGATTACTTGAGCCCACAGGGAGCATCAGCTGTGGTAACCGCTCTCCTTGGCAGTACACAGCTAAATAGTTCATGAGGTAGTTAGGATTTTAGTGCATATTTAATGATTCTTTGTAATAAAACCTCATGTTAGCATACTGCATTCAAAATAAGTCTAGTAGATTGTTCCACAGCTAAGAACAGTTGCAGAGATCACAACATATTGTTACCTTCCAAAGTTTTAAAATAAATTAAACTTACAACAGTAATTCTACAAAATTATAGGGAAGCAAAAATTTGAAATGTGGTTCATAAACACTGGTTATGACAGTTATTTGGGTGCGGGAAAGGGATGGAACTGGTTATTGTAGTGCAGTGCATTAGGACAATTTCACCTCAGGGACCCGGGTTTGAGTCCAGCCCAGACACATGCATGATGAGTTCATGAGTCTTGATACAGTTACTAGTGGACAGGAATCCACAGCAATATTCCAGTCACGATTATGATATATTCTTGAATGTGACCCCATTGGGTTCAGCCTAGTAATTATCTACATGTGTTTTAAAACCCTACTGTTACCTGGCTGTATCTCTAGATTTACCAAGTTAAGAAAGAAAGAACTTGTATTTATATATTGCACTTCATGATCTCAGGATGTCCCAAAGTGTTTCACAGCCAATGAAGTACTTTTGAAGTGTAGTCACTGTTGTAATGTAGAGAAGTGCAGCAGCCAACTTGCACACAGCAAGGTCCCAGAAACAGCATTGAATAAATGACCAGATCATATATTTTAGGTATTGGTTGGAGGGGTTAATGTTGGCCAGGACACCAGGAGAACTCCCCTGCACTTCTTTGAATAGTGAAATGGCATCTTTTATATCCACCTGAGAAGGCAGATGGTTAATTTAACATCTCATCTGAAAGACAGTGCAACTCTCCTTCAGTACTACAGTAGAGTGCCAGCCTAGATTATGTGCTCAAGTCTCTGGAGTGGGGCTTGAACCCACGTCCTTCTGACACAGAAGCGAGAGTGCTAACTTACATTTAATCACATTAAAATCCATTTGCCATCTCTCAGTGTATCTACATAATTAGTCCAAAATCTCTCTGAGGATAGTTAATGACACTACTACAGAGATTCTGTTCCATACTATTCACAATTATTTAACTAGCAAAGGTCTCAGAACAGATCCCCTTGAAACCCCACTGGTTACTTTTTCCCTAGATAAAGTATTTTCCATTTACCTTCTATCTTCTTTATACAAACCAGTTCTCAATCCAGCGAGACAATTTTACAACTATTCCATAAACTTCCTTACTAGCTTCACATGAGGAACTTTGGTCAAATGTCATTTGAAAATCCAAGGAAACGATATCTACTCGAATATCCTCATCCATTAGCTTACTTCCTTAAATAATGCTAGTAGTTTTGTATGCCATGTCCTATTATCTCTAAGACTATGCTACTGCTCCCTATGTATTCGCTGAATGCTTATTTATAGCATTCTGTAGAATGCCCCTGAGCTATTTCCCATGATGGATCTTAGGCTAACGGTCCTGTAATTTATAGGTTTGTGTCTCATTCCTTTTTGAATATTGGAACTACATTTGCTATCTTTATTTCTTGGGTACTGCTCCAGTATTAGTGGAACTCTAATAAAAATTTCAACCAAAGCATCACTCATTTCTCTTTAATTCCTTGAGAGTTGTAGGATGTATCCCATCTGTTCCGGATAACAGCTATAAACTATTCAAGCTTTGGTCCTAAATTTTATGACATTATCTATGTCTCTCAATTAGTTGATTGTCTACTATTCTCTCCCTTGTTTTCATTATTCATCAGGCATGATCTGGACTGAAGTTTATTCTTCATATGTCACCTTATGCGGATTATTACCTAGAAGCCTAATGTAATTTTGCTTTCTGAGCAAATGATGGGCGTGTGTTATGTGAGAAACCTTAGCATTTTTCAATCTCTCTTGCTCAATAAACTCTTGTGACATCACTCATTAATCACAAGAGGGAAAACACCATATAATTTCTGAAGCAGTTTTTGTTTTTCCACCAGTAATATGAAATGGATATTTGAAATTTGCTGTGTGATTTTCCATGAGATTTTATATACAATACTGCATTACTAAAAATTGACACATTTTAGGGACAATCATATATATATTTATAAATAAATGATTAAGGTTTATAGCAATAGGATTTAGAGCACATATTATGACTAATCCTATCAAAACTTGGCAAATCTAACTTTTTGCCCCAATACTTTTATTGTTGGTCAGGGTCATTCCTTCATACACTTCCTGGGTCCTTGTTTGGGTAAGAATGTAAATATTCTGTTATTTAAAAGATGAATAAGGTCTATGTGTGTGCAATAACTTGTATGTACTAGGATGCAGTTAGTAAATTCTTATAGATGTACATAAGATGTAGTTTATTTCATTTAATTTTTCTGCATCAGAATGGTAGAGCTCGCTCATTAATCTGGCAAAAATGAAGCTTCTGTAAGCAAGTTTTTCCACAACATCTGTCTGAATAGAAGCATTGTCAGAGGGTGAGGTCACTGGAGAAGGAAGGTGAGGTAACTGCACACAGCTGAATCTACAGAGCGCAGGCCGGGACTTATTAATACAACTAACTAGTGTTTCTTTAACGGTGCAAGATAGTCTCACCACTGACATCGAATGAAAATGTAATTCAGGTAGAACAGCCTCAACATTAAGCTGTGTATTAACTTTGCAAAACTAACATTAGTTCAGTGTGATGTATAGTTGGAACATTTTTTTTTAAATTCTCATATGAGTACTGTGATTGTGTTCTCTAAATTAATTAATTAAAGCCATAATGAAAGCATTATCACATAATAAAAATTGAAATCTGTTGCAACTTCGCTGACTGATTGATGTTTCCATTCCTCACTGCTCCTTTGCTCCCGAAGGTTTTTCGGGTCCTTTCCCAAGCTGGTGGGTGCAGGAGATTTAATATGTATGATAATATCACAGATAGAATTTCAGTGAATCTACAAATATTGACTGTAACGATACTAATGATTTTAAGATTTTGCCAATTTAAAATGGGAAGCCAGAAACTGGAAAAGTATAGCCTTTTTGTATAATAGTTACTGAAATAAATTATTAGATTGTGTTTATTTTTTATATATCAATTGGATCCCTGTGCATGTTGCTGCTATAGTCAGTGTCTTAAACAGTCTTTTGTTTGTGAGTTTGTTGACTTTTTAAGATCTGCATGAAGACAACACCGCCTTTCACAGTGCAAATGTTACATTGCAGTATCTTATGAAAGAGATTATTTGGAAATCCCCATATTACTGTTATCTATTCTGAGCCTGTGATATCTCTTCGTGTCTGGAAAGTACAAGCTCAAAAGTCCAGGAATCTTAACAGGCTTGTGCAGGATACATGTTGTGCTGTGTGGCAAAAACTTTTGTTAATGGTCCTTTAGTCTTAGCTGTGCTTAACGGGAATGTTCAGTGCATGGGTCAGCAATCACACATTTGGTTAGTAATTCTACTGTAACCAGCAGTCATCATATCTCTGGTTATATGACATGAGCAATGTCTAGGCACGCAACATTACAGACACACTGCTCCGATATTACCATTTGGCTAAAATATAAAAAATATGGAGGTCAAGAATCCCGATTCAGTACTGTAGATATTCTATGCAAATATCATTTTTTCCCACGCTGGGCCAGTTTTCTAATTAATGCTACCTTATTACGTATTCATATCTTTATTCAGTGTTCATTTGGAAACAGAGCTAAGTGGTTTGATTTTTTTCTTTCGAGTTCCTCTGTCAACTTGTACAGAATTCAATATCAGTAAAATTAGGATCAGGCGGTCCATTTGGGGCACTTATCCTATATAGGTATAAAATTACTTTGAAAAAGATCCTTTTGGACTTAAAATGACCCAAATGTAACCTTACACAAGAATCCTTCAAAGCAGCCACACATGGTTTCCAGGCCCCAGCCCTGTTGCTTTTTTTTTAAAGAAAGGAACAAATACATTATTTAAAAAAAAAATCATTACATTGCTGCTTGAACTCCACGTCTTTCTAAAATTCAGCTATGTAGCAGGATATTTAAGTAAAACAATTCTAGAGTTTTCATTTGTTAATTAAAGTTGGCAGTGAGGCTGAGCTGAGATGAGCTCACTGTATATTCTTGGAACCAGATAGGCTATACTGGAAAAATCAATAGGTGAAAGAGGGTTAATAAATTACAGGTATGAACAGACCATAGACTTTCCAGTTCATTTGGCTTTGAATTGAGGATGCAATTTTCTAACTTTAATCGTGATCTGCATAAATAGATTTTAGTATCACGGGATCATTTATAATAGACTAAAATAATTCTTGTTTTCATGTCTGATAATTGCAGACATGCATGTATGTTTCATAAAAGATTCAATTAAATATGCAACATTAAACAAGGTATGGCCGCATTGCGTGGGTTGGTGTGTGACTTCCAGTTGTAACACTGTAACCAGCACAGTGTTACTCCAGTATCAAGCTATCTATTTGATGTGTTTCATTTATGGTTGTCAACCCTCCTGGAATGCCCGGGAGTCTCCCGGAATGGAAGAGGAATCTCCCGGGCACTGCTGCTTGCTACCCAGGAGAAAAGTGTCCCATGCACCCAGTGATAGGGCCCTTTAAATTTCTCCCCGCAGCAGTGGGCCCATCTCCACCCGGGGGGGACCACTTGGTGATGTCACCCTGCCAGGGCCCAACTCATGTCTTATTGAAGAATATTGGGGAGGGGGGAGGGATGACCTCCGGAAATGGAACTGGTCGGTGGAGAAATAGCTGGGGAGGTGTACCGAAAAGCTGGACCAGGGAGAGGGGTGAGGTTGGGCTGGAGGAGAGTAAACTGGGACTAGGGGGCAGGGAATTAGGGCTAGGGTGAGGGGAGAAAGGCTGACTGGGGGTCGGGTAATTGGGGCTCATGGCAGGAGGAGAGAGGGTGACAAGGGACTCGGAGTTGGGTAATTCATAGAATCATAGAATGATACAGGACAGAAGGCCATTTGCCCATCGTGCATGTGCCAGCTCTTTGAAAGAGCTATCCAATTCATTCCACTCCCTGCTCTTTCCCCATGACCTTGCAAATTTCTTCCCTTCAAGTATTTATCCAATTTCCTTTTGAAAGTTACGAATGAATCTGCTTCCACCACCCTTTCAGGCAGTGCATTCCAGATCACAACAACTCTCTGTGGAAAAAAAAAAATCCTCATCTCACCTCTAGTTCTTTTGTCTGTCACCTTAAATCTGTGTCCTCTGGTTACTGATCCTTCTGCCACTGGAAATAATTTCTCCTTATCTACTCTATCAAAACCGTTCATGATTTTGATCACCTCTATTAAATCTCTTAACCTTCTCTGCTCGAAGGAGAAATTGAAGCTGGCGGAGAGGGAGATAGGTGACTGGGGGATTGGGGCTTGGGGTGGGGAAATAGAGGGAGAAGGTGATAGGGGACACACGGTCAGGGGGTTGGGGCTTGGGGGAGAGGGAGACCGGGGGTTGAACTGAGCCGAGGGATGGTGGCACGGAGAGAGGGAGACTGGGAAATGGTGGAACGGGGAATATTGGACGGGAATTGGGTCTTTGATGGGGGAGAGAGGAAAACTGGGGACATGGAGTGGGGGGGATTCGGGTTCGGGCAGTGGGGAGAGAGGGAGACTGGGGAATGGGGGTGGGCTTGGGGCGCAGCATTTCCTGCAAAGCCAAGAGCAGCAGCAATGTGGTGAGTGGGAGTGGCACCAAGAGAGAAGCAGCCAGTAAAGGAATGAATGAAACCGGGAGACTTTACTCTGGGTAAATAATGAAAGATTTTTTCCACTGGTGGGCAAATGGGGAACAAGGGGATGTTTCTCACTGGAAGAACCAAGGGGGAAGACAAAAGGAAGGTTTTCACACCGAGGGCTATTAAACCATGGGATTCTTCACCAGAAATGACTATTGAGGCACTTAAAAAGAGCAGGAACCCTGAATGATGTTCCCTCTCTCTATCCCAGGATCTCTGGTTATTGATCAGGAGAAGGAACCCTGATTCATGTTCCCTCACTCTATCCCTGATCAGTGGGTAGGGATCAGGGTTAGGTTCAGGTTGCCAACCCTCCCGGCTTGTCTGGGAATCTCTTCAGAAATGAAAGATTAATCTCCCGGAATTAGCAACCCAGGTGAAAAGTAGAGCTCACACTTCACATTTGCAGTTCGCACCAATGTTTGTGCCAGTGTACTTTCTTTGCCTGCTCACGGGTGGCCTCCTGAATTTCGGAACGTCTTACATGACAGCTGCCAGCACAAAACTATGAGCAAAGTTCCTGAAGTGCAGGAGACCCAACCTTTATAAGGAACATGCAATAACATTCGCAAACTCTGGACAAATGTCATGCAATCAGATGTCACATAGTTGAATGTCATGTGTTCAACCCTCCAGAAATGCCTCCCAACCAGAGTTGACAATCCTACTTTTATTGGAGGTAGGACAACTGATTTGAAGTGCAGTTTGGCTGCTCCCAAAAATGATTTCCATGCTAAATTTAAACTACTATTAGTAAATTTAATGGAAATCCTAGCATTAGCAAGAGCATTAGGGAACTCAGAATAAGTGAAACCCATCTTTTTATTCATTCATTGTTTGGAACAATGTAAAATGGAGCAGCAAATAAGGTAGGTTAATTGAAACTGGAGGATGGAAGGCAGAAGGGCTAGTGGCAGCTATGCTTCTTCTTTGCCACTGCTATGCTTGTCCTCTTTCTCTTGCCGAAATATGCTGAGGTATGTGAGGTATGAATGCAATCCAGTTTTGAACATAAGTGGGTCGATATGTTTTCCATGCATACAGCACCTACTCAAGAATAAATAACCTAATTACAATTTGGAAATACTAATCTGTTAATTTCCCTCTAAATAGTAGCTGCTACTAGCTAGTGTAATGTAATACTTCAAAAATCTTTAGCCTGTTATAAACTGGCTTATCAATACACTTTTTAAACAATTCATTGTTGTACTGAACCACATTATATAATATTTATACTTTAGCAGTCAAAGATATACTGTACTGACTTTCTTTAAAAGTCTGTGGTAATTTTGGGACAGGAGTTAAAAGACCATTTTCACGTTCAGAGAATGTAAGTGCCCTTACAGACCAGCTCTTCTTGGCCACAGATGATTAGTGACATGGGAAAAAATGGATAGAAAATACCCAGTAAAAGTAGACTATTATCCTCAAAGAGAAAAAAAGGCAGGTCACCATATATATATGTATTATGATTTAAATATCTTCATATTCATGGAGTTTAGCAAAGGATGCTTACCTATCCAACTGTATTTTCAATGGCATCATCTTGTGGTCAGATGCATTACTACACAGTGTTTATAGTTAGTTTACTAATGCACATAAATCAGTATTGCAATACAACAGGAAAATAAAAACAAGTTCTATCTCCATAATATTGTATGAGGCAGAGTGGAAATATTCTTTCTTTCAGTAACTGATAGAACTCCTAACTCAGGATTTGTGGCTAAGCTATAAAGGTTGTTCTCACTATTAAAAATACTGTGATAACTTGCAATTGTAAGTGCATTCTCTTATAATATATTCAGACTATAGAATGTTCAGGAACTAACTGCAAAGGTTTTTATGATTAAAGTGGCACAAAGCAGTTAATCCTTCATTTGCTGTTAACACAGAAATAAATACAAAGCAGAATAAAACCACATTAAAAAAATTGAGCCAAAAGGAGGTATACCAAGAGTAATACCTGATTATTTGAAAAAAAATGACTGTTATTACAGTACTTTTAAAGGCATTCTAACAATGTAATTAATGTTGAGTGCGTAGTTCAGACAGTATATAGAATTAAGAAGCCTAAAGTTTGTTATTATTCTCTGTATAATGCTAATGATTTGTTCCCTGTTTCAGTTTGATTTTCTGTCTTCAATTCAAGTTAGTATAAGTTGTGAATCACTTTTCCTGGTGACAGTTGTAACTCTGTAGATGACATCCTGTGACGATGGAACAGGTGCTGCAGTATTGTGACAAAGGTACAATTTTGCAAAACAACCATGTGCCAGAAAACTTGAATTCCTTAAGTAGGATTTTCATTCTCTTTTATGTACATATATATATTACTAAAATAAATGGCATCTCGGAAAGAGTTAAGGGCAATAACTTCATCTCATGGTTCAGCTAACATATATAACTGCTATTGCAATCAAAGATACACTTGGTATGCGTTACGGCTGATTTTTGAGCATAAAAAGGGCACAAAGCATACTAATTTTAGGCAGATGCCTAAAACTGGCATCGGGCCCCTTTAATATGTTAATGAAGGGCCTATCGCCTGTTTAAGGATCCGTTGGAGAAAAGTGCCGGGCCTGCTTCACTCAGGATTTCAGGAGTTTGCTGCGACTCAACCAGCGACTGCCAACAAACAGGCAAGCAGCCCAAAATTCAATCCTGGAGAAGGGCGAGCTGCCTATGGAGACACAACAGGCACTGGCAACTTGCCCGGAATAGTTAGAAGCTGCTCGAGGCCCAACTTCGAGCCAGTCTTGGGCCTCTCTGTTTAGTTGCGCGCTGCTCGCATCGCACCGGGGCTGGGTCCAATAACAGGGCCCAGACTAATTTTCACCTCACTGTTTTCTTTAAAAAGTTTGCAGTATTTTTGGGACAGGAGCTAAAAGGCCCTTGTCTCACTTTCACCATGATGTTGTACACAAAGATATGACCTATTTTGAGACAATATACACATTTCCATTGTGTATTTATAAAGGTTTGATATAGGTGCCCCAGGGGTGCCCTAATCTAGAATCCTAAATACCACATCTAATACAAATACCGGCTGCAGTTGAAAACTGTAACAGTGATCTGAGGGTTTGGGAGTGATCAAGGATGAGGGTGTTGGTGTACTCTTACTAACCTTAGGGTTGAGATTATTTAAAAAATTGTTGCAACCCTCCAGCTGCTCTTTCAGAGGCATATCCTACTGAATTAAAGTGGGGCAGAAAAAGTAACAGAAAATCAGTATGGCCCTGAATTTGAGGTCAGCAGCGAAGCGAAGGCATTCACGGCTGGCCCCGAAGTATGCTCTGCACAGGGATCTTGCAATCCCTGTGTCGAGAACTTTGGGTTTTCCAACTTTGAATTCAATTCAGTGGAAGTTAGTGGGGATCCCCTTGTGCGAAGTGCTGCTGTGATGTCAACAGGCTGTCTAAGCAGCCAATCAAAAGGCAGAATTCTCACAGGCAGCAAACAAAGAAGTGGGTAAGCCCTTAAAATTCTAACTTTTTAAAATAGTTAGAGAGAAAAAGAAAGATTGAGGTTCTCACATGGGGAAAAGGCAAACCTAAAATAAAAATGCATAAACTTTAAAAAAAAAATTGAAATTTTTATTTTTATTAAAATGGACAAATTTCACACTGCACAAAATTAAAATTAGTTTTCCAGGCCCTTAACATTTGATTAGCAGTCAATACATTGTTAAAACCCCAGTTACACCTAATCCCTTTGGGTCTAACTTTTAGTGGGGAATTTAACAGCGTACTTACTGTGGAAGAGCCGAAGTTTTCGTCAGTTTCAATGATTTATGAGATTTCATTGATTGCCGGCTTTGTGGGGGGAAGGGGGGGGGTTTGGTAGGGGGTGCACAGCATAAACCGTTTCGGAGCTGTCATTGACAGGCCACAACTTCGGGATTTCCGCACGCTCTTGTGCATGCGCCAAATCCCGAAGTTGCGATCAGTTTCAAAGTCGGTATGACGGCGTACTCTCAGAGTACTCTCAGAGTACGCCGTCATACCGACCGCAAATTCAGGGCCAGTGTATTATTTGAGTAGTTGTTCTTTGTAATTATTGCGCTGCAACATAGATTGTGGTAAAGGGAGCCAAAATGGCAGTAAAACTTGTTTATAATCTATAAAAAGAACAGAAAAAGACTAAGAGGTAGAAAATAATTCAAATTCTGTGTAAATTAATTCCTTGACGGTAATTAACAGCAGGGATGCTTTCCAATATGGACAAAATAACACTCATTTGCACAGAAAAGTACCTTATGCATAATGTCAGGCTAGAATTGAGAATTGATTGGAAATCCTTTTGCATAGAAGACATATGTCTTCTCAATAAACAGCCAGTCCAAGGGTGGTGTATAAATGCAATGTACTGAAGCCTCAACACATGTGAAGTGTAGTGTATGAATTCACACTCAAAATTCTCCTCTCTTAGAGGGCGATGTCAAGAAGAGGCAAGGAGGGGAAAGAAAATTGGAGGGATCATCCTGGGACCCTTGCGTGCACTGTGCAGTGGCCAGTTTCAGCTACCATACCATAGGTGAAAGATTAGGTAAACGTTGCACACCCGTTCTATTGACCAGGAAAGTTACATGGTACAGGAAGAGCCAAGAAAGGGGGAATAATAAGAGAAAACAAAATGATGTGTCATACTTGTAGTAAAAATAAAAGTTATGTACAAAACTAAGGTGAGAACATCAAAAAGAGAAAATGTATGTTAAATACCATTTTCAGCCATTTGTTTTAGCTTTTCATTTTCGAATCATGTTACCATTTTTACTTTTGTTCAAATCATTTTAAACAATGCTTCCATAGTCTACATTTAATTTACAATTCTGACCTATGGTTATCAGTAAGTTGTATATTTCTGACTGAATTCATAGGACAATGCATTTTGAAAACAACTGCAGATTTAATGGACGAGTGCATTTTTATTGGGAAGATTTGATTTCAGAATTTCATAGCTTATTGTAAACAATATAAACCCTCAGAAAGATGATGGTCACAGTAATTACTCGGCGTTTACACTGTTTTAAGACACAATTGAATTAGGTAGGTTCAGGCAAATAACAGTACTTCTCTCTTAATTGCATCAAGATGGCTTGTAAGATTTTATGCAAAATAAGCAAGTTTTTCAATTCAGTGATTACCATATAAATGAACGATGGAGCTGCAGGATGCAGTCATTATATTAATGTTGGGCTGTTATTTTAACACTGTTTCATTGAGAGCTTTCAAAATACATACACACAGAGAAACACAGAGAGAGACACACATGTAAATGCTGAATATTATAAACTAGATTGAGAGTAGATGGAAGCACAAAACCTTTCTCCATTGGCCAGAATCTCAGAATAAATTAAAAATTTTATACTTGATTAATTGTGGTACGAACATTTTACTACACTCTACAATGAGTTTGCTTCTTAAAACAGAAAACAACAAAATCACCACGTTACTGTACAGAAAATTCACGTCTGAATTTAAAAAAAAATTCTCCCTTCACCCCATCCAATTTTTCCTCCTCCTCTTCTGAAGGTACTGCCTCTTACTAGGGTATAGTTTCACAAGTTATCCTGCTACGTTACTTTGTCCAAGTGGCCAGTCTTTGTGTGGGAGCCTGGACAGAGAGCAGCACTATTTGATTGTGAAGAACATCACAGCTGAGTCTAAGTTGACCTCACCTGCTGTCCACAAACATGCACGTTCCAGCAAGAGTCACTGTATACGATCAGGAGTGGAAACTCTGGACAGTGCCAGTACCAACCGAGCCATTCAGGGGCTGCTGAAATTTATTTTTGATCGGTGCCTTTTTTCATCAGGTAGTATAGAGAGCAAAGGACTGCACTAACTGAGAAATAATAAGCTTATTTACATAATGAAAATTAAAGGAATTATTTTGGAACGCCAGTTTGTTATATAAATGCTCTGGTTGTGCAGTAAAATGGTGGCCATGCCAGCGACGCCCACAAGTGAATGAATAAATAAAATTTAAAAAATTGGTGGAAAGCATTGAAATATTAAAATAAAACTGAGGTGAGATGTTGACCCATGGAATCAAGCAGACTGTGACAATTCAAAGAGTGCAAGGCCGTTAAATGACAAGATTAGAATTTTCACTATTTTCATTGTCTAAAAATTGAAACGAAATCCTCACAACACCATTGTTTTTGCAGGTCATTTTTTTTGAAAAGTGCAACTTTCACTGGAAACTATTTGAGTAAACATTGCATTGTTCAAAACATATAAAAAAACGCAAATATGGCAATATCCCTTTTGTGATTCCCTTTGGTTTTCCCAACCTGTTATGGAGAGACTTTAAAATGGTCCTCTAAGCTGTTGCCATAATTTTCATAGTCAGGTAACTTGGGGCTGTTAGCAGTCTATCAAATGAACGGATGTGGACAGTTTGACTAGGCTGCTGTCCTTTAAATTGCCTGCCTGATTTAAGGGCCGGATTTTGCAGTCAGCAGAAAACGAATGGCGTCAGCCGTTTATTACACTGGCACTTTCTATGGGCTTTTGCAATGGAACTTCCTGTCAGCCAACTATCCAAAAAGCACTGCACCCTCGACAGAGCATCTAGGACTTGTGTGAACAGGGCAAGCAACTGTGTATCTCCTTAACCAATCAGATTGAAGAATCGTTAATGAGCAGCAGTGTCTGAACCAGGAAGTGTCAGTTAGAATATTTAATTCAATCTCAAATCAGGTACAGAAAGTGAAATAAAGAGCGGGAAAGAAAGATTGGATTAAGAGAGAGAGATAAAAGAGACAGAAAGAAAAATAAATTATTTAAATTTTTTCATTTTTAAAAATCTCCAACAATAATTAAAATCTGAAGGAATAAGACTCCATGCTTGTAAAAGTTAATTTTCAGTGCCAGAGAGGTTGTTTGGCAATAATTAAGACTTATCATGACCCTCTCCCACCCGTCATGGGGGAGGTTAAAAATTTAAAAACAGGGAATGTATCCCCAACTAAAATGACGGCAGACGCGCATGCGGTGGGTTTCGTGGCATGCGAATGTCTTGCCGTGGAACAACAGGATGCTTCATTAACATCCTTAAATCAGGCTCCCACAGTGCAAATGTTTCCCAGGGCTTGGAAAACCTGGAGGTAAAAGGGAGTACAGACCTGCCGGCTCAAGAAGGTAAGTGCCTTGTGGGCCAAGAGGAGCAGGAGTGCTTCCCTTGACCCCTCAAGGAAGCCTTCGGCCACCCCTCTGCTGATTGCGGCGTCTCTCTTCCCCCCCCCTGCCCGATCGCAGACCTCCCCCCGGCCCCCCCCCCCAACAAGCACCGATGCCAGCTCCATGCCGGGGTTGCGACACCCTCCCCCCCCCCCCCCCCCCCACCCAACCAAGCCCTGATCTCTGGCTATCCTCCCTCCCGATTGCCAGGGACCGTCCCCAGGGGTTCCCGACTGCGGCCTCCTGCCGCTGGTTTTCACACCCGGCAGCTGGACAGCCTGTCAACTTGGCCAGCTGCCGGGTGGGAAACGGAAGAAAAAAATTGAGGTTTAAAATGGCAGGACCTCATCGTCCCCGACTTTGCCGGGTTCTTCACCCATTTTCACCCTTCCCCAAACCCTCCTCACCTCCCCATAAATATCAGGGCAATTGAGAGAGCTGTTTTTTGTCACCTATGAATTCTAGCAGGGAAAGATAATGGCCGAGAAATTTGACCGTGCAGTCCTGTTTTTCAGGTGGCCATAAAAATAGCAAACCAAGCACTAGGGTTTATTTCTAGAGGGATAGAATTGAAAAGTAGAGAAGTTATGCTAAACTTATATCGAACCTTGGTTAGACCACACTGGAGTACTGTGTACAGTTCTGGTCGCCATATTATAAAAAGGATATAGAGGCACTGGAGAGGGTGCAAAAAAGATTTACAAGGATGATACCAGAAATGCGAGGTTTTATCTATCAGGAAAGGATGAACAGGCTAGGTCTCTTTTCTCTTGAAAAGAGAAGGCTAAGGGGTGACCTAATAGATGTCTTTAAAATTATGAAATGTTTTGATAGAGTGGATACAGAGAGAATGTTTCCACTTGTGGGGAAGAGCAAAACTAGATGCTGTCAATATAAGATAGTCACCAAGAAATCAAATAGGGAATTCAGAAGAAACTTCTTTATCCAGAGAGTGGTGAGAATGTGGAACTTGCTACCACAAGGAGTAGTTGAGACAAATAGTATAGATGCATTTAAGGGGAGGCTAGATAAGCATATGAGGGAGAAGGGAATAGAGGGTTATGCTGATAGAGTTAGATGAGGAAAGACAGGAGGAGGCTCGAGTGGAGCATAAACGCCAGCATGGATTGGTTGGGCCAATTGGACTGTTTCTGTGCTGTATATCCTATGTAAACGGCCTCTAAAGGCTCCAATAAGGCAGGTAGGAAGCACACGTTCATTATGAGCCAGAAATGCACCACCCGCCATATTGTTGTAGGCAAAACAATCGGCATCTAGAGCACACTTCTGAAACAAGCATAAGGCCCTTTGCATATGCAAATAAGGTGCCTAACGCCTGTTTGAAGCCCCCTGTAATATTGGTTTGCTCTGAGGCGGCCAGCACCGGCTGCATTCGGGAAAACCAGGTCTACATGCGGCTTAATTGATGGTCCTTAAAGCAACTGCTGGAGGCTGCAACCAACAAGGTAAGTGTTTAAAAAATACTTACCTGAATGCCAGAGTGCTCTTCCCGACGTCACATTAAAGCCACACTGCCGGCCACTGTTCTCCTCGCCAATTGCCGCCGCTACCCCCTCCCTATCTTGGTCTCTGCCGATCACTGCAAACTGCCACCCTCCCTCCCGGCCACCACTACCCTTCCGACAACAGTCAGGCCCCTTCCCAGTCCCCTTTAATGACTAACTTGGGGCCCGCTGCTGGCGTCGCTGCGGCTTGATTTTCAATTCCTCTTTTGCCGGCAACCTGCCTGAGGACACCTATTAGATGTCCACAGCTTGCCGGCACGATGATAATGAGGCCCAATATCACGTGCACCTCGGGCCTATCCATTCAGGTGCAGGGAATGATCCTCGCACACTCGAATATCTTGGCAAATAACTATTTTCATAATACATGCCTATAGAAGTTATGTTGCAGGCAGTGAGTTTTTCATCAGAGAATGATGATAAATGGAGAGGAAAGATCGAGATCTGCCAGTTTTAAAAAGCCCTCACTGTTTCACTTGGTTACTGCTGGTTATGATCCAAAATGCCAAGTAACAGAATGGTGTGTTGGAGATCACAGTCTTTCCATTCCATTCAGTACTAGCCTTCTTGCAAAAACTCATGTTCTCCAAGTTAAACTAGCTTCTGGCGAAGCTTATAATAAAATAAACAATATTTTTCTGCCTGGATTTAATGGATATAAAAAAACAAATCCTCCTGATATCCTGATCAGGGAAAATAATTCTAAAACACTCAACAAATACATTAATTTTGTGACAATTGAATGGAACACCTTTGTGGCCTCCCTTAATTAAGCTAATACGCACATTTTGTTTCTTTTTCATTTAAAAACTATAATTTATAACGTTTACACCTTATTAATGGTGTTGCATTAGCAGAATGGCTGCCCTGCGTCTTCAGTTCGGTTGAGGTTAATAGTGCAAGTTTGCCCTCTCTTTCTGTAAGCGATCCCATCTACAGCACTACATATTTTTCTTGGGGTGGGGGGCAGTTACATTGTATTCAGCTTTCCAGTTTCAGGTCCTGAGTATTTTATTCTTAGGTAGGTGATGCCTCGGCCTTCCATTGCTTGTTTAGTCTCTAATATTATTGTATTCAATGCTATTTGGTCAGTTTTAAGGAAGTTGTCTCATTTTAGTTAAGACCAAAAAGACTCGGTGCTATGCTGTCTGTGTGTGCAGCCAAGACTGATGTGTGAATTAATTGAGATTTTTACTAACATTTGTGTTTGTCTGTTTGTTACTGGTTTAGAGATTCAGAGACCAAGCCTATATGATATAATTAGCTTAGCATTAGGGAAAGACCTATAATTGCATCATCAGCTTCATAACAGGCCTCACTGTGGTTTGGCTTTAGTCCAACTTATTAGTTGTCAGATACTTACTGTTTTGTAACCCTGAGCCAAAAGCCAGGAATTTTAGAATTCCTTCATTCTTGGAGCTATTAACTGTTATCTTGACACAAAGGTATTTTATTTCAACGACATAGGTGGATCAACAATGGGGGCTTATTTTCAATCTACGTTATCACCAGATTGATTTTTTTAAACTCCCCTGTTAGTTTAGTCAATAGTAGTAAGTAACTGGGGTTAAAACCCTCTAACAAAATGTATTTGGCACTGTGGAGAGTATGTTGGAACTGCAATGCACAGCTCCACAGTGTGGTGGGCATGTATTTACATCACAGAGCCTCCATATAACTGAGTTTCAGGTCTCATTTGGTCTTCCATGAGGAGGTCCCAAGTAGAGGCCAGATGCTTTCTCATGGGGAGCAGAAAATACCCAAATGGGAGTTGTCATCTGTCTGCTTTATGAGCCTTCTGGCAGCTGGTTCAAACACCGCATGACTCACCCTCCTAACTACAGTTGGTACATGACTCAAGCAGACCTGAAAAACGAGTGAAAAAAATTATTTGTGATGGCCTGCAATGTATAAAGCCGCTTTTGTTGAACCAAAAATGCTACACTGCCCAGAAAGATTTTCATCATGCAACTGCTGATTCACCCCAGTGCTATTTTTTGTGCTACTGGAAATTTCTTTTTTTTCGAAAATAAGTCACTTTTTCCCTTTTTTGTAGTGGTACCAATCTGCATCTTCTTTTCAAAAATCAACAAAATCAGACCTATTTTTTCTTTTTGATTTACTTTAGGTTTATAGACATTTTAATACGTGAAAGGATACAGAATAAGGAGTGTAAATGGTAGAGTTAAAAACATCAGTGGAGGTTGCATTAAAAACTTGGATAGAATTTCCTGTCATCAGGAGCATGAAGTTTTTGCGCAGTTTGAAAGTCAGACGGTGCCAATTTGAATATTTACGAACCTTGCTGTATTATTTAGTGCACTGCAGGTGCTTCTTTCCATTAATCCTACCGAGGCGCTGCCACAAACGAGTGTCAATGCACCTGCCTGACAGAGTAAAAATTAATAACATTTACAGTCTCTGGTAAACCGAATTATAGCCTCAGGGGAGCTAAGTATCATCTCGCCAAAGAAGCAAAGCAGCAGAGGATCTGATAAGAGTAATTAATGCATTGAATTTGAAAGTTAATGCTTATAATTAGCCTCGGGGTGGAGAGTAGTAGAACCACGGCAGATGGCATGTCCATACTCAGGAGACTGTTTCAGTGAAAGTCTCGATCAGGGAAAAGCAACTGGACTGATTTATTGTGGCAATTTCAGAACCAGTTACATAAGCCTATTTAATATTTATATTTCACTTTGGAATAAGGAAACTGAGTGCTAGTTTTTGCAACAATTCTAGACAAGGTGAAAAAAATACTTTATTGATAGAAAACTACCAGTACATTTTGCATTTGTATTTTTGATTCATTTTATGTTTCTTGCATTATATATGTTTTTAGAATATTATTCATTTAGATGGTAAGGTTGTGCTCACAAAGAAATAATTAGATTTGAAATCCAGGGTAGCCCTTGTTAACTTCAATTACATGTCGAGTAATGACCTATTCCTGCTCACTGAAATTTTCAGGGCACCATATCATTTTATGTTCATTATCATACCCAAACACCCATCTTGTAAGCTTGGATATAAATGCAAGTTCTTTCTTTTTTTTGGATAATAAGAACCATTTCAGTTGGTCCTAGACAGTTACTGATAAGGTTCCTTTGAACTATTTTTAGCAACTTGGGAAAGAGGCCCCCATATAGAATAAGAACATAAGAAAATACAGTGAGGCTTCAAGGGAGCTTAAATGTGAGCAAAACAGTAAATCTTATAAAGGTAATCCGCAGGACATGACTTTGAAATTGACAGATTTTTTAAACTCCAGAGTATTATATTTTTATGTCACAATTCATATTGTTCTCATTCCCATCGCACACCCTACTAACCTCCTGTAACTGTAAGAGTTCAACTATAGGGTCCAGAATTAACAATATCATATTTATCAAATAATGTAAGATCAGTGAGTACGCATGGAGCACTACTGCCAGTAATGGAAGCATATCATTAATAATGCAATGATTCTTTATGATCATATTTCAATGGGTTTGCATTAGTTTATTGTTCATCATCAAGATATTGGATTTTCTCCACAAAATGCACATGCCCCAATATATAAGGGTTACTCAGACATGGCCCAAGAATGATAACAAGGGTCTGTGGGATGAAGATCAGAGGGGGGAAGGGGAAAGAACAGATCACATAACAATTTCACACACAGGGTGACGAATGATTGGAATGCACTGCCTCAGGGTGATTGAGGTTGATAACATCAATGATTTTAAGAGAGTTGAACAGGCATTTGGCGAGAAGATAAATTGAGGGTATATAGGTATGGAACTGTGCACTCTGTTTTTGAAATCTGGGGTAAGTCAGATACACTGAAATGACATGTTCTGTACATTCCTATGTTGCTAATGGTTAAATTGCAGGATTTGTATTGTACTACTACTTTTAGAACTATAAGCTAGGATTATATAGCGTGTACATGTGTGCATGTATCTATATCACACTAATGCACATAATATGGCCTCTAAACAGTGGGAGAGCTTGGTTTGGCTGAGTGGGGCAGGGTGGGGTGGGGAAGGTTGAACTCCAGATTTGGCCGACTTGGCAGGAAGGGGACTGAGTTGAGAACTGGGGAGTGCCGATATACCTTGTCCAAACTACAAGTTGGGAACTGGGGAGTGCCGATATACCTAGTCCAAACTCCGAACTGGGGAGTGGCGATATACCTCGTCCAAACTACAAGTTGGGAACTGGGGAGTGCCGATATACCTAGTCCAAACTTCGAACTGGGGAGTGCCGATATACCAAGTCCAAACTCCGAACTGGGGAGTGCCGATATACCTCGTCCAAACTACAAGTTGGGAACTGGGGAGTGCCGATATACCTAGTCCAAACTCCGAACTGGGGAGTGCCGATATACCTAGTCCAAATTACAAGTTGGGAACTGGGGAGTGCCGATATACCTTGTCCAAACTCCAAGTTGGGAACTGGGGAGTGGTGATATACCAAGTCCAAACTCCGAACTGGGAACTGGGGAGTGGTGATATACCTAGTCGAAACTCCGAGTTGGGAACTGGGGAGTGGTGATATACCTAATCCAAACTCCGAGTTGGGAACTGGGGAGTGGTGATATACCTTGTCCAAACTCCAAGTTGGGAACTGGGGAGTGGTGATATACCTTGTCCAAACTTCGAACTGGGGAGTGCCGATATACCTAGTCCAAACTCCGAGTTGGGAACCGCACGCACTTGCAGGCCGAACCTGGAGGCCACAGACAGGTGACGGAGGCTACAGGGAGTGAAATGGAGGCAGTCCCCTAAAGCCACAATGGCTGACCTCAAAATGATTGAGGGGGAGGGGTTCATGATCCCCCGCCACGGTCACTCTGGTTTTTGTTCATCAATTTTTCAAAAAGATTGTAACGGAATTATTTGCTAATATGTTTCGTAGATTGAGGATTGGTAAACAAGTTTACTTTTGTGTTCTTAAAACTGAAGTATGAAAGGAAGCTTTCCATATTTTTATCTATAAAAGACATGTTTCGAGATTTGATTATGATCATTTTATTCATGTCTTGGTGAAATTGTATATGTTTGTTAAATAGAATTATGTCCCATCAGGCACATTTCAAAAGCTTAGTCATTCAAATGTGTTGGATTCAATTTTTTTTTTTTTTTTTTTTCTACGACACAGAAACTTGATGGACCAAATAGCCTGTTTCTGTGCTGTAACATTCTATTAAATTATAACAATTATAGATCAGTCAGCAACATGCCGGTAGAGTCAACCATCAGCACTATAAAAACACCCTTAAAAACAATTTGTTGCAGGCAACAAATAATAAATATGGAAGATGTACTGTGGTATTATAATTCCATATGTATGTATTGTTAGATATAGTCTATCTCCCCTTCTCAGCCCTTCACCAGCACCACCCCCACCCCACCCACCTCCAACAACACCATTCCATAAGTAATGCCACTGTATAACCAGGCAGTAGAAGCTGTACCGAAGTTGCCGGGTTGACTGATGCTCTGCTTCTTTTCCCCATCCATCCTTCTGACATCATTGCCAAGATCAGGAATTTATTATGTTGAGAAATGGAGGCACAAATCTGCATTCCTCCAGTGCATGACACAAGGGGTTTGTATACCAATATGCTATGGCACCAGGCCTCTATTCATAAACAGATAATATTACAGTTTTGAGTTTTTGCACGAGATATTTCCCTGGGTTCAGTGTCACTGGATACTCTCATAAGCAGACTTTTTGTCCCCTATGAACCAGAGTTTGCCTTTACCTGACCAATACCAAGGTAAATGTAACAAGACCTGAGGGTGAAAGAGAGCCTTTGCCACTATTTTCCAGATCACCTTGTCTTTGGAAGGTGGAAGAAAACACACCCTATCAGACTGTGGCTGAGGCTGTAAAGATCAGACTGTGGCTGAGGCTGTAAAGCACTAGACAAATTTATTGAACATTAAAGAGGTAGATGCACAAACAGTAGATGGAAGTTTCCACTGGGGTTGTGCTGGCTGCCTGCCATAATCCCAGTGGAAAGTGGGTGAAGAAGGAAAATTGGGTGGGAGCAGGTCTGCCAGATTGGCGTTACTTTCAGGATTTTCCAAAGGAAGTGACACGGACGTACAGTCCGGCTGCCCCAACATGGGTGGATATATTAAAAAGATAAACAAATGATAGGAATATGTCATACAACATATATTGTGCCATTTGTGCTATAGTAACACTGGGAAACTAGGAATGCCAGAGCACTCCTGGCATCAGGATTGACATGGCAGCAGAGGAATACTTGTTATTTGAAGGGCTGCCTTGCCTAGTTGTCTGCAGGGTGATAAATTGCATTAGCCAAGGCAGAATTAATGCTATGATGCGGCAGACGCCCAAGGTCTGCCTCAGCCATTTCTTGCCCCCTGCCCAAGACAGGTTCCCTAACATAGACAGGATTCCTGCCAACCAGCAAACAGAAAAATGTAAATTAGCTTTAACCTGGATAATTGGATAGGTTCAGGAGCATGGTGACAGGCAGGGCACAGAACCTGCCCTGTTGAGTTTACACCAGGATCCTGCTGTTAATTACAAACAAAAAGAATAAAGACCCTTTCTCTGCGCTAACTGTCAACATTAAACCAACACTTACAACATGGGTCAACAACAACAACAATAAGAACTTGTATTTAAATAGCGCTTTAACATAATAAAATGTCCCAAGGCGCTTCACAGGAGTATTATCAAACAAAATTTGACACTGAGCCACATAAGAACATAAGAACATAAGAAGTAGGAGCAGGAGTAGGCCATACGACCCTTTGGGCCTGCTCTGCCATTCAATAGGATCATGGCTGATCCGAACCTAGACTCACGTCCACTTCCCTGCCCACTCCCCATAACCCTTAATTCCCTTATCAGCTAGGAAACTGTCTATCTCCAATTTAAATAAGGAGATATTAGGACAGATGACCAAAAGCTTGATAAAAGAGCTAGGTTTTAAGGAGTGTTTTAAAGGAGGAGAGAGCGGTAGAGAAGCGGGGAGGTTTAGGAGCCAGTTCCAGAGCTTAGGGCCTTGGCAGCTGAAGGCACGGCTGCCAATGGTGGAGCGATTAAAATCGGGGATCCGCAAGAGGCCAGAATAGGAGGAGTGCAGCGATCTCAGAGGATTGTAGGGCTGGAGGAGGTTACAGAGATAGGGAGGGTTGAGGCATTGGAGGGATTTGAAAACAAGGATGAGAATTTTAAAATCACGGCATTGCCGGACTGGGAGCCAATGTAGGTCAGCGAGCGCAGGGATGATGGGTGAACGGGACCTGGTGCAATTGGAAGCAGGCAGCAGAGTTTTGGATAAGCTCAAGCTTACGGAGGGTACAGGGTGGGAGCCTGGCCAGGAGAGCATTGGAACAGTCGAGTCTAGAGGTACGAAGACATGGATGAGGGGCGGAGTCCGGCAATGTTACGGCGGTGGAAGTAGGCGGTTTTAGTGATGGAGCGGATATGTGGTTGGAAGCTCACCTCAGGGCAAATATCATGCCAAGGTTGCGAACGGTTTGGTTTAGCCTCAAACAGTGGCAAGAGAGAGGGATGGAGTCGGTGGCTAGGCAACAGAGTTTGTGGCGGGGACCAAAGACAATGGCTTCAGTCTTCCCAATATTTATTGGAGGAAATTTCTGCTCATCCAGTACTGGATGTCAGACAAGCAGCGTGACCTTTACCTCTTTTGTGGCTATCTGCTACCATGGAAACACTCACTGGTCCCTTGTGTCTGCTAGATACAGACTGATTGCTGTCTCCATGTAATACTGCCTAAAATATAATAGAGAGTATGGCACCATAGAGGTTCTGTTACTGGACTAGTAATCCAGAGGATGTGAGTTCAAATCCCACTACGGCAGTTTGAGAATTTGAATTCAGTTAAAACAAAATCTGCAAATAAATAACTGTGAAGCTGTTGGGTTGTCGTATATCTCAGCTAGTTCTCTAATGTCCTTTAGGGATGAAAACCTGCCATCCTTACCTGGTCTGACCTATATGTGACTCCAGTTCCACACCAATTTAACTGCCCACTGATCAGTTTCAGGCCTTTTGAAAGATCGGTGAGATGGGTCTCAATCCAAGGACAATGGCAATAACTGATCCACACATATCCAGGCCCTTGTAAACTAAGCTAGATCTCTGCCATGCCCCGAACTGAGTATATAAGCTAGTCTGGGACCTGCTTTTTCTGCAGCCCGCAGAAACAGCTAACAGTAACCAATTTAAACCCCGTGCACTCTAACTAACAGGAAACAATTCACTAAATAATCCATCATAAGCAACAATGCTTCATTTTTGTCAAAATTACAAATTATTTTCATATTTTTCTTTCCTACTTGAATAAAATTGAAAATCAATGTAAATCTGACTTCTGTATCTCATACCGTTGATCCCAAAAGATTCTGATTCCTTGTGGGTGAATTCCCTCAGGGCCCCTCTAATTTTGGCAGACGGTCAGTGGAGACCCCATTGACACACGTAAACAGGGTTTCTGCTGAACCTCTGCCCAAGTTACGGATGCAGAACGGGAGAAGCCCCGGGGAAATTCACCCCCACCCAAGCTTTCAGCTTTGAAGAGCTAAAGCCATTGAGAAAACCTAACATCCATGTCAGAATTTATTTTCAGATCATCGAAATTGCATCCGAAAGTCAAAGCTGAACTTTGGATGTTCATCCTTATTACACACAGTGTGTGTCTACAATATAAATAGCTAGCTATGTCAATGTTTACTGTTAGCACCTGATAGGGGTGGTAAATGTATGCAGCTTTACCTAATCCAGCCTGTAAGCTATTTGACTATGGTCTTTGCAGTTTTCATGTAAGTCATCAGAGCACAGCAGTAGACAGACTGGAACTGGCAGGGCCTGGCCTGTGACTGGAGATTGTAGCCTCTGCTGATAAACAAGTTGTATGATTCAATTAATAAACAGCTTTGACTAGAGCCAGCTGGCACACTATCAGAATGTGCGATAAATTATCACCCACTGCTGTAACCTTGCAAGTGGAAAAATTAAGTGTCTCCTTTTTTTTTTGGAGACGTTCCAACTAACCAGCCATGAGACAGTCTTATTTGCCATTTCAATAATGTATTATTAAGTTTCTAGACTGTAGTGATCATGCAGTTCCATGACATTCTGTGGGGGAAAATCTAGCTATGTCAATGCTTGGCTGCTGAAGCGTGTTCTATCCTGAGTGTCTCCGTAAATTGTATATATTGACGTGATGCTTGTTGAGGAATTTTATTATAGCCTGACCTGGTAACATAAGGGCTGTAGTTATTGCTTACTGTTATCATGAATTTATATGCACATGCCAATTTGTGTCTTGGAGAATATTGTTGGAATGAATATATATTCCCTGAGTGTTCAGCTATCATTTTTCCTGACATTAATATTAATACTAAGCTAAACATGCATGTTCAGATATCCCTAAAAGTTACATTTATGTACAACTACATTTTTACTAGTTAAGTACTTGGTTAAAAACAACAAATTGCATTTATACAGTGCCTTTAATATAGAAAAATGTCTTAAGGCACTAAGCAGAAATAGACTCCGAGCCAAAGAAGGAGATATTAGGAGGGATGACCAAAAGCTTGATCAAAGAGATGGGTTTTAAGGAGGGTCTTAAAGGAGCAGAGGAAGGTGGAGAAGCTCCGGGGTTTAGGGAAGGAATTCTAGAATGTGTGGCCGAGGTGCCTGAAGGTTGTCCGGGTGGAAGAACTTAGAGTTAGGGATGAGGGAGGCCATGAAGGGATCTAAACTTTAAGGCATTTGGGGATCAGGAGCCAATGTAGGTCAGTGAGGACAAGAATGATGGGTGAGTGGTACTTGGTGCAGAACATAAAATGTGTAGCAGAGTTTTGGGTGAGCTGTAGTTTGCGGAGGGTAGAGATGGGATGCCGGCCAAGTCTAGAGGTGATTAAGACATGGATGAAAGTTTCAACTGAAGATGGATTGAGGTAGGGAAAATGGCAGGCAATGTTATGGAGGTGGAAGTAGACAGTCTTTGTGATGGAGAGGATATAGGGTTGGAAGCCCAGCTTGGGGTTGAATAGAATGCCTCAATAGTAGTGAGGGAGGGAATTGGAGTCATCGGCAAGGCTACAGAGATTGTAGCGGGGCTAAAGACAATGGCTTCAGTCTTTTCAATTTTTAACTGGAGGAAATTGTAGCTTATCCAAGGCTAGATGTTGGAAAAGTAGTCTGACAGCAGGGAGGCAGTGGAGGGGTCCAGAGAGCTGATGGAGAGGTCATCAGCATACATATAGAAGGTAATCTCATGTCTTCAGATGATGTCGCCAATGGGCAGCGTGTAGATTAAGAAGAGGAAGGTCCAAGGAAGGATGGTTGGAAGTTTCCAGAATTGACAGTGCAAGCGATGGAAAATAAGTAATTGCTGGAGATGCTCTAACTATAATTAGATAGATATGAGTTGAATCAAGCGAGGGTAGTCCCACTAAACTGGAAAATGCAGGAGAGGCATTGGAGGAGGATAAAGTGGTCGATCGTATCAAAGGTTGCAGAGAGGTTGAAGAGGATAAGGAGGAATATAAGAACATAAGAAATAGGAGCAGGAGTAGGCCATTCGGCCCTTCGAGCCTGCTCCGCCATTCAATAAGATCATGGCTGATCTTCTATCTCATCTCCACTTTCCTGCACTATCCCCATATCCCTTGATTCCCTTAATATCCAAAAATCTATCGATCTCTGCCTTGAATATACTCAACGACTGAGCATCCACAGCTCTCTGCGGCAGAGAATTCTAAAGATTCACAACCCTTTGAGTGAAGAAATTTCTCCTCATCTCAGTCCTAAATGGCCGACCCCTTATTCTGAGACTGTGACCCCGTGTTCTAGATTCCCCAGCCAGGGGATTCATTTTCTCAGCATTATCCCTGTCAAGCCCCTTAAGAATTTTATATGTTTCATGTAGATCACCTCTCATTCTTCTAAACTCGAGGGAATATAGGCCTAGTCTACTCAATCTCTCCTCATAGAGAATAATGCACCATGGTCACAGTAACAGAGAATATTGTTTGTGACTTTGGTTAGGATTATTTCGGTGTTGTAGTAGTAATGGAAATTTCATTGGAGAGATTCAACAAGGAATTGCAGGAGAGATGGACATCAATTTGGGAGGCGACAACATACTTTCGGATTTTGTAGAGCAAAGGGAGATTGAAGATAGGACGATAATTTGCAAGGTCAGAGAGATCAAGGGTGGGCTTTTTGAGGAGGGGCTAATGATAATGATAATGCTTATGAAAGTGAAGGGAACATCCCTTGAACATTTATAGTGTCAGCTAGCTTTGGGGCCAGGAAGGGAGGTAGGGTGGTTAGCAGTTTAGTGAGAATGGGGTCAAGGGAGTGGAAGGTGGGTCTCATGAATGAGATGAATTCGAAAAGGGCATGGGGGGAGGGGGGGGGGAAGAAACTAGAAAGGGACAGCAGATTTAGTGTTAAGGTGGGGGGACAAAATTAGACAGAAATGCACAATAAACAACTTGGGTATTTGTTCTATTCCAACAACATTTTGTGTGGAGTATTTTAACATCTCCAGGTGTTCTCATGAAAGCTTATTAGAAAATTTTAGGTTTGGTTTTACGGAATTATTTGAAAAGGCTTTGGGGGTTATTTTGGCCAAAGGGTGAAAACAGGCGCTAACTGGGTGCTGTGCTAATAAGACACGCTTGTTTGAAAATCTGGATTTAGCACACAATTTTGGTCCTAATTGCTGATTACCATAATTTGAATTTGCCTGGAGCTGCTAAACCAGAAACCTGCAGGTTTAGCACTCAGGTGTTGATTAGACGCAATTTTAGTGGAGCAGTATATGTGGGCTCCATACCCACTTCCACTGAAGGTGTGGAGTGCACTAGCTGGCACACAGCAGTACGTTGCAGGATGGCTCAGGGACTGAGGAAGAGGCTGTACAGGTTCTGGGTTGCGGCACTGGAATTCCTGGTGGAGGAGGTCCGAGGAGGAGGGATGTCCTGTACCTGCAGGGGGGGGAGGGCGCCTCCTTGCTCTCCTGTCCCTCTCTTCAGCAACAGCTGGTGCTGCTCTGCCTGGCCTCATGTCCTCCTCGCATTTCAAGCGCTACTTAAAGGGATACTCACCATTTTATGCTGCTGGAGCTGTGAAGAGGGCCACTGAGAGGCTGCAGAGGAGATTTACCAGAATGGTTCCGGGGATGGGAGATCTTAGCTACAAGGACAGGTTGGAGAAGCTGGATTTGTTTTCACTAGAACAAAAGAGGTTGAGGGGTGATTTGAGAGAGGTGTATAAGATTATGACGGATTTGGATAGGCTAGACAAGAGAAAGGCTGTTCCCACTAGTTGATGGTACAAGGACTAGGGGACACAGATGTAAGGTTTTGGACAAGAGATACAGGGGGGATGTGAGGAAAAACTTTTTTACGCAGCGAGTGGTGAGGACCTGGAACTCGCTGCCGACGGAAGTGGTGGAAGCGGAGACAATCAATGTTTTCAAGGGGAGACTGAATAGGCACTTGAGGGAAATAAACTTGCAGGGCTACGGGGATAGAGCGGGGGAGTGGGACTGACTGGATTGCTCTGCAGTGAGCCGGCATGGACTCGATGGGCCAAATGGCTTCCTTCTGTGCCGTTAAGGACTCTATGACTCCTTGTCCAGACGAAGGGGGACCCCTAAAAAGATACCCATGAGCAAACACTCTTTCTCCTGGTGACTCCTATAAAGTGTCCATTAGGTGGAGCAGCACAGCACTTACTCTTTTTAGGTGAAGTCCTGAGAGAATTTGCAGAATAAATGTTGCTCGAGTGTTGGTGAAGTCTTGACAAAGTGTCCCAGAAAGTCTCTCGATGTGTTTCAGTGGCCCTCTTCACAGCTCCAGCAGCATAAAATGGTGAGTATCCCTTTAAGTAGTGCTTGAAATTGACATCAATGCCGTGTTTACTCCCAAACAGCTGGGCACTATTAGGAGAGGGCATTAGTTGAAGCGCTAGCCACCAAAATGCCGTGCAACTTCTTTATTGAGCGCAGCAGGCATTTTAAGTAGCAATCAGCTGTTTAACGACCCTCTGGGCGGCCGTTCCTAGCGCTGTCTTCGACTCCTTTACCAAAATGGCGTCTTGCGCTGAATGTGGGCTAAACCAGTGTTGCAGCTTAAGTCCCCATCTTGGCCACCTGGGAGACTCTTTAGCGCCTAAAGTATCCCTGTATGTTTATTTCTGCTTTGTACAATTGTTGGGAGTTTGCTTAAGGTTATCGTTGTCCAAATTTTTCCCAGTTCTACTCCTTTTCAGTTACCCCAAACCTTGAGGTCAAGAGAACCAGTGTTGATCAGGATGCTCTAATCAGCTGTCAAGGAAAGTGCAGCAACAGCCCAATGATAGCTCTTCTGATTTTTCTTCATTTCCCATGTTGTGATGTCTGGCTTCAATTCAGCATCTCTCCACAGGGATATGCCTGCGATTGGAAATTCTAAACAGAGTGGGAGATTGAACCTATGGGGGGAATTTTTCGGGGGGTCAGCGGGCGCGTTTGGTGGCGGGTCGGGTGGGAATTTTATTTTGACAGCGGGTAGGGAACCCGCTGTCAACCCACCTCCACGCTAGTTTCCCAGATGTCGGGTCTGTCAGCGCTGAACAGACCCGACACCAAGCAGCAGGGGAGACAATTTAGATTATTAAGAGCTTGTTAACAGGCACTTAAAAACTATTTTAAGCCCACCTTTAGATTTTAAGAGTTCGCCCATGGCTTCCCCACTGCTCGGGGATCACGTCAGGTAAGGAGGTCGGGAGTTGTGTCGCCATGGGATGATTTCTAACCTTGACAGCTGCAAATGTGCTATAAAAGCTCCAATTTCATAGCTGTTCACTTTCCAAGGTCAGAAGCTGTTGCTTACTGCATTTGGAAGACAGATTGAGCTTAATGCAGCTTGCAAGTTTTTGGAGCAAACTCTCTATCCAGTGTCACCTCATTGGAACAACCTGTCTCATCATTGACAGATCGCTTCTGTCATCTCAACTTCACCTGGCATCTATTCCATCAGCATCGGTGCCCCTGAAACTATCTCATCTTGGTCCTCAGAATCCCACCACGATCAACCCCAACACCAGCATCACCAGGCACACCAGCAGCACCAACAACAACACCAACCTTTTCCGCAATCAACTAATACTGCAAAGGACACAGGGCATCAGCACCTGACCACATTGTTACCCGGGACGCCAGGGATGACCTCACCATGGCCAGATTTCTTGACACTTGATGCTGTACACGCTGGCTGCCACATGATGCACCAGGTTGGCACCACCCCACACCAACACCATAAAGCACCCCTACAATGCCCAAGCCATTCCTTTCACACTCATCGCCATTGCGGGGGGTACTGTTATGTCTCACCATTCACTGCAACTCACTAAGCCACTTCCAAAGGTGCACACATATCTGTCCAAGAATGCAAAATGTTGAAAATAAAGATTTCAATGTTTGACAGCACATTAACAGAATCTTCACATGAACATTGGCTAAAACACCCAAGTGGCTACCCTTGTGTGTTGTTAGTTGGTATGATTGGACTAGGATGAGGGTGAGTGTGAGGGGTGGCTAGTGAGATGGGGAAGTGATAATGTAGATAGAGAGGGATGGGTGGAGGTGCAAGGTAAGTTGGTGTGAGTAAGGATGTGCAGGAGTAGGGTAGGGAAGGCAGAGTGATGGGGATGTGATGAGTGGTACAGCAGGATGAGGTTGAGTGTGGCTTTGCAGTAACGTTTCGTGATGTACTGAGATCATTGAAAGGTTTGCGCCACTGCAGCCTGGTCCTCCTGATGACATCCCTGCTTGTGCCCTCCTGTGCAATGTGCAACCAGGATGCGTTGATCTCCTGGGGAGGTCTCTTTCGCCCATTGGAAGGGAAGAGAACCCCCTGTGTGCTGTGACTCCCTCCATAAGCATATGGAGGGAGTCATGGGAGAGCCTGGGTGCAACCGTGCACCTCTGTGCAGTGCTCGTCAGTGTTTGCAGCACCTGAATGCTGTAGAACACTGACAGCACAACTGTCAAAATCAATTTGCGCATGGTCCTTTTAAGGAAACCGGCTGATAACGTGTTATCAAATAACATCATCAGACCCGCTTCCTTCAATTGGCCGGGAAAAGCGCTGGGCGGGCTTAACAAGCCCAATCACGGTAAGATCACTTTGGACAGTGGGCTGGAGCCAGCAGTGGGGTTGCACCCCGGCCGCACCGCACCCACTGAAGTAAGCAAAATCGCGGCCTATGTCTCAGCACTCCGTAATGCTACACCTTGGTGCTAGAACCTTTTGGGGGTGAAATTTGCCTGGGGGGGGGGGGGGGCGGTGGTACAAAATGGGTGATAACGAATCGGCAGCCCATTTTATAATCCATCTGATTTTCTTTGCATTGAAGTTTTCCATCGCCCATTTTGCGCTAGCGCCCAAGACAAATTTCACTCCCTTTGGGCCACCAATGAGGAAATTTGTTTCATCAAGTCCTTTTATCTGGCCACTAACATTTGTCCTATGCTTTAAACTTTCTGATAGTGGCCAAAAAAGTGACAAATTTGACCTTTTGTTCCAATGAAGCAATCGAGTTAAATTTCACTCTTCAACTTGCTGATTGACTGAAAACTCAACGGGCTGGATTTTGATACTGGGGCGGGTTGGGGTCGTGTCATCCACTTTTTGTGTTATCCACCCAAATGTAATTGGATGTGGGAGATTGATGCAATTTTCACCTAATTGGGCAATTGAGTTCCAGCATGTGGGAACCCATGAACCAATTAGTGTTTTCAGTCTGAAAGTCGCCTCTGATGATGTCATCATTGCTGCTGCATTGAAAGTCTTCAGAGACTGCCTGGCCTTTGCTGTGAGAGGACCTGAATGCAAAATGAGCAGCAGCAGTCCTATGTCTGCTCCCAGATATTTTTACACCACCACTCCCAGATATGTCTCCTCTCCATCCATCCATCCACATAGCTATCCATATATGCATCCCCACAGCCAGCCAGCCCTATCCAGATCCAAATGTGCTCCCGCCAGGTTTCACATTCGTGGTTCAGAACAGGTGTGCTTCATGTAGAAAAAGGGTTAAAATCACAAAAGCCTTTCAAAATGGCTTTATAGAGGCAATTTAGTGGTTGTTAAGGGCCTTAACAGCCTATCCCGCCTCTTAGAGGCGGGACGGAGTCGGGACCAGCAGACACGATTTAATGAAAATTGCATGGAGGCGGGATGGAGGCGGACTTGTGCCCGCCCGCCAGTTTTCGTAATTTTAACCCCCCACACGCCTCCAAACCCGCCTCCATGGGTCAATGAAAATCCAGCCCAACGTCATTTTTTTTTAACCAGTCAGACACAGATTTTGAATAGTATGGGCAGATTTTCATTGTGGCTCAGATGCCCGCTATAGAATTCACCTGATTTTTGAGGTAAATAGAAATGAAAATCAGGCAGTTTCTAAAACGGGCGGCCGATCGTAATGCCTGTTTCACGCCAGGGCGGTAAGTTAAAAATCTATCTCTATGGGTATCATCTCTGAAATATGACAATGGGTCAGTGGAAGCAGAGTAAGTTTGTAAGTTAAAAACAAAAGAAATAGAGAATAAAAGGTAAAGTGGAAAATGAGGTAGGAGATATAAAACAGAAGCAATGGGTTGAATTTTAACAGCCAAAAGCGGGTAGGTTGGGGTCAGGACTGATTTTAACAAGTCTGAAACCCGACCCCAACCCGCCCACTTCTGGATTTAATGGAGGCGGGACAATGGGCGGGCAGCCAACCCACTCCCAGGAGGTGGGTTGGCAATTTAAATATTTTAACAAGGCTGGCCAGGTTCCTCAGGCTTCGGGAAATCCGACATCTGAAGGGAAGCAAGGACAGCTTTGGGGAGAAGGTAATTGTCTTTACAGCACTGCTTATGGGCCAGGAAGAGCAGGAGTGCTTCCTCCTGGCCCCCCAAGCTCCCACCCTATCAGACACCACCCCATACAAAGATCCCAGGGATCGGACCACCGGCCCTAGGATCGAGGATCGAACCCCCTCAAGATCAGACCCCCCTCCCCCCCTGCCGGGGTACAGGATCAGACCCCCCACCGAGGTCGAGGATTGGACCCACCCCCCCCCCCACCCATTGTCGCGGGTTTGTGGATCGAACTTACCTGGTCTTGTGGCCTGCTCTGGAGTCCTCCCCACCTGACTGGAAGCCAGGCCTGTCAATCAGACTGACTTCTGGGCGGGGAACCTGTCAATGACAAAAGATGCACACTGTGGAGTTATAACTCCACAGCTCCGGGTCTCCCATCCAAAACTCCGCCCCTCTCCCCCACCTACCTAGACCGCCCCTTTTAATATCCAGACTTATGTTTTTATAACCATTTGCACATTAATATTGCAGTAACAAAAATACTCCTAACATCTCAGTAGTAGCGTTACTCCAGTACGAATTGATTCTTGCGCCTCACATTGTATGAGGTGAAATGTTAATAAAAGGCCATTCCCAGAGATTTATGCTGGGAATTTTCGCTGGGGTTCTCTCGATTGGCTGCCCTAACCTCGGCATAATGTTGGTGGAAACCCCAGATACATGCGTAAACCCATCCTCTGTCAAAGTTACAGTGGCCAATCAGGAGAACACGCGAGGAAATTCCTGGCGTTAGAATTCCCTGGAGAGGCCAGCATTGTAATGAGTAAACATAGTGGGGGCGATTTGCGCCGAATACTTTAGGCGCTAAAGAGCCTCCGAGGTGGCCAAGTTGGGGTCTTAAGCTGAAACACCGGTTTAGCCCGCATTTGCGCAAGATGCCATCTTGGTAAAGGAGTTGAAGCCAGCGCTAGAAACAGCCACCTGAAGGCTCATTAAACAGCTGATTGCCACTTAAAATGCCTGCTAGCGCTCATTAAAGAGGCTGCATGGCATTTTGGTGGCTAGTGCTTCAACTAACGCCCTCTCCTAACAGCGACCAGCTGTTTGGGAGTAAAGACGGTGTTGATGCCAATTTCAAGCGTTACTTAAAGGGATACTCATCATTTCATGTTCATTGCTGCTGGGGCAGTGAAGAGGAGGACCTCTTGATATGAAGCATATCAGGAGACTTTCTGGGACACTTTATCATGACTTCACCAACACTCGAGCAATATTTATTCTAGAAATTCTCTGAGATCTTCACCCAAAAAGTGTAAGTGCTGTGCTACTCCACCTTATAGGAGTCACTAGGAGAAAGGGAGTGCTTGGTCATGGGAATCTTGCTAGGTGTCCCCTTTAGTCTAGACGAGGAATGGAAGGAGGACATGAGGACAGGCAGAGCAGCGCCAGCTGTTGCAGGATAGAGAGACAGGAGGGCAAGGAGCAACGTTCCCTCTAAGCTGCACAGCCCGGAACCGGCTTTTCCAATGTTAAATCTTGCGCATGCACGAAACTGTGAATGGGCTGCGCAGCCGCTTAAAGGGGCTGCGCACCCAAAAAAAATTAGGGGCAACATTGGCGAGGAGGCATCCTTATTCCCTGCAGGTACAACACATCCCTCCTCCTCTGGACTTCCTCCACCAGGACCTCAAGTGCCGCATCTGAGAACCTGTACCCTCGGTCCCTGAGTCATCCTGCAACGTGTCACTGTGTGCCAGCGGAACACTCCGCACCTTCAGTGGAAGTGGGTGCGGGGAGCCCACATATAGTGCTCTATGAAAATTGCGTCTAATCAGCACCTGAGTGCTAAACCTGCAGGTTTCTGGTTTAGCACCTCCAGGCAAATTCAAATTATGGTAATTAGCAATTAGGACCAAAATTGTGTGCTAAATCCAGAATTACAAACAGGCTAGTCTTAATCGAACTGTACCCATTTAGCGTCTGTTTTCACCCTTTGACCTAAATAACCCACAGTTAAGTTTTTTGAGATAAATGTTCCCCAGGCATTGCTGGTCTATATGTCCCTGTGTTGTAATAGTTTAGGGGGAAAATTGTCCCCTTAAATTTGTAATGTCACCTAACTATCAGAATGTAGAGAAGAAAATAATCTTCTTTCGAATTCACTATGCGATCAGACATGGCATTCTTGCTAACTTCAAGAGCTTTAACTTAGGTAAACAATTTAAAATAAATTTATATAGTCTATCTCTTAGCAACACTACCTCCACCATGAAGTTACATATTTACTGAAAAAAGTCATCTGGATGTGCATATAAAAAAGCCCTTTCTCACTCTGCTTTGATCTCATTCAGTTCCGGTTTTTTTTAATCACTCTCATTTCTTTTCCATTCTGTTTCTGATTGTATCCATCTTAATCTCTCAAAGCCTATCCATATGTTCTTCAATATTCTATCATTGTATCTATCCCAACTTACCTCACTCGGCATCTTCAGTCCCTGTAATTAATTCCCTGGCTGCCAGCAGTCCTGGATAGAACTATGAACAAATATGCAGATAGTGGAGCTAATGCAATTGAAAGTTTGCAGGTGAAATTTTACACAGTTAGTGTTCTGAAGATTTTTCCATTGTTCCAGATATACTCCTGAAACGAAGCTGGTTTTTGGAGTGTTGCGGTCCATAGATTGAGTACTGTTGTTTGGGAGGTGAAGGAATTCTGGAGTACCACAGATCCACAATCACTTTAGTAATAAAAAGAGCTGAACACATGTAATGGTTTGTTTCTCACCACAGCTAAATTAATCCAGTATTCCAGCTGAACCCAACTAAATTTTGGCCTACCATGTCTAAAATAACACATGCTGGCCACATGCGGCAATATATACGATTTATTTATGTCCAATCAATCTGTTAAGTATTAATCAAATATCCCTCTTCAGACAGAATAGCATTAATAATAATTTACAAACTGTTTATATTTAAAAAACAATTAAATGTCTACTATAATCATTTGCAATCGTATTAATATTCTTAAATCTCGGTCCTTAACACAGTAGAGCATTAAAGTACTGCATTAGTAAAGAAATATGGTTAACAATGATAGGTGATTTTCAGTTTTAAAAGGCATTGCTATGGACTTCAATTTTAAATCCCCTGAAAGGAGTTGATCCATTGATTAAACGTCTCAGCCCCACAATTTGGACCAGCGTAAGAAAAATTCTTCCCCTCTTAGGCTGCCCCACAGGCTACCAGCCATGCTACAATCTCCAGCTGCTCCAAGGTGGCTCCCTGGGTAAGGGCCAGGGAGCCTGCCAAAATTATTTAAATGATCATGACCCCACAAACTTAGCTGGGGTCAGGGGTGTTTCCTCGTGGTGGAAGGAAATCCTACCCCACCAGCCACACTTTGCTAGTGTTACAATCCAATTGGAAGATCCAAGCTGTAACCTCCTATAATTTTCTTAAAACCGCTTATCATTTATTGCCTCTGTAGAATCATAGAAATTTATGGCACAGAAGGAGGCCATTCGGCCCATTGTGTCTGTTCCGGCCAAAAAAAAGCGATCCAGCCTAATCCCACTTTCCAGCTCTTGGTTTGCAGCCTTGAAGGTAACGACACTTCAAGTGCATATCCAAGTACTTTTTAAATGCAATGAGGGTTTCTGCCTCTACCACCCTTTCAGGTAGTGAGTTCCAGACCCCCACCACCCTCTGGGTGAAAAATGTTCTCCTCAACTCACTTCTAATCCTTCCACCAATTACTTTAAATCTATGCTCCCTGGTTATTGTCTCTACTTAGGCCCCTCATAATTTTATACACTTCAATTAAGTTTCCCCTCAGCCTCCTCTGCTCCAAAGAAAACAACCCCAGCCTATCCAATCTTTCCTCATAGCTAAAATTCTCCAGTCCTGGCAACATCCTCGTAAATCTCCTCTGTACTCGCCTCTAGTGCAATCACATCTTTCCTGTAATGTGGTGACCAGAACTGTACACAGTACTCCAGCTGTGGCCTAACTAGTGTTTTATACAGTTCAAGCATAACCTCCCTGTTCTTATATTCTATGCCTCAGCTAATAAAGGAAAGTAGCCTGTATGCCTTCTTAACCACCATATCTACCTGTCCTGCTACCTTCAGGGGTCTGTGGACATCGACTCCAAGGTCCATCTGTTACTCTTCACTTTCCAGTATCCTACCATTTATTGTGTATTCCCTTGCCTTGTTGGCCCTCCCCAAATGCATTACCTTACACTTCTCCAGACTGAATTCCATTTGCCACTTTTAGCAGGCTCGAAGGGCCAAATGGCCTACTCCTGCTGCTATTTCTTATGTTCATATAGCATGATGCAAATCCAAAACAAACTCCTAGGGGGCTGGATTTTGCCAGCCCTGGGGAGGCGGGTTTGGAGGCGGGACTGCCGGGAAAATGGCAGAATCTGGGGACGGGTACCCATCCCGCCCCCAACCCGCCTCCGTGCCATCTTCCCAGGAGGCGGGTAGCCGACCCACGCCGGGTCCCGTCTCCTGGAGGCGGGAAGGGGATTACAGCCACTTAACTGCCTGTTAACAGGTAGTTAACAGGCAGTTATGAGGATTATCCCCATTTTTCCAGCAGAGGCGCGGCCTTCCCGACGTCAGGAAATCCCGCCAGGGTCAGCGAGGTGAGCAGTGGGTCTGCGGGGGTCGGAGGGGTACAAAAGTGTGCTGTGGAGGTAAGTGATGGGTGCAAGTGTGGAGAGGTAAGTATGTGAGGTGAGTGAAAAGTAATAGAAAATGTTTACTTACCTTTTTTTCTTCCTGCAGGCTTCAACAGTTGGGGAACTGGAGACTCCCGCATCTCACCGGCAGAGATGACAGATGGCTGCTGCATTCTCCGATGCAACAGCCATCTGATTTCTGCTCAGCAGATAGGTTTGATGAGTCTTGAATACAAGGACTCATCAAACAACAGAGAAAGTCAGTGTTTGACAGCTTCACAGAGCTGTCAAACGATGACGTTTCATCTGTCAAAAATTTTTGACAGATGAAGCATCATACGCTGGGCGGGCTTAACAAGGTCAATCAAGGGAAAGTAGTGTGGGTTGGCCACAAGTCGATGGAGGCGGGACTAAAACCCGACAAGCAGCAGTCCCGCCTCCATTGGCAAAATCACCCCCATAGCATTCTGCAGCAGTACACATACTTCAACGGTGAACACTACAAAATAGTACACGCCTGTATGCAATTCTGGTGCACACCCGTGTGTACTGCAACAGTTGTGATACATATTCAATTCTAACTTAACAAGCATCATGTGATTCTTTTATTATGCCTGCTTCTAATCTGGGTTATTCAAGGTTGAAGTTTTGACATTTGTGGTACTTTTATGAAATGCAGCCATGTCCTCTGGGTATAAGGGGTTTAGCCTACTGTTTGAACCTATCTCATTTGTGACTGCAGACCATCATAGAAAGATTACATGTGTGTTGAGTCACCCTGCTGTAGATCAAACTCAATCCCAGGTCAGTAGAGGTGAAGAGCTCTCAGTGAGACTAGTGTCTGTTAAATGTGTTAGGCAGCAATATAACCCCTTTTCAGTATTTTCAAACAAAGAACATTGATAAAATTCTGTGAAATGAAAAGTCTGGTGTTTTTAACTTTGTTCTGGTATTATTTAGCTGGATATGTAGCATTCATCTTTCTAAAGTAAATTTAGTGCTAAGAACTTCCTACTCAATCTCCATACTATGCATTATATTCTGTTCATCATTTCTGTTCCTTGCCTGTTGAGATGAGACTGCGAGTACAATGATTTAAGTTCACTGGAGGCCCTTAACAATTCTAAACCATGAACAGCTGCCATTGCTTAGCTGTCTTAGCATGGATTCTGATGTGGGTTGTCGAGGAGTGAAAGACAATAATCCGACATGCAATTTCATTTTCAATAATTTTCTCATTGCTAGCTGATGTAAAATAATTACAGTTTTTTGAGATGATTAATTGGAAATGATAAATAATTTCAATAAAATAAATTGTAATTTCAGTAATATTTGTTATTTGCTATCTCCTTATCGCTGTGAAAGGCATTTAGCCAGTCTCCTTATTTCAGCCATGTGTTAAAGAAGGTTGTGTGAAAATGACAAACGGCTACAATTTGCAAATTATAATTGTAGAAACAAACAATGTAAGAGAATGTTGACCCGGATGCTTAATATTTAGCGTTGGTCATTGATAGCACTGTTTGTAACATATTTTACCTTAATTGTAGAACAGCCTATGGTTTAAATAAAAGGATCTGGGATAAAGATTCTTGGGTTAGACATCATGCATCTGCTAGATTTAACCAGTGTTATGAGGGTAAATTTACAAGTTTCGCCCTCCAGGGTCACATGTCGGGAATTCAGGCTCAGGGGTTATTGGGTCCTGCAGGACTTTCCATCCATTAATTTTATTGGACAGAAAATCCTGTGGGACACACTGCTCTCCCCACCCAAACCCCCAATATGCAGTCCCAATGTCCGAAGCTATATATTAGGAGAGGAATTTGTAAAATTACCCCTATAGTGGCAGCATAGTACTGATGTAAAATTGTTTGCAGGTACACCTGTAAATTCAATTGTTTTACAGCAGATACTGTTATCCTTTAGAATGCACAAACAGCCAAGAAATGCTATGCTTGTGCTGGGATTATGCTTGAATCCCAGGATTAAGTTCCAGACAAAATTACAGATTTAAAAATATTTCCAATATTTGTCTTTCATCTTTATTTATCATAGAAATAATTTTAAATGTTTTACTGTTATTTCATATGAATTACAATTTGTTTTTAAATCTTTGTATTGGGAGCAAGTGGGAAGTGATTGGGTACTTTGGTATTCGTGCACGAGGGCCAGAATTCTGCTTGGTCAGATATGTGTTCATCTGGGCTTGACTGTGTGGATTGTTTGTTGATCGCCATAATGAACGTTGCATTTCTGCTAACTATGTGGACCGAGCAGACTGAGCTGAACTGCAGCTTTAATGAGCAATGAAGCTGGCCAAGAACATGTTGTTCAGTCTCAGCATGAAGGATCAAGCATTTCAGCAGAAATTAATGAGGCACCAGGGTCTGATCAATGATGCCTTGGAAGATACTGCTTCAGGTCGCTTAGCTTCATGCTAGTACTGTGATCCAGGGCATCTGGTTGACTTTTACACTGGGGCCTGATGAATGAAAAGCTTGCAAAATCCTGTTAATCTTTTGAAATTACTTTACTTGACTGAAGAGCAGCTGCATGCAAGGCCTCTTGATATATTCTAAATATTCATTGTTTATTAAAATCACTGACTGGGTTGCAACATTTCATTTCAAAATGCACTGCAAAGTCCTATGCCAGGTTCCTTCTCTGGAAATAAGTGTCAACATTTAACTGCAGTACCTCTTACTGGTACTATGTGATAGGGTTTTCAATGGTAAATGTCACGTAATGTTCAGTGCTAAAACAGCAGCAGGAATATAGTATATTCCGAGCACAGAATAAAAAAAAGGTTGGGCTGAATTTTCAGGCCTCCTGCCCTGCGGAAACAGAATGTAGCAACCTGAAAATGAAGTGCAATATCTTGCCACCCGTTACCACTGTTGTGGTGGCCATGGCCATTTTGCGGGCGTCCTCCAAGTAAGCAGCTGCCCAGCTGATTGGAAATATTTAAATTGGGATCCTATGATGTCAAATACTCCTACCCCTTAGAGCACATTCCATTATTTTACCTTTGATTTATGTTAAGATAATGGGCTTGTAGTTTCCTGGGTCAGTTTTATCATCCTTTGAAATACAGATGCCAGGGGCTGGATTTTGCCAATGGGGAGCTTTTGGAGGCGGGACTCCCACTTGTTGGGTTTTAGTCCCGCCTCCATTGACTTCTGGCCAACCCACGCTATTTTCCCTTGATTGACCTTGTTAAGCCCGTCCAGCGGGCTTAGCAGGCCAATTAAGGGGAGGCCGGTTACAGAGAACGTCAGCGTATGACGTTTCATCTGTCAAAAATTTTTGGCAGATGAATTGTAATCGTTTGACAGCTCTATGAAACTGTCAAACACTGACATTCTCTGTAGTTTGATGAGTTCTTGTATTAAAGACTCATCAAACCTCTTTCTTTAGCAGAAATTAGATGGTTGTTGCATTGGAGAATGCAGCAGCCATCTGTCATCTCTGCCGTGGAGATGCGAGACTCTCCGCATCCCCAACGATTGAAGCCTGCAGGAAGAAACAAAGGTAAGTAAACTTTTTCTAACACTTTCCACTCAACTCACATACTCACCTCTCCACACTTGCACCCATCACTTACCTTCACAACACACTTTTGCACCCCTCTGACCCCCGCAGACCCACTGCTCGCCTCGGTGACCCTGGCGGGGTTCGCAGCCTTTGGGAAACCCGCACTTGTGTGGGTAAAATGGGGATAATCCTCTTATCTGCCTGTTAACTACCTGTTAACAGACAGTTAAGTGATTGTAATCTCCTTCCCGCCTCCAGGAGACGGGACCCGGCGCGGGTCGGGACCTGCCTCCCAGGAAGATGGCACGGAGGCGGGTTGGGGGCGGGATGGGCACCCGCCCCCAGATTCTGCCATTTTCCTGGCAGTCCCACCTCCCCAGGGCTGGAAAGATCGCGCCCCACATTTGCCTTCTTCCAGTCCAATGCAATCTCATCTGTACTTATTGGCCCAGAAATTGATCTCGCTCTGTTCCCGCGGGGGTAAGGCTTTCCCGCGATCTCTCACCTCGCTTGTGCTTTTTCAGATCCAGCTCGCACGAACTTGATGTTCTAGAGATCAGCTGGGCAGTGCTTACGTATCCCAGCGGCGTAGTGAATTCGTGCGAGCTGTGGGATCACGTGACTCAGTTAGAGCCAATGGCAGCACACCATCTTCCATTCATAAGTTTCACAGCACAAATCTATGAATCTTACACCCCCCAAAATAACAGCTAAACCTCAATTAATTTTTTTTTAAAAACCATCACATTAATAAAATAAGTATAGTTAATTAAATTAACCATTTTAAATAAAAAATTAAATTTTTGAAAAAATTTAAAATCTTTTAAAAAGTTATAAAAATAAACTTACCTGTCTTGAAAGTCTCTAAAAAAGATATACCTGTTAAAAAAAAATTCAAAAAAATACTTAATTCACTACTTACCTTCTTAAAAGTGGGTCTTACTCCTCCTTTTTACATTTCCAAAATCTTCTGTACTTACCTGCGCGTCCAAAGCATGAAGTGCACAGCGTGCGCGCAGCCTGTAGCGCGCACGCGATGCACCGAGGACCCGCCCCCTTTTCAGAAGAGCAATTGCCGGTTTTCAGCGCATGCGCAGGGCATGCAGAAAACCGGCAATTGGAGTGGGAATACGCGAGAGTACGCAGTGCGTACTCTCGCGTCCCGGGATCAATTTTCGGCCCAATGATTCTTCCGGATGATAGCCAATGCCACACAATTTTCCTTTATTGCCTCCTTCGGCACCCCTGACCCAACGATTGAGCTGGTCTTAAGTGCTCACATTTTATTCAGTACTTCTGCCATGCTGATTTCAAAACTCTCTAGGATGCGGAGTGTACTCCAGTACTTGGATAGCAAGTTAGAAACATAGAAACATAGAATCTAGGAGCAGGAGTAGGCCATTCGGCCCGTCGAGCCTGCTCCGCCATTCAATACGATCATGGCTGATCATCCAAATCCAGTACCCAGTCCCTGCTTTAAACCCCACAGTACACATATCCCACCCTACCCCCGTAACCCCACGTATTTAATTCCCCCTAACATATCCCATCCTATCCCCATAACCCCACATATTTAATCCCCCCTAACACTAAGGGTCAATTTATCATAGCCAAATCAACCTAACCCACACATTTTTGGACGTAGTTACGTAGTTATAATCTCTAGTGAATACTTCTTTAAAAAATATTCATTTAATCTTTCAACTATTTTATCTTCTTAAACTTCCCTGCTACTTTTATATTTGAGAGTTTGCATTTTCTCTCTAATTGTTCTTATTATCTTTAATATCTGTAGCTGAACTCATTTCTAGGATTTTCTTTGCACTTCTAATATCCCTTTTATCCTGTTATATATAGCAAATTTCTACATTCCTCCCACTATTTTTCCCTCCTTGGTTCATGTGGGCATTTTATACCTTTTTTTATTGTTTCCATTTTCATTGACATTGATCTTGATTTTGGTGACTGCTTGTTTATCTTACATTTGTGTTTCTTGGATAGATAGTTATCTTGCATACTCAACATTATTGTTTTAAACATGCTCAATTCTGTTAACTGAGATATCTTTCACTATTATTTCCCAGTTCATTTACTCTCAGTATCTTTTTGGTTTATAATATAAACAACTTTGGTGTTTCTTTTCCTCTTTGCTTTTTTCTTTTGCAGTTTTTTCAATTTGCCCACCAGTTATACAGTCCATCCATTGACCTCAATTGAAAGAAAAATCGGGCGCGGTGTATAACGGAAAGCCGCTCCGATATCACCATTTTAAACTATTGCTAAAAGTTAAAATTACCCCCAGTGATTTTTCTTTTTACTTCTTTTTCTATTTTTAATTTGGTCTTTATCTCTGTTCTGTGTTTCTCACACATTTTTTTGATCCCATTGGCTTTGCATTCCCCTCCCTCACAATTGGTGTGTTTGCTGTACATGGAGTTAGAAAATATCTTACTCTGAGCACCTGAAGCAATCCAAAAAACCTAAGTGTCGTGTTTTAGTGGCAGCAATTTTAAAATAGTGGCACAAAACCCTGTTGAACAACAAAGTTTGCAGTTTTCCTGACAGTGATGAATGTGGGTCCTGAATTCTTGTCCTGATGTATGTGAATGCTGTATTTATCATATCTTGCTCCTAGTTGTTTGTGGCAATATATAATTATACAATAAATATGGTGGTTTATATCTTCAATAAAATACTGGCCCCAATGAGGAATGCACTGGATGAGTGATTTCAGTGGTGGTCAACATACAGATTGCACAGGTCACCCTTTGCAGAGATGCAATCTTTCTGTATTTAATACGGCAACTTTGGGGTAGCAATTAGAATGCATTTTGCCCAGATTTCGGGTCTAAAGCGGGTGCAACAATGATGAATTTTTCAGTGCTAAATTTATCGGGAACTTTTTTTATGCAGCCTGGCAGCCACCTGAAACAAGCGCAGACCTCCTTTTAATGTTGAAATGAGGCTCCAGCACCCATTTGGGACCATTAGCTAAAATTGTAAAAACTAGTCAGCTTGCACTGCAATGAATTTACAACGCCTCCTCCACATTAATACTGCAGGCCCACATTCGCCCGTTTGCCATCCTACCCCTGCACTTACCTGCAGACCAGCTCGCTGTCCGAGTTGGACGAAATTGGGAAGAACGGCGCAGCGAGCTGCATCGGGTCACCTGATTGGCACCAGCAGCTCACCGCTACTTTTACAATGAGACCCAAGGAACAATTTCTCGTGATCCTCGGGTTTCCGTCTTCAGGCACAGATATCCTCATTATCCAGGATCCCAATTTTATAGCAATAATTTGTATTTTGACATTTTCAGTATTGGTATCTCTGTCTCTTGGTTTGTGAATTGTGCAGAGTCATGTCACTGATTCATTTTTGCAGTATATCACTGCTCAGTTTCAGTTATCTATTGTAAGAATATGAAATATGACTGTTTTCTTCTAATAAACTATTAGAAGCAGCAACTAATTTCAGTGTGCATATGAATATATAATTTTTTTGCAAAGTAGCAGTGTTCGTTGACCTAAATGAGTTTTATTTATGCAACTGCACACATTGGTCTTGATATTCCCATAGGTAGTAAGTGTACAAAACTGAATTTCCAGTTTTAATTGCCGTAGGTATAAGCCTTGTCATTTGTTCCCCACAGCTGGAGCTCTGTCCTCAAGAGGCGTAATTCCAGCTGTGTATTTAAGTGGCATTCCTGGGGGAGAGGGGTTGCAACAAAGAAATTTCCTTTGTTTCAACTTGACCTCGCTTACTGTTCAGGCAGTCTTCCCGCCACCTCTTCAGTAGCAGCATTGTTCTGTTGTGGCCTAATCACTGCCAGACCTCTGCTCGGCAGTTATTTGAAAACTTTAATGTACTGGTAACCAAAGTGCACCAAGCAGCGGGAGGATAGGTTTATTGCCAGCATGAAAAAGTTATTGCCCTCCAAGAGCAGTATCCATGCCATTATATCCCAAAATACAAAAAGATGCAAGTTTGTTCTTTCATCACCACAAACCATTATTGAACACATTTGGAGAGTTCCTTTTGAAATCTTAATGCTCAAGAAGACAAGATGAATACATATGAAAGGTTGCATTTTGTTTTGTTGATTGTAATGATTATTGCTGTAGTGACATTAAAAAGAAAATGGTTTGGCTCGGAATTTTTAAAACCAAGAAAATCTTTGAAAAAGGGAGATTTAAAAAAAAAAGCATAGATGCCAGTCAATGAAATGCAAAGCATTAATCTTGTAATGAAGTATGATTACATGCTTTTTAATACCAGCATGACTTCTACCGTTTACTTTGACATCTGGGGTTTTTGGATACTGGGGAGAGAATGTGTATAACATCTTCAATATGGCAAATTTGAAAAGCAATGAGGTTTTAATTAGCATTCTTTGCTTTGTTTTCTTTGCAGCGGCTTAAAGCAGCACTGAGTCAGCACCCTACGGCTTTGTCAAATGGAAATATGAACATGATGGGTCAAGTAATGGAGATGATGACATCCAGGCAGGAGCAGGCACCACAACCACACCATCACATGCACTCACATCCGCACCAGCCTCCCCCTCACCACCCCTTCACACATCAGCATCAGCATCAGCCGCATCCCCATCAGCATCATCCTCACCATCACCAGCAAAGCCACCCCCATTCTCATCCACACCTACACACACACCCGCCACAGCACCAGACCCCTCCGCTGCAACCTCTGCCCACAGGAGCACAAAATCAGGTAAATCATCTAAGGATGCTTATAGACTGTATTACAGGTTCATGGTTGTACCACTGGGTGAAATGGAAAATGATGCAGAAACAAGCAATGATCATACCTTCTGTTTTCTATCACTTGATGTCAATAACACAGCAATAGGGATCTTCTTCACTAATTAGAGAAAAATAAAATGGGAAAATTTTTGTAATATACTTCATGCATGGAGATGCTTCTTAATAAAACTGTAGGGAAGAATTTCTCTGGTTATTTTGTGTAGCAACATCATTGTCGGGGTTCATGAAGATTTCCTCTAGTTGGTGTTTCTAACAAAATTCTAAGTGCATGCTTTCTAAAGATATCTATGGGGTAGATTTACATCTGGGCCCAGACTCGGTGCTGCAGAGTTAGCACGTGCCTGAACCAAGAGGCTCAGGGAGTGCCAGGAATTGATCCTCGGACCTCGTCAGCACCTCCCCAGGCAACTCGCCCCACAAGAAAAATTCAATTTGAGCCATCTGCCTCGCCGGCAGTAGCCCTCAGGTACATTCCGGGAGAAGGGACGATGGAGCAAGCAACTGCAGTGGGAGGTGGGGGGGTGGAATCGCCAGGACTGTTGAGTTGGGCGGAGCACTTAAGAATCTTACCTGCCATTGGCAGCCGCCAGGGGCCATTGAAGAATCCTGAGCAGGGCAGGCCCGACACCTGCCCCACTCATCGGTAACGAACTTTACACAGGGGTCCTTCAACAGGTGTTAAGCTCTTAATTAACATATTCAAGGACATAATTACTATTCTAGGCAGCCGCCCAGGGCATAGGAACATGAGGAGGCCATTGAACTGCTCGAGCCTGTTCTGCCATCCAATTAGATCATGGCTGATTTGTATCTTAACTCTATCTACCCACCTTGGTTCAGTTACCCTTAATACCCTCGCCTAACAAAAATCTATCAATAGCAAAATACTGCGGATGCTGGAAATCTAAAATAACAACAGAAAGTGGTGGGAACACTCAGCAGGTCAGGCAGCATCGAATTGAGGAGAAACACGTTGGGCTGGATTTTGTCAATGGGGGCGCGTTGGGGGCGGGACTGCTGGTTTTCGGGTTTCAGTCCCGCCCCCAATGACGTCTGTCCAACCCATGCTACTTTCCCTTGATTGACCTTGTTAAGCCCGCCCTGCAGGCTTACTGGCCAATTAAGGGAAAGCCGGTGACAGAGGACGTCAGCGTATGACGTTTCATCTGTTGAAAATTTTTTGACAGATGAATTGTCAGCGTTTGACAGCTTTGAAAAGCTGTCAAACACTGACAATCTCTGTTCTAAGGTGAGCCCTTGCACAGAAGGCTCACCAAAACCTCTTTCCTCAGCAGAAATCAGATGGCTGCTGCATCTGAAAATGCTGCAGCCATTCTGTCATCTCTGCCATTGAGATGAGGCACCTTCGGGTCCCCAAGGGTTGAAGCCTGCAGAAAGAAACAAAGGTAAGGAAACTTTTTCCAGCACTTTACACTCTCCTCTCATACTTACCTCTCCACACTTGCACCCATCACTCACCTCTACAGCGGACTTTTCAACCCCTCTCACCCCCGGAGACCCACTGCTCGCCTCGCTGACCCTGGCGAGGTTTGCAGCCGTCGGGAAGCCCACACTTGCAGGGGTAAAATGGGCATAAGCCTCAAAAGTGGCTGTTAACAGGCAGTTAATTGACTCTAATCCCCTTCCCGCCTCGAGGAGACTGATCCCTGCGCGAGTTGGAGACCCGCCTCCCGGGAAGATGGTACGGAGGTGGGTTGGGAGCGGGTTCGATACCTGCTCCCAGTTTCTGCCATTTTCCTGGCAGTCCCACCTCCATACCCGCCTCCCCAGGGCTGGGAAAATTCCCTCCGTTGACTCTGTTTCTGTTGACCTGCTGAGTGTTTCCAGCACTTTCTGTTGTTATTTCAAAAATCTATCAATACAGTTTTGAAATTTTCAATTGACCTAGCCTCAACAGCTTTTTGGGGGAGAGAGTTCCAAATTTCCTCTATGCTTTTTGTGAAGAAGCACTTTCTGACATCACCCCTAAACAGTGTAGATCTAATTTTAAGGTTATGCCCCCTTGTTCTGGACTCTCCCACCAGAGGAAATAGTTTCTCTCTATCTACTCTATCAAATCCTTTAATCAGTTTAAACACCTCAATTAGATCATCCCCTTAATCTTCTGTACTCAAGGGAATACAAGCCTAGTCTGTGCAACCTGTCCTCATAATTTAATCCCACTGCTAAACTGATATGCTTTGCAACCGTTTTACGCCCGTAAGACAGGAGCAACACATACCAATTTCTACCCTTAATGAAACTACTAGAGAAAATAGTCACCAACACATTTTTGATGTCACTACACTAAGCGTGCAGCGTAAATTCTCTATAGGAGCTGTTTCTGGCGATGCTGTTTAGGATTAAAGAGCAAATTTAGTGAAGCAAAGCTTCCAGCAGAGAGAAATGATAGACAGGAGTGCAAATTGGAGATAACTTAACGCCTAATTCTCTGATCTGCATTCTCATTTAGCAAGGCTCTGGCTGGCAGCCTCACCTCAATCAATTTACCCTTGCGTATACCCAATACACTGAGGAGGTTAACTAGCTAACAATAGGTAGATTTTCCTGTTTTAAAAATAAGTTTTCTTACATGATTATTTCACCATTTTAACACCCACCAATCAAAGTGACAATTTACACCCGTTTTCCTCCCATTAATTTGACAAAATACAAATTTAATGGCGGTAATGGCCAGTCACGACTCAGTTGAAATAATGCTATTTTCACACTTCTCAAGCATCTAAATTGGCACATAACCAGCAAAACTGACAAAAATATATTTTGTCCAAGTGTGGAATCAGCAAAAGAGAATTAAAATAAATTAATTAAGATTTTGCAAGTCTGCATATCAGCCATTTCTACTGACCCAGCTTGACTCCCGATGTCAGCCCTCCTCACTGAAAAAACTCACACACTCCATTGAATGAATTTACAGCTAACAAGCGTACTACTCTTAATAGGGAGCGAGTTGACATCTATCGTGATTGAAGTTAGATTTGATGGAAATAAATGACTCATATATTTCTCGCTTTTCACTATTCACGCTTATTAGTTTCAGTAGATGGAAAAGAGTCAACATTCTGCATCTGCAATCACAGCCCTCCTTTTACACTCCTTAAACAAACATTGCGCAGGATTTTTTGTTGGAGTTATACTAACTCCCTGGCATAACTCCAGTATTGAGAGGTCGCACAACACCAGGTTATAGTCCAACAGTTTTATTTGAAATCACAAGCTTGTGATTTCAAATAAAACTGTTGGACTATAACCTGGTGTTGTGCGACCTCTCAATAACTCCAGTAGACAGGGTAGGAAGTGAGTCTGGGAGCAGCTCCACTGGATTCCCAACAAGTGTGGATTTTTCCAGCAGATGTGATGGGGATGTAGAATATATCCACCCTAATATGACCAGACATATTCAAACTAGATGCAAATTATGTACAGGGTTGCTTTAGCAATGGGGGGAGAATATTTAAAATTTAGAGGGCTGCCTTTGACAATATTTCCAAAGAAAAACATTTGTTGCTAGCTACTGGCTGATTTCGAAGGTCATTTCCTTCCTTCTCCCCCCGGGATTTCTGCCACTGTCCAGGGAGGGTGGGAGGCAGTGGATCTGCCAACAATATTTAAAATGTTGCAGATTTCAAAGTGGAAAATCCTGATGATTGAGTTTGGAGTGTTTGGATGACTGTATTTCCTGGATTTGGGTGGGGGGTGGGGAGGAGGGGGTAGCAGGGAGTGTGGAAGAGGTACAGAATGTTCCTCCTCCCTCTTGAATGGATTCCTGTCCATGAGCACCCCCAGCTGTGGGATCCATGCACACGTGATTTCCCACATAAAGTGCAGAGTGGCTTCCATTACAAATGAGGCCTTTTCTGTGCTGCTGTATATTGTGGAAAAAGAAGGCCACCATTAGCATGGGATTGAAATTCTCAGGCGTGAAATTGCAATCTCATTCATGGGATTCCTACCTCATGTAGGACAGCTGATAGGTCTGGTTAGTTGGAATTTATTTGACTGAAAATATTTACTCATTTGCTTTGTGCTAATCCTATTTTTTTTATATAAAGCAAAAAATAATTTATATTTGATGTTTTCTTGTAGGTCTCGCCTGGAGCACAACAGATGCAGTCTCCCCAGTCAGGGCACCCAACTCCGACCAGTGGGGGCCGCAGGAGAAGGGTTGTGGATGAAGACCCTGATGAAAGACGGAGGAAGTTTCTCGAAAGAAATCGTGCAGCTGCAACGCGCTGTAGGCAGAAGAGAAAAGTTTGGGTGCTGTCACTGGAAAAAAAAGCAGAGGAACTCACACAAACAAACATGCAACTTCAGGTATGATGCTTTCCTACAAATCATAGTAGCAGGGCCTTTCTGAAAAATGATTTTTATACCATTTGCATTATAATATTTCATGCCATTTTCTAATTCTACCGATGGCAAATGTATGATTAATCCTTATTGCTCCCGCAGGTATTTTATCACCAAAATTGCACATAATTTAAATAAATACATTTCAGCATAACATTACAGCACTTGTCATTTTCTATTATTCTACAAACATTTTATGTAATGTCTCTCATTTCTTTTTCCATTCTCTAAATTAATTCATAAACTGCACAAAATTGTTAAAGTTGGACTGTGCGATATTACAAACAATCCCATTCACATAAAATCCTTCCACCTGCTATTTAATGAACACATCACCCCATTTCAAATAATAAGCTAACGCCTTTGGGAAAGTAGTGGACAAATGATTTTCATCCAAACTCCTCAACACATTTGTTAATAATATGACAGCACAGTTTCAGCTCAAGAGATAGCGAAGACATTGCTGAGTCTTTTAGTAACACTAACATTAAGATTCAAAACTTGTTCTGCTGCTTCACAAGGCTACAAGTGACATTCAGAAAATAAACCACCAACATCAAACGACTTCAAGTCTGACTTCTGATGTTGTGTTGTGTATTTACTGAAATGTATTTATTTATTTATTTTATTGCCCATCCTTAATTGCCCTTAAGAAGGTGGTGGTGAGCTGCCGTCTTGAACCGCTGCAGTCCTTGTGGTGAAGGTACTCCCACAGTGCTGTTAGGGAGGGAGTTCCAGGATTTTGACCCACTGGTGGTGGAGGGAGTGAATGTTTAAGGTGGTGGATGGGGTGCCAATCAAGCGGGCTGCTTTGTCCTGGATGGTGTCGAGCTTCTTGAGTGTTGTTGGAGCTGCACTCATCCAGGCAAGTGGAGAGTATTCCATCACACACCTGACTTGTGCCTTGTAGATGGTGGAAAGGCTTTGGGGTGTCAGGAGACGAGACACTCGCTGCAGAATACCCAGCCTCTGATCTGCTCTTGTTGCCACAGTATTTATGTGGCTGGTCCAGTTAAGTTTCTGGTCAATGGTGACCCCCAAGGATGTTGATGGTTGAGGATTCGGCGATGTTAATGCCATTGAATGTCAAGGGGAGGTGGTTAGACTCTTGCCTGTTGAAGACAGTCATTGCCTGGCACTTGTGTGGTGCAAATGTTACTTGCCACTTATCAGCCCAAGCCTGAATGTCGTCCAGGTCTTGCTGCATTCGGGCATGGACTGCTTCATTATCTGAGGAGTTGTGAATGGAACTGAACACTCTGTAATCATCAGCGTCATTGATGAAACAGCTGAAGATGGGACACTGCCCTGAGGAGCTCCTGCAGCGATGTCCTGTGGCTGAGATGATTGACCTCCAACAACCACAACCATCTTCCTATGTGCTAGGTATGACTCCAGCCAGTGGAGAGTTTTCCCCCTGATTCCCATTGATTTCAATTTTACTAGGGCTCCTTGATGCCACACTCGGTCAAATGCTGCCTTGATGTCAAGGGCAGTCACTCTCACCTCCCCTCTGGAATCCAGCTCTTTTGTCCATGTTTGGACCAAGGCTGTAATGAGGTCTGCAGCCGAGTGGTCCTGGCGGAACCCAAACTTAGCATCGGTGAGCAGGCTTTTCATGAGTAAGTGCCACTTGATAACAATGTTGACGACACCTTCCATCACTTTGCAGATGATTGAGAGTAGACTGATGGGGCAGTAATTGGCTGGATCAGATTTGTCCTGCTTTTTGTGGACAGGACATACCTGGGTAGTTTTTCACATTGTCAGGTAGATGCCAGTATTGTAGCTGTACTGGAACAGTTTTGCTAGAGACGTGGCTATTTCTGGAGCACAAGTCTTCAGCACGACAGCCGGAATGTTGTCGGGACCCATAGCCTTTGCTGTATCCAGTGTGCTCAGCCATTTCTTGATATCACGTGGAGTGAATCAAATTGGCTGAAGACTGGTTTCTGTGATGGGGTGGGGACCTCAGGAGGAGGCCGAGATTTAAATGATGTGTACTCTTATTTGAGTGGATTCTTATGACTTTGATTAAAGTTTACAACAGGCATTTTATTAAGTAGCTGCTTGCTCTTGAAATTCAGAGGTTCAGATAAAAAGAGAACATTTAGTTTTGGTTTAGTCAGCATAGACTCTAGGGTAGATACTGTGAAGGACTCGAGAAGCAGAATCGTGTAATCAGTAATAGAATAGTTGCAAATGAAGGGACTAAAGGCCAGTTCAATCATGTTGACCCGAATATATAGGGGGTAATTTTAACCCCCAAAAATGGGTGGATTTAGGTCGGGCAGAGCTTAAAAAGTTGAAAATCTGAAACAGGTATCCAACCCGCCTCGAACCCGCCCACCTCCGGTTTTAACAAAGGTGGGATGGGGGGTGTGGGTGACCAATTTGCTCTCGGGAGGCGGGTCGGTTGTTGAAACCTTTTAAGGAGGCAGCGGTAAATATCGGGGTCATAAAGTCAACACGGCCAATTTTAACTCAGACCGTCCGGCAGAAATGGGGCGCTATTGGCTCTGAAATAGCTGTGCTGCACTTGCCACCCTGTTCCTGTTCCGATGCTGCCCACTGCCAGTTTCCCCAGGGCCTTCCACTGGGCAGCCCAGCACCCGCCTGAATTAGGCAAGAGCCTCATTACTGCATCCAACTTGGGGCCATATAACGTACATCTGATGCAATTTCAAGAGACATGCGCTGTTCACACTCTGCCCAGTTGTACCGGGTGGTGAAGCAGAAAAGGCTGAAAAAGCTAAGTACAAAATGACACATCCGTGTTCCACAAGAATATTGTCGCCCGCTGCCACCCCAGGCTATCCCAACCATGATTTGCCCCCACCCCTGGACCTATCTGGCTGCCTCAGCATTTTGGCCGCCCGATATTGTGCTAGCCCGGAGCCAGGGAGCTGCAATGGGACACCGTTCGGAACATGCAGCTCGCCAAGGGCATTGAAATGAGGCCAGGTCCTCAAAATGGCTCAGGCGTCCCACTGGCAAAAATCTCCACCAACATCATTGTGCAAGACTCCTTCTTTTACATCAAATACCATCATTGTACAAGTACTTGCACATGCACTCTTGTAGTATTTTTGCTAGTACTAGTGACCATGTGAATGGTACTTTTAGTTGGTTTTGGTTATTCTGAACCAGAGGAATCATCTGCTTTCAATACATCGTTAGCTACACCTAATCAATCTACAGCAGAAATTTTATATGGGCTATGCAGCAAAAATAATTATTTTTTTCTTTTAAATTGTTACTGCTGGGGAATTGAACATTCAATTTCAGGCAGCATCGAGCACATTTGTCCTGTGAGCTCAGACCCCTGAGCAACTGGTTTGAGTCTGCCATAATTCATTGCACATAGGACATTTATACACAGCAGACGTGATGGCCCCGATATTTACAGGGAGGTGGTGAGAGAGCTGTGGTGGTGTGGGGGGGCGGTGTGGAGTTTTGCTGTCGGGAAACCCGGAAGAATGGGTTTCTCTCAGGTCCTGCCGAATTTAACGGCAGGACCTGCTTACCATTATTTGTCTCCATTTCCCGCTGCAACCAGCCAGATTAAGAGGGCAGATGGGGGTGGGGGGGGGGGCCCAGAGAGATCAGGGGATGGGGGGACATCGATGGGGGTCTGGGAAAGATCAGGGGTCGGGGGTGGGGGGGGACATCGATGAGAGGGTTGGAGAGACCAGGGGAGGAGGGGATAAGATCGCGGAGGGCCCGTGGAGGACATCGGATCACGGGGGTGTGGGGGGGCGGTGGTCGATTGCTGGGGAGGTTAACAGATTTAGTTGGTGGGCCAGGGAGAAGCACTACTGCTCCTTCTGGTCTACAAGCAGTGCTGGACAAGCACTTACCTGTTCCATTCAGCAGTCCTCGCCTCCCTTTAGCTGCTGGGTTTCCAAAGGCCCGGGAAACCTGGCCGGCTAGGGTTAAAGCTGGAACAGAGAAAATATCTGAGGCACAGAGCCTCATTTAAATATTGAAATGAGGGACCCGCCTCCCGGAAGCGGGTTGGTCGCCCAGCCCCCTCCCGCCTCTGTTAAAACCGGATGCGGGTGGGTTCAAGGTGGGTTGGGTTCAGGTTTGAGAATTTTTACATTTTTACTTCCCACCCGACCTAAACCCACTCATTTTTTGGGGGTTAAAATTGCCCCAGATGTTTTCATCCCATCAATTGAGGATGGATTTGAATGGATGTCTCAGAAGTGAAAGGCTCCAAATAATGCTCATATCCGTAAAATGTGTTTACAGAATGAGGTCTCCCTCTTGAAGAATGAGGTGGCACAGCTGAAGCAACTGTTGTTGACGCATAAAGACTGTCCAATCACAACAATGCAGAAGGAGTCACAAGGTTACCTGAGTGAGTAAAATGCACCTCACCAAAATAAAGGATTAGATGGACTGGAAGGAATTTTCAACTTACCGCTGGAGCATAAAACCAACGTTGCTGAAGTGGGAGATTTCTATAACAGGCACCTGACCCACAATGCTGGTCTATGCTCCAGCAGTAAGTTGAGAATTATCCCCACTGATTTTATGTGGTGGGCCTTTGTAAAATATTTGAGTATTTCAAAAATAGATTAATTGGAATGCTTATGAATATTATGATTATCACAACATGAGCAGGATAGTCTTTAATTTTGCTGAAATACCATGTTTTAAGATCACTCAGTAATTTTTATAATGTATGGTTATCAATTTTTGTAAATTTTACTTCACATATTCTACAATTCTAGTTTAAGATTTAATTAGTTTCTAAAAGCATGGGGCAACAATTTTTAAGTTCGGAATGCGCCATATGAATCTTTAGAGCGACAGCCGTATCAGAAAATAATTTTGGATGAACTTCATAAAATTTGAAAATCTCAAGTACAAACCTAAAATTTTATTAAAAATTCACATTTAATGTTTAGGAAAAAGAAAATCCCACACTGTTTCAGTAGTTTGAGTAGCTACCTGGCCCAATTCCAGTTGAGGGGTAGCAGGTGAGTCTTCTGCCCTCTCTCCCCTTGAAGACTGCTTTGGGGGCCTCTCTCAGGGACGCTCCCAGGCCACCCTAGGAAGTCCACCTAATATGACCCCCAAAGGCCCAGCAGAAGCCGCTCCATCTGGGAGCTAGCATGAGTTCTGTACTGGGCATCCCAAAGACCTAAAACTACTTCTTCAGAATAGATAATAAATTCCAGAGAGGATTGGTTACCTTTTACAGGCCTGTCCTTGTCTCCATCTCAGACTGAAAGAAGAAAAACAGTTCTTATCTGCTTGGTCCTTCAAGGGCCTATAACTTCCCCATTGAGGCAGCAAGGTTCAGTTCTGCTTTTCCGGCCGGCAGTCTGTGATGCACCTGTACAGGTACAGGCCACCTGCCCACTTATTTAGATCGCCCCGTCTTCACAACTTTGGAAAGAGTCTACATCCTTTTCCGGTGGTGGCCAAGGATCCCACTCCACCACACTTCCCCCATTGGAGGAGGCATCCAGACATTTCGAGGCCTTTGTGTCAACTCATTTTACAAACTGCTGAATCAGATGACAGCAACATAAATGTTTAGTGCAGCTATTTACTGTTTCAGTTTTTATTAATTTTTCATTTATTAAAGAACCATCCTGGCAGAAAATTTGGTGGGTTACTTGAGTAAAAATCTAATTTCACCTGTGTTTGTTTAGTTCACATAAAGCTCACACAGTAACACACAGATACACATGTGCAAGGCATTGTCATCTCTTGACCCACTTATGTGCTAAGGTGATAGCTTCAGACTTGAATGCTAATTTCTGACCGAAATCACCCCCACAAAATCTAAAAAGCCATAAAATAAAAACCAGAATGTATAGCCTCCCTGCACCATGGCCCCAAGGAAAGTGGCTGGAAAGACAATAAATGCACTTTGCAACTCTCGAACTGTGAACCAGGACACTCTGCTTCCCTGCCCCCGCCTCGACAGTCCAACGGTCACATCAGCAACCACAGCAACACAAAGCTCAGTGCTATCCATGTAGGACCAGGCCCTACAACGCTCAAGAATGACTCTGAGACAGTGACCAGGCCAGCACAGCATGACTACCCGCAACAGAAAATGGGCCTGGATCAAAACATAGCATACACAGAGGACCATCCAGATCTAAGGACAGAAGACAGAAAACATCGTTAAAGCTTTCTGACAGTCATCCAGATCATACATACTTGAGCTCCACAGTGCAAACTGCCAAGGAGAACAATAAATAAAGGACCTGGAGATCTCAATTTGCAGACAAATGCTACCTTGCCCAATACAACCTATTCAAACCTATATTCAAATTAAGCATTTCGTTCAGGACCTGGCCGAGCTCCAAAAAGATGGACCGGCCTCTCTCGAATTGTACTTCCACTCTCCTATAGATCCTTGCACACATATCTCTGCCCTCTGTACCTTGTTTGTCTTCACGGCAAAACATGACATAATGCTTGAACGGGGTCTGACATGGGACTTAGGCAGTGAGATAACAGAGAAAGAATGGAGAGAGGTATGGAAGCATATTTTCACAACTACAGTACAATGTATGGGGGTCACCTCAAGATAGCACAGCCACAGATACTTCTCACATTCACAAATTACACCCTTTCTGACAGGTGGCTGCAGGAGGCACTGTGGCTAGAGGGCACATTACTTCACATGTTTTGGTTATGACCCCATATTAAACCATTTTGAGCATCAGTCTGGGCAGGCACTAAAATCATGATGGACCTCAGAATCTGTAGATCTCAGCCTGCATCTGCTGGCCCTGCCCACTGTAGAGTAAGTTCCACCCCGCTCCCCCCAGAAATAAACAGGCTAGCATAACTGCCAGAACAAGAAAATGCATTTCTCCCACTGTGGTGAAACTCAATACTTCCCACAGTGGGACATATACTAGTCAGAGCAAGTAACACATGGACTCTGTCAGGAAGTCAAGAAGTACCAGGCAGTATGGAATTCTTTTCTAGCAGCCCACATAACTCGGATACCTCCCACAAATACCCAGACAGCCTACTAAGATCATAATGGGACCACAAACTAACAATACAATCCCAGCACCCCACAAAGTCCAGGAACCCTGCCCTGCAGGTAGGCAGTACCCTTGATAATCTCCTTGACCCAGCCAAACTCCAGGGACTATCGTCAAATTATTCTGACCCCCCCCCCCCCAAACAATATGTAGTTCCCATTAAGTGCACAACCATTATCAACAATCCTTAATGTGCCAGTGTATTCTCCTGTGAGTACCTTGTGGCATAACTGTACAGTAACTTCAAAAAATAAAAGTATGTATTCTCTTTTCTTAAAGAAAACAAAAAAACGTATGCACAAGGAGGAAACACACAATATGATGCACATAGAGATGGGGTTCCCAGGGAACATGCCCATTGCTGAATTTGGGATCCCAGTAAATGTTCTGTTTTGTGAATTTGGGAGGTGAAGGTAGGAATTTCACCCTTTGTTTCTATTATCAGATAGTGCCAAGCCTAATTTCACTTGATATAAAAACATAAAATGCACAGCAGGTTGAAGAGTCTTTGAAACAATACAATAGGTTAAGTTTCCAGTATAACCATTTAGATGAAGAGTCACACCAGAAATGTTAACCTATCTCTCTTTCAGCTGCTGATCAGCATGCTGTGTATTTCCAGCATTTTATTTTTGTTTCAGATTCCAGTATTTGACATTTTCTTTTCCCTTCTGTTAGCACACTTGAAGCAATGACTGTTTTAAATTTAATTAGAATCAAATTAGTTTCAGCTTAGCAAAACATTTTGCCGAAGGAAAATAAATGTCAAAGAATATATAGGTGGAATATAGTCAAACGCCCTATTTTGTGACACACACCGTTCAAGCTGACCAGTTTGGAATATGTTATTTCAAAAAAAAATTCAAATTATTTCAAACTGAAACTTGAATAATATTAATTTTGAATACATGTTACTTTTCTCCAGGTCCTGAGAACAGTCCACCAGGAAGTCCTATCCCTGCTTGCTCTCAACAGCAAGTCATCCAGCACAATTCAATTAGCACTTCGACTGCCATCAGTGAGGTTGTAGGAAGCTCCACCCTCACCCAGCTTGCCAATCAGAGAACAGACCGGAACCCTATCCTCTAAATACTGCCTTCCATCAGGAGTGTGGTGGAAGAAAAAAATCTACCACTCCATTCAGGACTTTTGGAACATCAACATAACCCTGGAATTAGATACACTTTTGAAAAAAAGACATTTGCTTTTCATTTTAATAGTTATCAAAATGCTAAGTTTTTTTACTTTAGTTATGAAAAAGGGAAATATGCAATTAATGTGCTAATAGCTTGGGAATGCTTTAATGCTTTTCTCATAACTTGCTGGTACCAATTTGAAGGTTTTTTGAACTTTCTGAATTTTATTACAATATATTTGTATATAGTCTCCATCTATTATCACCGGCAAGATCAAGGAATCTAACATGATCTGAAAGTTAACAACTGGATTGAGGTACCTAACAGTATTGCCATCACTGAAGGGAAGCCTCCAACCTATACTATAGACACAGCCCATAACGCAGCTTGTATTTCTTAAAACGTTTCATTTGCACTGAAAATCAAACTTTATGAATTGATATTAAAGAGTAGTTAATAAGGTCATCACAATATATTGAAAAATACATTATTTCAATATTGAGAAACAAGATACCATTTGAACCCCCCCCGCCCCAATATGAGCCATTATGATCGATATGTTATAGGTTGTAATTTTCATGGTCTGCATCACACCTTAATAATCTATTTTTCATTCATCACTCCTCTATTTAAATGAGTTTTTGGCTATCTACTCCAGCACCATCTCTTACGATTCACAGTAAGAATGATCTACTAAACATCTCCACACTGTATTTAGATACATCCTATTGACACAAGGTTGTGACATTAGCCCTATAAATCATACATGCAGTCTACAACAGTAGCGTTTGCACAAACGGTAGTTTGTCTGAGCAAAATCTGTCGCTTAAAAATGCACTGTGGTAAGAGGAGGGGGAAAGGTAGCCTCAGTTATGTAGTATATCTGCTTTTCTTTCAAACTGAAGAACTATGTACAAAGCTAACTGGTTATAATTTGTCTTAAGAAGCAGACATCCCTATTTATTTGAAGCAGCAAGAAGCAAATGAGAACAGTAGTAATATCTTTAAAATTATTATTGCTGTTTGAGACTAAAGGTTGGTAATTAAGATTTTTAAAGTAATTTGTGCATGATGGCATTTTAATAATAGTTGAAAAATATGAGATCAGACATAATGCAAGAATTTTGTATGTCTCAGTGAATGGACTGTAACATGCAGTTTTGATTCCATCTTTATTTATTAATGAAGGCCACAGCTCATTGCTTGATGTACCAGCCCACTGATGTTTAATTTGCCTTGGTAACCTCAGTAATAATAGACTCTGTCACTTGTAGGCTGGAATCACCTCTTATTGCCTAACCTAGAGCAACATTGTAAGTGAGTTAAAGTAAAGCCTATTTTGGATACTATTCGTGATGTGGACCACTTATAGCACAAAACTGAAGGAACGGTAGGGCTGATTCTGCGATCGGGCCCTCCTGGCAAGGAACTGCACTTGTGGGCAGTGCAGTTCAGAAAATTATGGGCCTACAGCCCTGGGCTGCGGGCCTGTGATTTCCTAACTGCGCTTCCTGTGAGTGTCACTTCTTTCTGAGAGTGCCCAATCGTGGAGGTCAATTTTAACTCCGAGTGGGCAGGCGGGAGGTGTGGTGACTGTGAAGTGCACTTGCTGACCTAAGTTTCATGCCAAGAGTATTTTAACTCCCGTGCCTCATTTAAATGCCAGCTGTCCACTTCCTGCCTAGTTCAATGAGTGCCTCACCCACCACCAAAACTAGCGGTGGTAAAATCAGAGACCAGAGGGAGCAGAGCATGAAATGGAGCCGCTCCATTTTAACTATTCTCCTACTCCATTCCCACAAAGCGGAGAAAGTTAAAATTTTCCCCCATGGAATCAGTCCTAGTCTTCCCCCTATAACATTTTGATGAGAGCACTGTGCCTCTTGCAGTATGCACATTAGTTCTGTTAGCCTCCTCATTTCACTAAAATCCTCCTCCTTGTTTGTTCAAAATCATTACCATGTCAAGTAGTCAAAAAAAAGTCTGGCAGATTACAATCTAGCTACAAATTTGTATTCAAATCTTCAGCTAGCTTACAGTAAATATTCAAGTATGAATGGTGTATTATCCAGAGATTGGAGTAAAATGTCCACCTCTTGGCATTGGAATTGACTTTGCAAAGCAGGAGACTCACATCAGCCCTTGATGCAAATTTCCACCCATTCCCTACGGGGAAGAAGAAAGCTCCACACATGCACTGAACTAGTAATTTAATACCATCTGTCACATGGAGTGAATCAGGCTAAGCCTAAATGCAAACCCTTTGGGTTTGGATTCAGTCTAAATGATCCTGATCCAAACATAATGCAACCTCTTGGGAGAGGGGGTGGGGTTTTTAGTATAAACCTGTTTTAATTTAATATATTAGTGAGAAATTTTGAAGCTCTGAAGCACTGGAAAGCAACTACCCAAAGCACTATATGTTGTAATTTTGCTCAGATACTAATTCTTTTTTTTAAACACTGATGCTGTTAAAGAATTTTGCAAAGAATCAAACTGGTATTTGATGCTCCCAATCAGAGATTAGAGTACCCCCTAACTGCTTAAAATTGGATTTCTTCTCTGTGGAGAAGTGGCATTTTGATAAGATCACAAACATTATCACACTGAAGTGAATGATATACTATATATTTGACGATAATACCACTTACTGGAACAATTCACTATCCATTGGAGAGAAGAAAATCATATCTCCATCAATGAGTTGTTGACTATGTTTTCAAAATTTTTAAAGGAAAAATGTGTAAAGAAACCACAGTGACTAGCACACAACAGAGTTTAGCACAACTGATATCTCACTTGTTAAAGTCTTCTAAATGAAAACTTGCCATTTATAAGCTGCAGACCTTTCACACTGGAGAGAAATTCACAGATTTAATTCCAGATTGTTTGAGATGCCTTTTAAAAGGGAGAGTCAAATGTCAGCAGAAATGTTTTCAATAGAAGTACATATCCACTTATGACCCCAGAGGTTGTGTTTGGTCTTTAGCTTCACATGTGTAAATCTGAAACATTTAGCGAAAGGCTGCCCTGCACCCTGAGCAGATTGTTATTTCACTAGAATGTATGGAATGAGAAAAGGTAATTTGTCCTGTCAAGTCCTTTCCTTCCACAGACCATTGACAATCCACTCTGACAGGGACTCTGTGCAGCTCCGTTGAATCTCCTAAGGAAATGTTCCATGAAGTTTCTCCCTGATGTAACCCAAAGGGCAAATCAATTAAAACTACATAATGGCCTAGAAATTGGTCTGGGCTTGTTTTCAACCAGCGCAGACCCAAGCCGAGAGGCTCGAGGATCAATGGAAATTGGTCCTCGGGCCTCATCAACATTCTCAGTGCAAGCTGCCGGCACTGGTTGCACTTCCACAGGCAGCTCGCCCAAGGGAAGGCATCAATGCCTCATAGGCAGCGGCCCTCAGATAAGTCCCATGGCCACCAAAGAATTTTGAGCTCAATGCCGGCCTCGCTCATCGATGCTGGCCTCGCTCATCGATGACTAATTTCTCGATGGGGTCCTTCAACAGGTGTTAAGCCCCTAATTAAGATTTATAAATGGCTTAATGCCTTTTTTAGGTATCTGCCCTGGACGCCTAAAAAACGGTCACACAAATTTAGCAGGCTAATATGCTTTGTGCCTGTTTTACACCTGAAAAATGGGCGCAATGCATACCAATTTCTACCCCAATATGTCTAAACCCACAATGAATGAAGGATGGGTGTGTTAGCATGATGTCAATCATAGGTTTTTTTGGTGAATGCATCAATGAAGATCAGCACATTTTCATAGCTAGATATCAATCAGAAGTTATAACTTGTCTTCTAAAGTTGTACAAACAGTTCTTTCTACGTTGGCAGCTAAACTCAGCCCATAGCATGTTAGAAAACTATGCCTAACTCCATTCTTTGTAGCACACAAGGTCATTGAGGATATTTGCAGCGGATGTGAGCCATGTCCCTCTTGAGAAATGACAGCATCAAAGAAATGTCAGTACTCAAGGCTGTAGAGTAAGCTTTCACTAAAAAAATGCTGTTCCTGTGTAAGAAATGTCAAACACAACTATGTGAAAGAAAAGGAGCTAAGGACTTTACACTAAAAATAGTTACTCCCTCCTGTTACCATCCCCTTTAATATAATTAACAAAATCAGTCTATGAATAGATTAAAGGACTGTAATCATTACTAAAATATAATCAAGCTAGCATATCAGTAGCCATCTTCAACATTAGAATAAACAAGTCTTAAAGTTGAGAGTGGCTCTACTGAATTTACCATTGAATTCATTTTGCTATTGATAGCATCTTGTCCTCGTTAACTATCAAAGCTACAATAATTGGATTTGGCCCCAATATGTTTGATTCTTTGCATCATATTACCTTCAAAAATAGAACCATTATTCATGAGGTATATTGGAGAATAATAAAATTTGCTTGCTTCCTTTTACAAATATTGCCTGAAGAGTTTGTGTCCAGGTTTCAAAAATCCTATCAGCTTAAAAAAAATTCAAAGTGAAACCATTTATATATGTGTTGAGCAGCACTTTACTGAGTTGAACTTTTCCCCTGACTTTTTTCTACTGTACTATTTCTTTTAATAATTAAGCATGTTTAATAATTTGCCTGATGCCCTCTTCAGTCTAGATTATCTGTGGTCCATCATTCTAAGTGTTGTATGTTGCAATTGTTCTTCTGAATCTGTAACTGATTTAAACCTAATGAAAGAGAAGGCATGCATTATTGATGTTTAATATTATTGGACTAATCAGTTTGGGTATTAAGCTAAGAGAAAGAGCATATTGTACTTAACTCTGATATGCATTTTATTTGTGCACTTTGTTATTTTCCTGTATAATAATGAATGGTGGACCTGTAACTTAGTCTCGCTCTACAAGGATCTACAACTGACACACTGGGCTTCAGTGGGGCCTTCAACCTACCTGATGTTGGTTGCACTAAAGTACCCAAACTAGGTTGCACAGTATTCAGCAAAATGAGACTGTCTCATGCACATCCCTATTACAGAAACATTGTTTACAATGCTTCCCACTTAATTCCTGTTGTATAAATCTTTTACACTGCGTTACTGCAACTACACAAATTAACCCTGACACATTCCTTCATGTGTAAAGTCTAGTATGTAGGGCCACGATGATGCAAGAATTGTTTCCCCTGCAATTATGGGTATAATTCTAAAAAGAAAAGATGGAACAGGAATCAGAGGGAAATCATGCACTTTTGTTGCTGACAAATGCTTTGTTTGAAGGCTACATTTCTAAAAGCAAGCACAGCCACAGACTATAATAAATGCAAAAAGTATGGACAAAATTAATGTAGATTCTAATGAAACATCAAAAATCAAAACAAACTTTCATTCTTTTGATGCAAGGAATTGCTTTAGTTATAAATATGATTTTGTAACAATATAGTGCAGCATAGAACAAATCAATTACTTAACTACCCTAGTTTAAGTATAATCTACTTTAAAACGACAAACCGCATGCTACTTTGTAGCACAGGTGTTGGCTAACATAAAACATTTTCTGTAGAATTATATTTCAACTAGTTCAGTACAAAATCTCAAAACCTAGTAAGTGTGTTTCAATTAATGTCCAGTAGTAATGTTATCTCCCCATTACTAATGCAGACCACTCCTAATCATCAGATGTATCTATGATTAACTGTTCATTGTGTCACCAGTACTAGTTAGGAGTCTTAGCATTTTCATTACTTTTGATGAGCCATCAGTTTATGCAAAACAAGCCATGGAGTACAAATTGTGGACTGTGTCATTCACTATTGAGGACCAAATAAAAATTAGTCAAGGTAGACACAGTTTATGTAGATATTGTTATAAGGTGCTATCTGAGTTTGTAAAGTGTTCAACATTCCAGAGAAAATTGAATTAAATTTTCTTGCTTGAAATTTTTTAACTGCGAGTTATTGGGAAAACGATTACTTGACATTCTTGCTAACTTTCTAGAGCAGGATTGTTAATTTTCTTTTCAAAGAATTTTTAACTAACATCTAATACCAGCTGTAAAATGGGTCAGTTTCGATCCAACAGGATTTTTGCTCTAAGTGCAATGTTAAAAAAAAATCACATATTTTGGAATTTCTCAAGTTTTCGTATTCTCAAATTAAAGTTCGCTAACAGGTTCCCTTATTATGGAATACATGTTACTGTACTCTGAAAGCACTATGAGCACAATTATGTTAGATAAAGAAGTTTATAAATAGAAAGGGTGTTTTTTTGTGTTGAACAATCGTAATCAGCTTTCCATAATGCTTCCTCGGAATGGTTATTACTAGAAAGCTTGACAAAAATGTATCGATTTCCAGAAGTGGATATATTTTGTTTGCCTATGGAAAATTAGAAACATTATTAGAGGCATGTGGGCACTTTAGGGAACACAGAAGTTTCACCACACAGCTTGTTTTTTGACAGACTTTCCTGAATCACACCTACAAGCTCCTCTATGATGCCTTAAAGGGAGTTAGAAAGTTGCCACCACTGTTAAAATGGCAGATATTTGGTGCCTGGTAGTAAGAGAGCAGTGCAACTTCTATTTTTTTTTCTTGTTAGTTTAAATGGCGCTTCACCTCTGCCAAAATGCACTGTCAGAGGTGGACCACCCCACACTTGCAGCTCAGCTAATTGGAATCAATGATGTGTAATAGCAATGTGGTTTGGAAGGGAAATCCATCAAAACCTATTTTCTCTGAAGTCACGTCGATGCACCTGAATACACTTAAAAAATCACAGAAGTAACTATGGCCATGTGTTTGGAGTCCAAGTTGTGAAATAATAGTTTAATCTCTCAGCACATCAGCTAATCATGGAGACAGTATTCCCTTCTTTTGACCCATCTGGGATATATTTTCGAATGCTCAAATGTGGATCCACATGCTGTTGAAGCTGCTTCCACTTTGTTATAATATCCCATACTGTTTGTTCAACAATCCAATTCAACTGCTTCAAACCCTGTAACAACATTGTGACAAAATACATTCTGTCTATGCCAGCAAATTGCATTCTGTCTCTTTAAGCTTTGGTACTCATTGGTATCACAGTGTGGACAACATTCATCTTGTATTCTTCTGAAGATGTTTGTTAACCACTTTCCTTGGTACAAGGAGTAAATATTTGGTACATACTTGTAAATACTTGTTTTGCAGCACTTACTTTTTTTTGTTATTGTATTTTAAGCTTATGCTTCATGAGCATATTCATTGTTGCAAGTGAATAATGACCATTAAATCTGTTGAACTATTTTAAATTTTTACATTTCTTTCTCATCTGGTTAGAAAAGATGTGCATTTGTAAAAATGTTAAATATCACTGCAATATAATTAATAAAGCACTCTGGCAATGCAGATATTACAATAAATAACTACTTCAGAATGTTTATTTGTGCTTAACAGCAGTACCAATGAAGCAGGACATCTATTAATGTTCCTATTTATTCTTCCCCTCCCCCCCTCTTTTTTTGGAGCTCTTATTCTTTGTGTACCTTTATTTCTGCCACTTTGAAATGCCACCAAAGATTAGAAGATCTGAGGTGCAACATTGTTCTTAGCTCCATCCTTGTGCCCTCTCTGTTGGATGGTAGAGAGTGATATAGGTGAGCAACGTTTTATTCCCTCTTGTCAGATTGCAGCCCCACAAACCCCTCCCTTCCCCTCTGTCCCACATCTAGCTCAGAACCTCATCACATCAATGGCTTCCTAGAGTTCACAGAAAATTTCACTCTTGGTAAAGTTCATTGTTTTTTTCAGTATCCTATTATTAAGTTCAAGTTGGAGGTCTTTTGATAGAGGCATATCCTCCTGATCCTTGGCTAACAGGTCATTTTACGCATCACATACTGCCACCGGAATTATGGCCGGTTAAATGGCAGGTTCCCTAAAACACACTGCTGGAAGTATAAGCTAAAAGGGAAAATTGAAATCTCTTTGGCTTGTCCTGGTCACCTTCCCATCACTTACTCTATACAGCGGTTAGCTGAGCAATCTGCCAAACAAAGACTACCTATACAAATGTCTACAAGTTAAGTAATTCCTTGGCTGAGATTTATATCTGTGGTGAGATGGTCCACATGCAATGTAAATGTACATTCTGATGCAATACTCTTAATTAATTAATGATGTTTAAATTTGAAATAGATATTTATAAGTAAGCAATGCTTCAATAGATGATAGCGTAAAATGCCAACTGCTCGAATAGTTACAGATAATCATGCTTCAAAAATATCTAGGCTTGTCTTCAATATGTGAGAGACTCAGGGCTAGAAATTCGGCTCCTTAGCGCCCAATATTTCGGCACTACGGGTGCCGGTTTTTGCCGAAAATGGCGTCCACACCGCGCGCACACTTCTGGTGTGGACTGTGTCGGACACGATCTTGCTGAGGGTGGTGGGGCGGGCGTTGGAGCGTGACATGAATCTTGTCATTCATGTATGAAGTAATACTGGGCAGCCTGCTGGTGGCGCTGTCCAGGGAGAGTATAAATACTCGGGCATGGGCCCAGCTTGCTTAGGACATTCCTCAACAGGAACTAGTGAAGGACACAACTAGATCTCCATGTTGAAAACCAGTTGATTAAAGCTTTGTTTAACACTTAGACCAAGTGCCTAGTAGTTTTCTTACGTCAATTTAATCAACTGGACCTGCTCCACGCTCTGAGTAGTTTTGGGAACAGACGGCTACGACTCAAACGGTAGAAGGGAACCAGATATAGTAATCAATCCATCATGGAGAAACTACTCCGACCCGCTCATCTTGACCTGGACCCGAATTCACCTACAACTGCTAAGGTATGGAAACACTGGTATCGTACCTTCAGCAACTACCTCAGGGCATATGGTGAGAATGTTCCTGATAAGTTAGAGATACTTGCCAATTATGTATCCCCTTCTGTGTTTGACTATATCGAAGACTGTGTAAACTATGACTCCGCTATCCGAATACTAGAGCAACTATATGTTAAGGCCCCAAACAAAATTTTTGCTCGGCATCTACTGGCCACAACTCGACAACAACTCGGGGTGTCACTTGACAAATTCCTTCAAAAGCTTCGTAGGCTCAGCAAAGATTGTAATCTCAAGGCTGTCTCAGCTGAGCAGTACCAAGAGGAGTTAATTCGTGATTCTTTTATTAATGGAATTGTGTCTCCCTTCATACGCCAGCGTCTGCTGGAGAATAAAACCCTCGAGTTACAAGCTGCCTATGACCAGGCATATTCTCTGGACTTGGCAAAAAAGAATGCAGATGCCTATCTTTTACCACATGCACGGGCTGCTGCTACCACTTTTAGTGACTCCTCCGATAAGCCTCAGGCGGAAGCCCTCACTGATGACGACTTTATCCTAGCTGATGACGACCCTACCCTAGCGGCATCTTGCCAAACTAAAAGTAAGTGTTTCTTCTGTGGAGGTGCATTTCATTATAGGAAATGTTGTCCTGCTCGTAATGCAATCTGCAATCATTGCAGTAAGAAAGGCCACTTCTCGAAAGTATGTCAGTCAAGAGCCTCTTCTAGGGTTACAGCTGCTCCCTATAAAACTGCTCCTCCCCCAAGAGCCACTACTAATGTTACAGCTGTCATCTATAAAACTGCTCCTCCCCCAAGAGCCACTACTAATGTTACAGTTGTCAAGGATAAAACTGCCCCTCCTCCCATCACAGCTGTTTTTCCCCAAAGCCTGTCCCATGCAGCCACAAAGGTTTCGGTAAATGGACACATTTTGAGTGCATTAATCGACTCATGCAGCTCTGACAGCTTCATCAGTGAGCAGGCTGTCAGTAAGTTAAAACTGCGTATTTACCCCCCGGACAGGGAAATTGCAATGGCTCTGACGAGACTGACCACTAACTCTTTCGGCTTTTGTCTTGTTGACCTTATTCTCAATGGCCGCACTTATTTCTCTACCCAGCTCAGGGTGCTCAAAAACCTATGCAGTGATGTGCTCCTGGGACAGGATTTCCAGAAACAACAAGAAAGACTCACTTTCGAGTTTGGAGGATCAAAGCCGGAGCTTACTATTTCCAAATTACCGTTTTGTGCACTTTCGGCGGCTTCGCTCGATGAGCCCTCCTTGTTTGCCAATCTTTCCCCCCGATGTAAGCCCATAGCCACTAAATCACGACGTTTCAGCCAAGATGACCTATCCTTTATCGAGGCAGAGATCTCTTGCCTTCTAGCTGACGGTATCATTGAGCCATGTTCATCTTCCTGGCAGGCTCAAGTCGTTGTTGTTAAAAATCCTCTGAAGCAACACAAGAAACATCTTTGCATCGATTACTCGCAAACTATTAACCAGTATACCGACCTGGATGCCTACCCACTACCACGCATCGATGACATGGTCAATAACCCTGCTAACTACAAGGTATTTTCAACTTTTGACTTAAAGAGCGCATACCATCAAGTACCGTTAAAGGACTCTGACAAAAAGTATACGGCTTTTGAGGCCAATGGTCGGCTTTACCAGTTTCGTCGCCTTCCATTCGGGGTCATCAATGGGGTGGCCGTCTTTCAACGGGCAATGGATAGCCTAGTCAAACAGGAGAACTTAACAGACACTTTTCCATATCTGGATAATATCACCATTGCTGTTCATGACCAGAAGGAGCATGATGCCAACCTCCAGAAATTTCTTGACGTTCTCCGTCGTCACAACTTAACCTTAAATGAGTCCAAATCTGTGAAATCAGTACCATCAGTCAACATCCTTGGCTACTGGGTGGGCAATGGTGTCATCAAACCGGATCCAGAGCGACTTCGTCCGCTTCAGGAGCTCCCTCCTCCTACGAATCTCAGCTCTCTTCGTCGGGCCCTCGGCATGTTCACCTATTATGCGAAGTGGATACCTCACTTTTCCAACAAGATCCAGCCCCTGCTTCACGCGAAGTCATTTCCGTTGGAGGCGAGGGCTATTTCAGCTTTCGACCTCCTCAAGCAACAACTGGAAAAAGCCGCGCTTCATTCCATCGATGAAAATCTCCCTTTCGTGGTCGAGTGCGATGCATCGGAGGTGGCGATCTCGGCTACCTTGAATCAAGGCGGTCGACCCGTTGCATTTCTGTCTAGAACTTTGCAGGGTAGCGAGCTCCATTATCCTCCTGTCGAGAAGGAGGCTACGGCTATCATCGAAGCAGTACATAAATGGAGTCATTTTCTCGCTCGTCGCCATTTCACGCTCATAACCGATCAGCGCTCGGTGGCCTTTATGCTGGATAACCGGAAACGCACTAAAATCAAGAATAACAAAATACAGCTCTGGAGGACGGAATTGGCTGCCTTTGGCTACACCATACAGTATCGACCCGGCAAGGATAATGTGGCCCCGGATACCCTCACGCGTGCATTCTGCTCTTCCATGTCAACTTCGACTCTTGCGGATCTTCATACTGACTTATGCCATCCTGGCGTTACCCGTATGTTGCACTTTGTGCGATCTAAAAATCTCCCATTTGCGCGAAATTAAAACTGCAATTCTTCCGTCCGTCGGATGGCTCGCTCATACACGCTACACAGCCTATGCAGCGACTCAGCATTGACTTTAAAGGGCCATTGCCTTCCTCAACGCGAAACACCTACTTGCTTACTATGGTGGACGAATATTCACGCTTTCCCTTTGCTTTCCCCTGTCCCAATATGCTTACTTCCACAGTGATCAAATGCCTCGATCAGGTCTTTTCCCTTTGCGGTACGGCCAATTTCATCCACTCTGATCGGGGTCCCTCCTTCATTTCAAGCGAACTCAAAAGTTATCTTTCCCAACGGGGAATCGCCACAAGTAAAACGACACCGTATCATCCTATTGGAAACGGACAGGTTGAGAGATACAACGCTATCATTTGGAACGCTGTTCGTCTTGCACTGAGGTCACGCAATCTACCAGACCAGCAGTGGGAAACTATGCTTTCTGACGCGTTGCATTCCATCAGGTCTCTTCTTTCTACATCCGCCAATGTTACTCCTCACGAACGATTCTTCGGGTTCCAGCGTCGCTCCACTCATGGGACGTCCCTACCATCATGGTTGGCAGCTCCTGGCTCCGTGCTGCTCCGAAGATTCGTCCGATCCTCCAAGAGTGATCACCTCGTCGACGAGGTGGAACTAACGGATGGCAATCCTACATACGCGTACGTGCGGTACCCTGATGGCCGGGAGTCCACAATTTCACTTCGGGATCTGGCTCCCTGCCCAACCGGTCCCACGGACCCAATCGATAGAGAGATCCGTATTAACGACGCCGATACTCCGCGCTCCTCCAAGGATGACGCCCTACCCGGGACATCAAGGGATCTGCCAGCTACTCTGCTGGATCAACCCGGGGAACAGAGCGCTCCCCGCGGGATGGCCACCCGAAGCCAGGACGCCGGTCAATCACCGGCTACTGAGCAGGATGAAGCCAGCTCTGCGCCGGTGGGGACCCGCACCCGGAGCCACGATCTCCCCAGTCCCCCTCAGGTCGATCAAGGCAACACGGACTCTGCCAGCCCGCCGGTACGAACCAAGCGACCCAGGGACCAAAACACAGTCCGAGGAGACGTGCCTTCCGGCCTCCAACGGAAATCCAAACGACTGCGTCTATTCTTAGTCCGGCTAATTCGGTAGAAGGAAGCCGCCGGACTTCCAATCTTTCAGGCGGGAAGAATGACATGAATCTTGTCATTCATGTATGAAGTAATACTGGGCAGCCTGCTGGTGGCGCTGTCCAGGGAGAGTATAAATACTCGGGCATGGGCCCAGCTTGCTTAGGACATTCCTCAACAGGAACTAGTGAAGGACACAACTAGATCTCCATGTTGAAAACCAGTTGATTAAAGCTTTGTTTAACGCTTAGACCAAGTGCCTAGTAGTTTTCTTACGTCAGAGCGTGCGTCAGAAGTATGCAGAGTGTGCGGACTGTGATGTCGCTGATTTGATGCCAGGACTGCAATTTTCGTCGTCATTGCTGGTGCTAACACCCTGTCTTAACCACACACAGCTGAACATGCGTTCAGCAGCAGCAAGGATCCCCACCAACGTTATTTAAAGGGATCACCAGCCACTGTAAAGTTAGTTGCTGATTAATTTCTACTGGCTCTGTGTAATTTTGTGGAACTGTTTGGTGCTTTCCAGAGTTGTTTAAAGTTGGTCAGGTGACAGGGAGTGGTGCTGCAAGTGGAGAAGGCCTTGCTTCTGATTTCAAGGGTTCTGGTCAGACCACTTGCTCCCAGTCATGGGTGCTCCTGTTGTCATCTCCCTTGGCCTGCAGCATGACAGGGAAATGGAGCAGAAGCAGCGAAGAAGAGGACAAGCTGCTCGCAGAGGGAGGAGGAGGAGCGGGGAGAAGGGCTCTCAGCAGGAGGGCTTACCCACCTCAGGTCTTCCGAGAGCAACTCTCTTACCTCAACATGAGCCAGGAGCAGGGTGTGAGGCATCTGCACTTTACGAAGGAGGTGCTCACAGAACCCTGCCACCTCTTGCAACCAGACCTGCAGCCTCACTCTAGGGCAAGGACAGTGCTGCCAGTGGCTGTGAAAGTGACCCTGCCCTGAATTTCTTGCATCGGGATTCTTCCAGGCTGAAACAGGCGACATCTGTAACATCTCTCAGTTTGCCGTCCACTGCTGCATATGAGAGGAGACAGACACTCTTTATGCCAGGAGAGGGGACTTCATTGCCTGCTTCTCTCTGTTCAGAGAGAAGACAGAGTGTGCACGTGGCTTTGCCAGAATAGCAGCCTACCTCATGGTGCAGGGCGTCATCGACTGCGTGCACGTGGCTTTGCGGGCGCCGCATCTAAATGCTGAGATGTAACAAAACCGCAAAGGTTTCCACTCGCTGAATGTGCAGTTGGTGTGTGACCATGCTCAGCACATCGTGACGGTGAATGCCTAGTAACCTGGCAGCAGTCACAATGCTTTTATTCTGTGCCAGTCCGTTGTTCCCTCAGTCCTGAGCCACCATGTCAAACTAGAGGCTGGCTTGCTGGGCAACAAAGGCTATCCCTTGACTACCTGGCTCCTGACTCTGCAACCCAACCACACGAGGCCAGCATACATATAATGAGAGCCATGCTGCCACACGAAACATCATACCAGACCATTGGGGTGCTGAAGCAACGGTTTTGCTGCCTGGACAGCTCTGGAGGTGTCCTGCAGTACTCACCAGAGCGTGTCTCAAGATTCATCATGGTCTGCTGCATGCTCCACAACCTCGCCAGCATGAGGGCACAGTCCTTGCCACCAGGAATACAGCGACCAGCTGAGGAGGTGGAGGAACAGGAAGAGGAGAAGTGGAAGGGAGGAGGCAACCCAGGCGGCCCCGTTCTGCCCGGGCTGTCCATGATCAACTCATCCGACTGTGGTTCCAGGGAAGGCAACCCCAGTTCCACATTCACCAATTGTCCCACACCTTGCCATTCATCTGATACAGACCATCACAGTATCCTCTTGGCCACAATGCTGAAATGAAAGCCACCGCAAACAGATATTCCAATCCAACTTTATACATCAATCCATCCAATATTACATAAAAAAGTCAACTAATCACCCTTGTGTATACTCTTAGTGCCTGTCCTCCGTGTGCCTTTGTCTGTCCTAGTGCTACCCCAGTGGCTGCAGCATGGCTGGTGGAAGGCTGCTGACTTTCAGTGGGGGAGACTTCAAATGGCCTTGCAGGACAGCCTTGAGCAGTTGTGGGCCTAGAAGGCCCGCTGTAGACTGCACCACCTCGGCATGGGCGGCAGCAGTCGGGGCTGGCTGGCTGACAGGTAACAGCAAGGGCTCTGGTGGAGTGGCAGAGCGGCAGTGGTGGGAGCATGAATGCTGTCATTCCGAGAGAGGACAGCAGGTTTGTGCTCCACGGAACCACTGCCACTCCCCCAGAGCGCGCCTCAGCAATCCTAGTAATCTGTTGGAGGACAGATTGCTAGATTGTTGTGACAACATGCAAGCCCCTTTCAACACTGGTAACTGCAGCCACGATGGCAGCAGTCTGAGCTTGCATGACAGAGGTCTGAGCTTTCACAGCAAAATTAGATGTTGGGTCGCTTCCGCCTGTGCTGCAATGGAAGCTGAGACATCAGCCATCAGACCCTGCATCAAGTGTGCTAATGGAGTTGGCCATCACTTCCATTCTTGAAATTGTGGGCTCCAAGCTCTGTGAAAAGCCCTGTGCAAGGTTGATGCCAGACTCCTCCGTGCTCCTTGACATTGCACTCAGGCTTTTTGGCAGGCCTGCCAATGTATGAAGCATTTTATTGTGCATACCCATCAGGCTTCTTCTGTAGGCCGCCCTATCAAAGTCGTCATCTGAATCCTCTGCAGCAGAATTTGTGTGTGACCTCGGCCTCCAGGGAGCTGGCACCTGCCCTACCCTTTCTCCCTGCCCTGGCTGCAGGCCACTCGTGCCCAGCGTCTCATCATGTGCAGATCCCGTGTCTAACCTCCCCTCTGAAGTACATGGAGTGTCATTATCTGAGCTGGTGGCTGGGAGTGTGAAACCAAGTGACGCTATGGCTTCATGATCACTGTCTTCCTGCTCCTCCACCAGTGCCTGGCTAGGTGGCAGTTCTCGGCTATCTGAAAGGAGAAAGGCGCAAGGGTAAGGTTGTGGTGAAGTGGGGGGGGGAAGCAAGATTTTCATGCTTACACTACCTGCAGCTTGTAAGTCAGAAGAGTCTGTGGGATGAGGGGGAAGTGAGATGTGTGAAGGATGATTAGGTATGAGGATACCGTCATCTTGGATTGCTTCAGACCCGCCTCTGGCCACGGGCTCAGCGATTGCCCTCCCAATAATGACCAGCACTGTCTCCTCCCATGAGGTTAAGATTATGCAGGTGCACCTGTGCCCCTTCGGGCAGCCCCTGCTGGCTCCAATTGTGAGCCTCCTTCTTCTGCAGGAGAGAGGGAAGTGTGTCAGTGAGTGTGGTGAGTGTGGTGCAATGTGTTTGGGTGATGTGTGTGTCAGTGAGTGTGGTGAGTGTGGTGCAATGTGTTTGGGTGATGTGCCTGTCATGGTTGAATAGCTGACAGTGTGTGCAAGCTGTGAGATGTGGATGTGAGGCTTGCAGCAGTGGTAAGTGTGTGAGGGTGAGATGAAGCTCTGAATGTGGGGTGTGAGTCGTGTTTGGTAGAGATTGTTGGTAGGTGAGTGATGGGGTTGTGGTGCATTGAGCAGTGTCTGAGGCTAATGGTGCAGATGGTGGGATATGGCATTTGAAGATGAATTCACTGACTTTGACCACTTGTGTGAGGTCATTAAACTTCTTCCTGCACTGTAGCCGGGTCCTCGGGGCAACGCTACTGGCATTGACAGCTATGGCTATCTGCTGCCATTGCCATTTGCGATATGGCCTGAAGGGCCTCCTGGCCCCATGTGAAAACAGGGCCTCTCTCCTCCTGTCCACCTCCTGCACCAAGAGCTCCAGTGCTGCATCCGAGAACTTTGGTGCATGCTCTCTCCCCTGTTGTGCCATCATTAGTTGTTGTTGTTCCTGCGCACCTAGCCAGTCCAATGAGCTGCTGCAGACAGAATGCACCTCCCCTTTAAGAGGTGCAGACTGCTTTTAAGAGGTGCTCGCCTTGCACAACTTAGGCTCCCTGCTGTGTGTTCAGCCACTCAGCAGCACGTTCAGCACTGGGCTGAACACTGCAATCATGATCATCAGCAGGCAGCACAAAGTTCGCATGCTGCCTACATTCCTTTCAGTGGGTGCGGGGTGATCATGCATTGCGATCTCCGCACCCGTTTTTGGGGGCAAACAATTTCTAGGCCAATGTTTTCTCCAAATGGTATCGATTTTGCTTGACTTAAACCTTTTTGGAGAAAGTGACTAACTGGGTACTGACATCATAAATGAAACACCATACACAAAGGGATGATTCAGATTCAATTCATGAAAGGTGTATGAGTCTGTGAATGGGAAGCTGAAAAGGGCAGTGAGAACCAAAGATCCATAAAATAGCAAGGTCACACAAAATGAGTGGAAGAATAATTAAGGTAATTATAGGATAATTTCTTCATAAAGGTGATGGATGAACATCTGGCTCAAAATCAAATTGACAATTATAAGGATAGACTGAAATATCAAGTCTTAGACATAGGAGGGTAGATTATTTGTTCAGGCATTTCGGGCGCTAGTACAAGACCTGAGTGGGAAATTGGAAAGGCTGCAAAATGGGTGGAGGTCGAGGGTCATTGGTTTTGTCCCATCTTTCAATCGGTTATGGCCACTTTAACGCCTGCTAATTATTGGGTAATCAATCGGAAAATCTACTCTTATGTACATCTGGGGAGGAATTCTATTTGTGCAAGGGAGTTGTCCAAGGTTATGTAGTGGAGATGTGGGGATGGATGAATTCTGCTTGATTACCTTTTGGGTTTAGGGAGTATTTATAAAGAACTTTTCCCTCAAGAGATTAAATGGGTGGATAGCATCCATGATCAGGAAGATTGTATGTGCTTTTGTATGTCCCTATATTCTAACGGTTTAGTCTCAGCGAGCCCTGCAGTTAATGGTTAGACACCTTCTCACCGTATTGGGTAAGCAATTAGAACCTTAAGGAGAACAATAACAACAACCTACATTTATATAGCGCCTCTAACATAGTAAAATGCCCCAACGTGCTTCACAGGAGCATTACCAAACAAAATTTGACACCAAGCTACATAAGGAGATATTATGACAGGTGACCAAAAGCTTGGTCAAAGAGGTAGATTTTAAGAAAGGCCAAATGTGGCAGTTCAGACATGGAATGCAACAAATATCTAGTAGATATTTAAACTCAATTCAAACAGATGTTCAGGCATTCATAGTAACAGTTATCCGTGTCACTTCTGGTTTCAGCGATCCCAAATCATTCCTTAGACAATTATAAAGAATCTGTATCATTTTAAGATTTAGTGGGGGCTAAATTGAATAGCTGTTGAAAAAGGGCACAGGGATCGCGATGCACAATTAACCCGCGCCTGTTGCTTCGGATGCAGGCAGCATGCAAACTACATGCTGCCTGTTAATTTAAATGATTGCAGCGTTGAGGCAGCGCTTAACACGCTGTTGAGTGACTGAACGCCTCTGCAGGGGGCCCAAGTTTGTGCGAGGCTAACACCACTTAAAGCCAGCCTGCACTACTTAAAGCCAGCCTGCACCTCTTAAAGGGGTGGTGCATTCTGGCTGGAGCAAGTGCTGGAAGTGGCTGGGGAAGAGAGTCTGACCTGCAAGAACACTGACTAATGGCGCAACAGGGGAGAGAGTGTGCTCCAAGGTTCTCAGGCGCTGCGCTGGAGGCCTTGATGGAGGAGGTGTACAGGAGGAAAGAGGTCCTCTATTCACAGGAGGCCCTCCAGACAAACTCTGCGAAGGCAGTGGGAGCAGGTAGCCATGGCAGTCAATGCCAGAAGTCAAGCCCCTAGGACCTGAATGCAGTGCTGCAAAAGTTCAATGACCTCACACGAGTGGTCAAGGTCAATGAAATCATCTTCAAATGCCATATCCCAACAACTGCACCATTAGCCTCACACACTGCTCAATGCACCACACCACCATCACTCACCTACCAACAATCTCTATCAAACAGGACTCATATCACATTCATAGCTTCACCTCACCCTCACACACTTACCACCGCTGCAAGCCTCACGCCCACATCTCACAGCTTGCACACACTGCCAGCTATTCAACCATGACAGCCACATCACTCAATCACATTGCACCACACTCACTGACACACTTCCCTATCTCTTGCAGGACAAGTTGGCACATAACCGGAGGCAGCAGGAGCTAACCGGCGGGGGTCAGGCGTGCCTGCATCACCTTACCCCGATGGAGGAGATGGTGTTGGCCATCATTGGAGTGGCCATCGCTGAGGCCGTGGCCTGCATTGGGGCTGAATCCATCGAAGATGACAGTATCCTCATCCTCCTTCTCACAATCCACTTCCCCCACATCCCACAATGTCTTTTCATTTAAAAGCTCCAGATGGCGTAAGCATGTACCTCTTACTTTCTCTCCTCCCCGCACCGCAACCCGACCCTTGTGCCTTTCTCCTTTCAGATACCCAAGAACTGCAACCTGGCCAGGCAATGGTGGAAGAGCAACAGGCGGAATAGGAAGAAGGCAGTGATGATGAAGACACAGCACCGTCACTCGATTTCACACTCACAGCCTACAGCTCAGATACTGACACTCCACATACTTTAGAGGATAGCTTAGACGTGGGATCTGCATAAGGTGAGACACCGGGCATGAGTGGCCTGCAGCCAGAGCAGGGGGCAAGGGTAGCTGGAGGGCGAGGTTGCACATAAGTTCGGCTGCAGAGGACTCCGATGAGCACTTCAATGGGGTGGGCTACAGAAGAAGGCTGATGGGTATGCACAATGAAATGCTTGGTGCATTGGCAGGCCTGCCAGAAAGCCTGCGAGCAATGTCAAGGAGCATGGAGGAGTCCAGCACCAACTTGGTACAGGGCTTTGTGCAGAGCTTGGAGCCCATCCTTTCCAGCGTAGAAGTGATGGGCAACTCCATTAGCGCACTTGCGGACCAAACCAGGATGCAGCATCTGATGGCCGATGTCTCCGCTTCCATTGCAGCACAAGCAGCAGCCACCCAACGTCTGGGTGCTGCAGTGGAAGCTCAGACTGCTGCCATCGTGGCTGCGGTAACCAGTGTTCAAAGGGGCTTCATTGTTAAAAGGTGTGTCACAGCTGTCCAGCAATCTCTCCTCCAACAGATTACTAGAATTGCTGAGAGTGTGGCAATGGCTCCGTGGAGACGCAACTTGCTGTCCTCTCTCAGGAGAACAGCATTTGTCCTCCCACTGCTGCTACTCCGCCAGTGCCCTTGCTGTTGCCTGTCAGCCAGCCAGCCCAGACTGCTGCCGCCCATGCCGAGGTGGTGCAGTCCGAAGTCGGGCCTTCCAGGTCCAGAGCTGCTCGAAGTCGTCCTGCAAGGCCATCTGCAGTCTCTTCCACTGAAAGTCAGCCATCTTCCACCAGCTATGCTGCAGCCACTGGGGTAGCACAGCATAGGAGCATTAGGACAGGAAAGGCACACAGAAGACAGGCACTAAGGGAAAGCACAAGAGTGATTGGTTTATGTTTGTATGCAATATGGCATGATTTAATCTTAAATGTTTATTTTGTGTTGGCTTTTATTTTCCATTGTGGTCAAGTGGACATTGTAATGGTCAGTGACAGAGGGAAGGTAAGGGGTGGGACTGTTGGTGAATGTAGAATTGGAGTTGCGTTTACTGGTATCGCAGCTGGATGTGTCAGTCACGGATAGCCCGGCCAGAAAGGGGCTGTCTGGGTTACCTCCTTCCTTCCTCCTCTTCCTCCTCCTCCTCCTGCTGCTCCTTCTCCAACTGCTCCTCCTTTTCAGCTGGTTGCCATATGGCTGGTGCAAGGGTTGTGCCCTCATGATGGCGAAGTTGTGAAGCATGCAGCAGACCACAACGAATCTTAACACCCGCTCTGCCGAGTACTGCAGGGCTCCTCCAGAGCGGTCCAGGCAGTGGAAGCTTTGCTTCAGCATGTAATCCCACTATTTAAGAAAGGAGGGAGAGAGAAAACGGGGAACTACAGACCAGTTAGCCTGACATCAGTAGTAGGGAAAATGTTAGAATCTATTATTAAGGACATGGTAACAGGGCACTTAGAAAATAATAATAGGATTGGGCAGAGTCAACATGGATTTATGAAAGGGAAATCGTGTTTGACAAATCTGTTAGAGTTTTTTGAGGTTGTAATTAGCAGAATTGATAAGGGGGAACCAATGGATGTGGTGTATTTGGATTTTCAGAAGGCATTTGATAAGGTGCCACACAAGAGGTTATTAAAGAAAATTAGGGCTCATGGGATTGGGGGTAATATACTAGCATGGATTGAGGATTGGTTAACGGACAGAAAACAGAGAGTAGCAATAAACAGGTCATTTTCGGGTTGGCAGGCTGTAACTAGTGGGGTACCAAAAGGATCAGTGCTTGGGCCTCAGCTATTCACAATCTACATCAATGATTTGGATGAGGGGACCAAATGTAATATATCCAAGTTTGTTGATGATATAAAGCTGGGTGGGAATATAAGTTGTGAGGAGGATGCAAGGAGGCTTCAAGGGGATATAGACAGGCTGAGTGAGTGGGCAAGAACATGGCAAATGGAATATAATGTGGAGAAATGTGAAGTTATCCACTTTGGTCGGAAAAATAGAAAAGCAGAGTATTTTTTAAATGGTGAGAGATTGGGAAATGTTGGTGTTCAGAGGGACCTGGGTGTCCTTGTACACGAATCACTGAAATTTAACATGCAGGCACAGCAAGCAATTCGGAAAGCAAATGATATGATGGCCTTTATTACAAGAGGATTTGAGTATAAGAGTAAAGACGTCTTACTGCAATTATATAGGGCCCTGGTGAGACCACACCTGGAGTATTGTGTACAGTTTTGGTCTCCTTACCTAAGGAAGAATATACTTGCCATAGAGGGAGTGCAACGAAGGTTCACCAGACTGGTTCCTGGGATGGGTGGATTGTCCTATGAGGAGAGATTGAGTAGACTAGGCCTATATTCTTTAGAGTTTAGAAGAATGAGAGGTGATCTCATTGAAACATACAAAATTCTTACAGGGCTTGACAGGATAGATGCAGGGAGGATGTTTCCCCTGTCTGGGGAGTCTAGAACCAGGAGTCACAGTCTCAGAATAAGAGGTCAGCCGTTTAGGACTGAGATGAGGAGAAATTTCTTCACTCAGAGGGTGGTGAATCTTTGGAATTCTCTACCCTAGAGGGCTGTGGAGGCTCAGTCGTTGAGTATATTCAAGACAGAGATCGATAGATTTTTGAATATTAAGGGAATCAATGGATATGGGGATAGTTCAGGAAAGTGGAGATGAGGTAGAAGATCAACCATGAAGGGCAAAATGGCCTACTCCTGCTCCTATTTCTTATGTTCTTATGCCAATGGTCTGCTCGATGTTATTTCGTGTGGCAAGATGGCTTTCGTTGTACGATTGCTGTCCAAGTATGCGTGTGTTGCGCACTGGAGTCATGAGCCAGGTGGTCAGTGGAAAGCCCATGTCGCCCTTTGGTTTGTCATGGTTGCTCAAACGGTAATAGTAACTGCCGCAGAATGAAGGCATCATGACTGCTGCCAGGATAGCAGGCATTCACCTGCATGATGCGCTGAGTATTGTCACACACCAGCTGGACATTGAGGGAGTGGAATCCCTTCCGGTTGCGGTGCATCTCAGGGTTTACATGCGGTGCCCGCAGTGTGACGTGCGTGCAGTGAATGGCAGCCTGCACCATGGGGGAAGCCTGCAACCCTCGCGAAGCCGCGTGCTCGATCCGCCTACTGCTCTCCACCAGAGAGAAGGAAATCTTGTTTTGATTCATTCATGGGATGTGGGCGTCACTGGCAAGGCCAGCATTTATTGCCCATCCCTACTTGCCCTTGAGAAGGTGGTGGTGAGCCGCCGCCTTGAACCACTGCAGTCCGTGTGGTGATGGTACTCCCACAGTGCTGTTAGGGAGAGAGTTCCAGGATTTTGACCCAGTGACGATGAAGGAATGGCGATATATTTCCAAGACAGGATGGTGTGTGACTTGGAGGGGAACTTGGAGGTGGTGGTGTTCCCATGTGCCTGCTGCCCTTGTCCTTCTAGGTGGTAGAGGTCACGGGTTTGGGAGGTGCTGTCGAAGAAGCCTTGGCAAGTTGCTGCAGTGCCTCTTGTAGATGGTACAAACTGCAGCCACGGTACTCCGGTGGTGGACGGGTTCAATGTTTAAGGTGGTGGATGGGGTGACAATCAAGCGGGCTGCCTTTTCCTGGATGGTGTCGAGCTTCTTGAGTGTTGTTGGAGCTGCACTCATCCAGGCAAGTGGAGAGTATTCCATCACACTCCTGACTTGTGCCTTGTAGATGGTGGAAAGGCTTTGGGGAGTCAGGAGGTGAGACAATCGCCGCAGATTACCTAGCCTCTAACCTGCTCTTGTTGCCACAGTATTTATGTGGCTGGCCCAGTTAAGTTTATGGTCAATGGTGACCCTTAGGATGTTGATGGTGGGGGATTCGGCGATGGTAACCCATTGAATGTCAAGGGGAGGTGGCTGGACTCTCTTTTGTTGGAGATGGTCATTGCCTGGCACTTGTGTGGCACGAAATGTATTCAGCTCTCTTGGAATACAGTGCCTCAGTTACCCCCTTTATGCAACAGTGCCTGGCAGACTGGGAGATGTTGCAAATATCTCCAGCTCCAGTCTGGAAGGAGTCCGACCCATAAAAGTTCATGGCCACCGTGACCTTCACAGCCATTGGCAAAGCAGTCCTCGCCCTGCTCTGAGGTTGCAGTTGTGGCTGCAACAGGTAGCATATTTCAGGAAGGATGTCCTTGGTGAAGAGCAGACATCTGACACACTGTTCCTCGCTGAGGTTCAGGTAGGAGAATTGCTCCTTGAACACCCTGGGTAGTTATGGCGTCCTGCTGAGAGCCCGTCTTTTTCAACCCCCTCCTCCTCCCTCTTCCCGCAGCTTATCCTGCTCTGTGTCACCTCTGTTCATTCCCCCTATTGTGCTGTAGGCCAAGTGGAATGCCTACTAATGCAGCCATGTCTTGGAGCAAGTGGTCTGTGCAGAATTCTTGAAGTTAGGACAAAGTCCTTCAGCACTTGCCACACCACCCCGTCTAGACTTTAGCAACTTTAAATAACTGTACAAACCACCCAACGCTTCTACAAACTCAGCAACAGCCAATAGAAATCAACCAGAAACAAACCTGTAAGTAGGTGATGATCCCTTTAACTAGCACTGGTGGGCGGTCCTTCCTGCTGCTGAACACATGTTCAGCTGTGTGAGCTTAAGAGAGGGCGTTAGCTGTAGCATTGAGCTCCAAAATGGCAGCGCTGGCATCAAATCAGCATTACATGCTGATTCTGATTGATGTCATGATCTGCCTACTCTGCATGCTTCCGGCGCACGCTCCCTGCACCCACGCTAACGCCCTATGCAAGATGGCATCCGGCGCAACCCGCATCAGAAGTATGCACGCACACCGTGGACGCCATTTTGGAACCAAAACAGCACTGGGCGCTACAGAACTGAATTTTGCGGCCAGTGACTTTAAGTATAATGTCTGCAAAATTCGAGATAGGGAGGGGCGAGGCCATGGAGGGATTTGAAAACAAGGATGAAAATTTTAAAATTGAGGCGTTGCCAGACCAGGAGCCAATGTAAGTCAGCGAGCACAGGGGTAATGGGTAAACAGGAATTGTGTGAGATAGGATACGTGCAGCAGAGTTATGGATGAGCTCAAGTGTATGGAGGGTGGAAGATGGGAGGCCAGCCAAGAGAGCATTGGAATAGTCAAGTCTAGGGGTAACAAATGCATGGATGAGGGTTTCAGCAGCAGATGAGCTGAGACAGGGGCGGGACTAGCTCACACTAACTCAACTCACACTATCACGATGTCTCCTGTTAATACTGTGTTGTGGATTGTGGTCTGCGGGATTGTGGTATATTTGCAATTGCTTATTTTCTGCTTGATAATTAAATCTGGGATTTATTTTGAAATCTTTAAGGAGGCAAGCACAACTTTGCTGAAAACAGCTGGTTTACAATTAGAACCAGAGGCAGCAAGATTCGAACAAGCATTGTTGATATAGAGCAAATCAAACAAATGCTAGCACAGTTTTAAAAGAAATTGTAAACAGGCCTCAAATACAGCAACTTGCAAACATGAAAACTGCAGAAAGTGACAATAACCTAATCATTGCTGCTATGTTCAATTTGTAAGTTAACGGTTCATTTACATGAACTGTTAAAATACTGGTAAGTATGAGAAATGTTTTCTACCAATGGGCAGCTAATTCAGTAAACTGGCACCAGAAAAAGACAAAGGCTGATTTGCCTTAAGTATTGAAGTTTGATCTGGTTTCATGATTAATAACAGATGAACTAACAGGAGACTATTTGTAAGGTAATCAGGTACAGAGGTTGTGAAAATGCAATGCTTGCTGCTTAGTATGAACCCAGTTGTAACAAAGCTCCCTTCCCCCATAAAATGAGCACTTGCAAATGTCTCACTCAATTTGAATCTAATGTACCTCTAGATTAGTGCAGTACCTCTTTCATATATAGAGTTGAGTACCCTGCAATTGTGAGGGTTTTTTTCCTAGTCTCTAACTGTAATTGATTAGTATTACCATACAATTTGGGACCATTTATGCTGCATTTAAAGTTAAAAGAGCCTGGAGAAAGGGGGTGGACAGAGAAGGGAAGGTGAACTGGCTGCTGAAACGCTGCTTACTTGCTGAGCTACTCCTAAAGCTAGTATTCATTGCTGAATCATGGCCATGTTGAAAAATGCAACTAAAAACTGAGGGAGTGAACATGAGCAGTGGTGCCAGGTGATTGACGTCCCCCGACAATAAAAACTGTTTTACAGTTTTCTTTGAAACTGGATATAAGTGTTGTACCAGTGCCATGGTTACAATGAACTGTAAGTCAATAGTATGGTCTTGTTGGGAGGGGTCTGCATGACTTTACAGTGATCAAATCATAATAACACAGATGACTTAAGTTGTGATGACAATCATGTGACCTCAACATTGTATAATTGTTTTGCTTAAAATTCTCAACCTTATTTTCAAATCCCTCCATGGCCTCACCCCTCCCTAGCACTGTAACCTCCTCCAGCCCCACAACCCTCCGAGATCTCTGTGCTTCTCCAATTCTGGCCTCTTGCGCATCCCTCATTTTAATTGCTTCACCATTGGCGGCCGTGCCTTCAGCTCCCTAGACCCTAAGCTCTGGAATTCCCTCCCTAAACCTCTGCACCTCTCTACCTCTCTCTCCTCCTTTAAGATGCTCCTTAAAACTTACCTCTTTGACCAAGGCCAGAATCTTCCCAGTTTCCAGCGTGCAGGTTTGGGGGCGGGTCAGCAGTAAAAATCGCGGAAATTGCCAGCACGTCGGGAACCCACCATCATCCCGCTGACTTCCGCATTTAACTCGGGCGTGTTTTCCAGCGCGCCACGAGCCCGCTCGGGAGAGGCGGGCGACCTCATTGAAGTACTTAAGTGCTTGTTGAGAGACCCTGAAGCGGCTTTTTAACATCAGGTTTTGGCTTTAACTTCTTGAGCACGGGATTCATGCACCTCGGGAGGTGGAAGCTCAGTGGCCATTGTGCGAGTCCATTAAGTGACAGCTGGAAAAAACACATAAATACTCACACCTTACACCTGCTTCCTCACCTAAGGGAAAGGCTCTTGTTGACACCATTTTGTCCACAGATTTAGCTGTCAACAGTTTGCAGGTCATTTCTGCAACCTTGGAAGCCACTCTCACCACATTGCTAGTCACTCTCACTACATTGGAGGATTGTGCCTCTGATCTCCACTTTACCTGCCATCTATTAGATCAGCATGGGTGCCGCTTATGCTGTCTCACCTGGGACCTCAGAATCGGACCAAGATGAGTCCCAGCACCAACAGCACCAGCCTCACCAGCAGTGGCAGAAACCACAACAGCAGCCTTCTCCTCAACGACCTGATGCTCCACAGGAGAGGGGACAGCACAGGGCTGCCCTGTGCCGGAGGCGGTACCCCCAACACAGGGTATACAGGCAGAGGATGAGCTTCCTGGACATGACTAAGCAGCAGTGCTTCAGGAGGCTCAGGCTATCACGCTAGGTCATTGCGGATATTTATAGCTTGCTGGAAGAAGACCTGCTGCCCAGAGAACCTGGTGGACACACCTTACCAGTGGCTGTCAAAGTCACCACCGCCCTCAACTTCTTCACCTCAGACTCATTCCAGGGCTCTGCAGCAGACATTTGCAGGATCTCACAGTCGGCTGCCCACAGATGTATCACCCAGGTGACCGATGCCACGTTTGACAAGTCAGCCACTTATGTGCACTTTGCTACTGATGAAGCCAGTCTGACTGAGCGGATGCTCGGCTTTGCGGCTCTAGCTGGCTTCCCACAGGTGCAGGACGTCATCGACATCACACATGTGGCCATCAAGGCACCCCCACATCACCCAGGAATGTTGGTGAACCGGAAGGGCTTTCACTCCCTCAATGTGCAGCTCATCTGCAACCATAAAAATATCATGCATGTGTGTGCCAGATTCCCTGGCAGCTGTCATGACTCTTTTGTGCTGTGCCAGTCCACCCTCCAACAGGTCTTCACACCTCCAAACAGACTTATGGCCTGGCTGCTTGGAGACAAGGGCTATCCACTAAAGACATGACTGATGACACCCTTGAGGAGGCCAAGGAGCATTATAATGACAGCCACATGTCAACCGGATGTGTCATAGAGCAATCAATCGGCATGCTGAAGATTCGCTTTAGATGCCTTGAAAGATCTGGAGGAGCCCTTCAGTACGCACTAGCCAGGGTCTCCAGAATCATCATTGTATGCTGTGCGCTGCACAACATAGCACAGCAGTGAGGATTGGAGCTGCATAAGGAGCAAGGTATAGAGCGCACAGCCTCTTCAGAGGAGGAGCAGAAGGAGGAGGAGGAATAGGTGGAAGATGAGGAGGAGGAGGAGGAGGAACCTGAGGTGGAGATGGCACCAGCAACAGCGTGCATTACTGGCCGGGACACCCGGGATGGCCTCATAATGGCCAGATTTACTTAACTTGCTCCAGTGCACCCACATGGCTCCCAGATGCTGGACTAACTTCTCCCCCCATCAACAACACCACAAAACAGTCCTACAATGACCAAGCCATTACATAAGAAATAGGAGCAGGAGCAGGCCATTCGGCCCCTCGAGCCTGCTCCGCCATTCAATAAGATTATGGCTGATCTTCTACCTCATCTCCACTTTCCTGCACTATCCCCATATCCCTTGATTCTCTTAATATCCAAAAATATATCGATCTCTGTCTTGAATATACTCAACAACTAAGCCTCCACAGCCCTCTGGAGTAGAGAATTCCAAAGATTCGCCACCCTCTGACTGAAGAAATTTCTCCTCATCTCAGTCCTAAATGGCCAACCCCTTATTCTGAGACTGTGACCCCTGGATCTAGACTCCCCAGCCAGGGGAATCATCCACCCTGCATCTACCAAGTCAAGCCCTGTAAGAATTTTGAATGTTTCAATGAGATCACCTCTCATTCTTCTGATCTCCAGAGAATATAGGCCTAGTCTACTCAATCTCTCCTCATAGGACAATCCCCCCATCCCAGGAATCAGTCTGGTGAACCTTCGTTGTACTCCCTCTATGGCAAGTATATCCTTCCTTAGGTAGGAGACCAAAACTGTACACAATTCTCCAAGTGTGGTCTCACCAGGGCCCTATATAATTGCAGTAAGACATCTTTACTCTTATACTCAAATCTTCTTGTAATAAAGGCCAACATACCATTTGCTTTCTTAATTGCTTGCTGTACGTACATGTTAACTTTCAGTGATATGTGTACAAGGACACCCAGGTTCCTCTGAACACCAACATTTCCCAATCTCTCACCACTTAAAAAATACTCTGCTTTTCTATTTTTCCGACCAAAGTGGATAACTTCACATTTCTCCTCATTATATTCCATTTGCCATGTTCTTGTCCACTCACTTAGCCTGTCTATATCCCCTTGAAGCCTCTTTGCATCTTCCTCACAACTTACATTCCCACCTAGCTTTGTATCATCAGCAATTTGGTCCCCTCATCCAAATCATTGATATAGATTGTGAATAGCTGAGGCCCAAGCACTGATCCTTGATCCACTAGTTACAGCCTGCCAACCCGAAAATGAACAATTATTCCTACTCTCTGTTTTCTGTCCGTTAACCAATCCTCAATCCATGCTAGTATATTACCCCCAATCCCATGAGCCCTAATTTTGTTTAATAACCTCTTGTGTGGCACCTTATCGAATGCCTTCTGAAAATCCAAATACACCACATCCACTGGTTCCCCCTTATCTATTCTGCTAGTTACAACCTCAAAAAACAGATTCATCAAACATGATTTCCCTTTCATAAATCCGTGTTGACTCTACCCAATCCTATTATTATTTTCTAAGTGCCCTGTTACCACATCCTTAATAATAAATTCTAGCATTTTTCCTACTACTGATGTCAGGCTAACTGATCTGTAGTTCCCCGTTTTCTCTCTCCCTCCTTTCTTAAATAGTGGGGTTACATTTGCTACCTTCCAATCCGCGGGAACCATTCTAGAATCAATGGAATTCCTCTCACCCAAATCTCCATTGGTCGAGGTTAAGTGATGTCTCACCATTCACTCCAAGTGACAAAGGCACTTCCCAGGTAGCAGGCAAAAATGGACAAGATGGGAAAGTTGTGCAAAGAAATAACTTTGTGTGTGTCGTAAATAGAACTAAAACTTAAAATTAACATTTTTCATACATCCAAGTGCAGACCCTTGTACATGTAGGATTGTGCCTTTTTTTTACTGAGTGCTTCTACGAGGTGCACCCCTGTGGCTTCAGCAGAGGTAGAGACAGGCTGCTCATTTCCCTGCTGCGACTGCTTCGACACTTTTGGTGGATGTCCTCTGGGTTTTGGAGCCTATGAGGGGCACCGCCAAAGACTGCTCCTCCTGCAACTGTGCAGGAGTAGGCTCGGCCATCGGAATCCGAGGCAGCATGTGGGGCTCTGACTGAGGGGGAGGCAATGGGGGAGTGCCCTGTTACCACGTCCAGTGAGGGCTTTGAGAAGAGCCCCCACTTCCATAACCCCTCTCACTTCATCCCTCTCATGGGCCACCCGCACTTCCCTGTTAGCAAGGAGCTGGAGAGCATCTTGCTGCACATCAGTGGGGTGTTGAACGCCCAAGTCTAGGTTAATATCCCTCCTCGAGATGTGGTCAATGAGCGTCTCCAATCTGTTGTCCACAGCTAGCACGTGCTCATGTGAGTGGCGCATTTGCTGCTCCATGCAGGTGGCCATCCTTTCCATGGAAGAGCACATCATCACCATCATCTGCGACACGGTGGTGCTCATGTTGCAGATGGACTCCTCCATTTAGTCTGAAATTTAAAATGATTCAAATTAGATCAATTTTAAGTCTATTTATGAAGACTATTTTGAAGACGGCGTGACTTTGATGCCCCCTACCCCTTTAAACAGAGGACATGGAGGAGAATGAGTGGGTGAATTATAACCTCCAAAAATGGGTGGGTTGGGGTCAGGTGAGATGCTAAAAAATTTTAAATCTCTAACCCGACCCCAACCTGCCCACTTCCGGGTTTAACTGAGGTGGGACAAGGTGCAAGCAGCCAACCCACTCCCAGGAGGCGGGTTGGGCATTTAAATATTATAATGAGGCTGGCAGCCTCTGATTTAACCTGTTTTACAGGTTTAACCCTGGCCAGCCAGGTTTCCCAGGCCTCGGGAAACCCAGCAGCTCAAGGGAGGCGAGGAAAGCTTCGGGGAAAAGGTAAGTGTCTTTACAGCACTGCTTGTGTATCAGGAGGAGCAGGAGTGCTTCCCCCCAGCACACCAAGCTTACCACTTTCCCTTAGTATAGAATAACACAGCACAGAAGGAGGCCATTCAGCCTGTCGTGCCTGTGCCAGCTCTTTAAAAGAGCTATCCAATTAGTCCCACTCACGTGCTCTTTCTACATAGCCCTGGAAATTTTTCCTTTAAGTATATATCCCATTCCCTTTTGAAAGTTACTATTAAATCTGCTTCCACCAACCTCGCAGGCAACACATTCCAGATCATAACAACTCGCTGCATCAAAAACAATTCTCCTCATCCCCCTCTGGTTCTTTTGCTAATTATTTTAATTCTGTGTCCTCTGGTAATCAACCCTCCCACCAATGGAAACAGTAGAGTAGTAACAATGGAAGACCCCAACTACCCCAATATTGACTGTTTTTCCCTTGGATTGGACCCCCCCCCCATCAGACACCCCTCCATACAAAAACCCCCCGATCGGGGATCGGACCACTCCCAGAATCGTACCCGCACCCCCTCTCCCACTAGCAGCTGTAGGCTTCTTACCTGGGCCTGCGGCCTTCTCTGGAGTGCTCCCCGCCCGGCTGGAAGCCAAGCCTGTCAATCAGGCTGACTGCTGGGTGGGGATCCTGTCAAAACGGCACAGCATGCGGGGAAGCCCAGACTTCCGGGTTTCCTGACCGAAACGCTGTCCCCTCGCTCAGAAAGCCGTCCCTGTCAATATTGGGGCCGATGTCTCTGTGCTAATATGCAATGAAAAAGATTTTATAACATATTGGCAGCGAAAGGATACCAGGTAATTTCTGCTCATCCATTATCAGCTTTATTCCCCTTTCTCCTGCGTTTACCTCCATTAAGGTGTTCAGTGCGTTTGTAAGAGCATTGAAAATCTATTGGTATTTAAGTTTTTTTTAATATATTAAGAATGACAAATGTCTAGCCGGGATTTCAAGGTCGTAATTCAATCTTGGAGATTGGTTGATGTTCATAAACTGCTCAAGATTCATTCTTTCAATTTATGATGTCATCAGAGACATTTAATTGAATGCAGCCTTTTAACTCCATGCTAACCGTCTACCACTCTTCATTTGTACCCAAAGTGTAGTCTAGGAACTTTACAGTAAAAACTGTGGAATAATGCTGAGCACAGAGATTATTTCTTCATAGCTCCAATGTGAATTTCTGTAGAAGTAGCACTTTTTAACTAAGCATCAAAATTGAAATAAAAAAATAATTTAAAGATAGTCACATAAGAACATAAGAAATAAGAGCAGGAATAGGCCACTTGGCCCCTCGAGCCAGCTCCGCCATTCAATAAGATCATGGCTGATCTTGGGCTCAAAGCCACTTCCCTGCCCGCTCTCCATAACCCTTCACTCCCTTATCTTGTAAAAATCTGTCTATCTCCACCTTAAATGTATTTAATGACCCAGCCTCCACAGCTCTCTGCGGCAGAGAATTCCATAGATTTACGACCCTCTGAAAGAAGAAATTCCTCCTCATCTCAGTTCTAAAAGGGCGACCCTTTATGCTGAAACTGTGCCCCCGCGTTCTAGATTTCCCCACGAGGGGAAACATCCTCTCTGCATCTACCTTGTCGAGCCCCCTCAGTATCTTATATGTTTCAATAAGATCACCTCTCATTCTTCTAAATTCCAGTGAGTATAGGCCCAACCTGCTTAACCTTTCTTCATAAGTCAACCCCCTCATCTCAGGAATCAACCATGTGAATCGTCTCTAAACTGCCTCCAATGCAAGTCTATCCTTCCTTAAATATAAACATATAGAAACAGAATTGATGTGAATCTCCTTTCATGTACAGAATTAATTTCACTTGTGCCAGACCATAATAACCCATCTGTAGCATTCATATTTGTCTGGGTTATTCACAGAACCAATTTTGTATACACTAGAAGATTAATAAGTATCGCTTATATTTTATCAAATTATAGGAATTTACATATTTTAATTGAAAGTATAAAGAATCTTTAAAAAGTGAGACTAGATTTCACTGGAGGTAAAGCGTGCTGTAGTTCAGTCAGTCAATGTTAGCGCCACCCTGTTTGAGCACTTTTTCCAGACGCTGCTTTTTCCATCCCACTCTCTACAAACCTGACAAGTCAGTTGCATTGTGACCATCATCAGATTGTTCTCATGATAGTCATGGATTTATAAATAGTTACATCAACTGTTAAAACATCACATGTCAACCACAATCTCCAGACAAGCAGAGGAAGCATTATGGGGATTGCATACTTCTAATAATTCCTGTGCTGTTTGTCGATTATTAGAAGGACAGTAGCTGTTTTAACAGCATAAAATATATATTTTAAAGTAGAAAATGCTGGAAATACTCAGCAGGTCAGGCAGCATCTGTGGAGAGAGAAACAGAGTTAACGTTTCAGGTCGATGACCTTTCATCAGAACTAGAAAAGTTAGAGATGTTACAGGTTTTTAGTAAGTGCAGAGGCAGGGAAAGGGGGAGGGGAGGAAAGAACAAAAGGGAAGGTCTGTGATAGGGTGGAAGGCAGGAGAGATTAAATGACAAAAGGGATGATGGTGCAAGGCAAAAGGGGGTGGTAATGGGACAAGTAAAGAAACAAAACATGGGTCTAGAGGAGGTGTAAATGGGTATAGCAGAATTATCAACAGCTGCTGTCTGAAAAAATGGGGGAAGAGATTATGATCTGAAATTGTTCAACTCAATGTTGAGTCTGGAAGGTTGTAAATCACAGAATCACAGAATCCCCACAGTGCAGATAGAGGCCATTTCGGCCCATTGAGCCTGCACCGACACATATCCCACCCTATCCCCGTAACCCCACGTATTTAATCCCCCCTAACACTAAGGGTCAATTTATCATAGCCAAATCAACCTAACCCTCACATCTTTGGACTGTGGGAGGAAACCGGAGCACCCGGAGGAAACCCACACAGACACGGGGAGAATGTGCAAACTCCACACAGACAGTCACCCTAGGCCGGATTCGAACCCGGGTCCCTGGCGCTGTGAGGCAACAGTGCTAACCACTATGCCACCGTGTTGTAAAGTGCCTAATCGAAAGATGAGGTGCTGTTCCTTGAGCTTACTTTGAGCTTCATTGGAACAGTGTAGGAGGCCAAGGACAGAGAGGTCAGAGTGAAAGTGGAGCAGAGAATTAAAGTGACAGGCGACCGGAAGCTCGGGGTCACGCTTGCTGACTGAATAGAGGTGTTCCACAAAGCGGTCACTCAATCTGTATTTGGTCTGCCCAATGTAGAGGAGACCGCATATTTTTAGAAGTGTTAGAATTTAGGGGTTCCATCATCGCCTTTTAAATAACCCAACTTTTAACATGTTCCAAGCACATCCCTGTTTTTAAAGAAACTACTATTAACACATTTTTTTAAAAACTAAGACATTTAAGCATTTTACGCACAGAACTACAAACTTGAGCACACTTAAGTTGTTCTGTTATCCTGTTGATGTAGTTTGGCCTCATGCTGAGTTCTCATGTGCCAACATTTTTTCCTGAGTTGGAAGGTCTGCTGTCATCTCTTTAATAGATTTACGTAAAGTATTTTACAAAATCTTACAAAGCTGTGATTTAGACAGTTTTTAAATCCAGTCTAGACAAGTCAACAAAAAGAATATTGTCCTCCTCTCCCGCACAAGTATTTCCTTTTTTTTTATCCCCAGCCCTCATGATTTCACCCACTTGTCTTCTATCAGCTAGGGGCCTGCTGAGTGGGTAATGGAGGCTCTCTCTTTCCCCACTCCTTCTCCTCTAAAATCAATGCAGTGAAGACCAATGATAAATTTTAGCCCCACCAATCAAAAACATTTTGTTAAGAATATTTCCCTACCTTACAACAGTGACTACATTATAAAAAGTACTTCACTGGCTGTAACGCTCTTTGGGATGCTATATAAATGCAAGTTTTTTCTTTATTTTATTCGGATTTGTAGAACAATTGTCAGACAGAGCAAAGAGAGGATAAAACATGACAGCAACATATAACAAGCATGAGAGAATAGCATTGCAAACTATTAGATTGTTGAAACGAATCACTTCTCAGATCTTTGCTTAACCTTTTGCAAAGAAAGGAACAACAAGCTGTGGTGCAATCTGGTCGGTTGTCAGAAGCAGAATACAAGTGCCTGTTGTTATTAGTCCATTCAATTATAATATAATGTGCATTACACTGAAATCATTTGAGTAAAATAATAATTCCTAATGGGATTTGATCCTATTAGAGCCATAGCTGCAGTGCAGTTGCATATTTGCTACAGGGTAAGTGTTTTCTCCCTCCAACCTTCACCATTTCCTTGTGGTGAGTTGCTCCATTTCTGTGAGCAGCCATGTGATTGACAGAGATGAGTGTCAGGCAGCACTGGTCCCAAACCAGAATCTGTAGTTGACATTTTAACTGCTGTGATTTCAGGTCACTTGGAATACTGGCATAGATTTTCAACTTGTCAAGTGGGCATAAGACTGGCATTGCGATTGACCACCCGTTATAGAAACCACCTGAGTTTCATTTCCACTGAAATGATTGGAAAATAAACTAGGTGGCTTCTATAACAGGGGGCCGATCAGTGACGCCAGTTCTACGCCCGGGCAGCAAGTTGACAATTTACCCCACTGTCTCTTTAAATACTGAATCACATGACACTGCATGATAATCTAATGCACAGCCAGTGGAGGAGATGGCTGAGGTTCTGCGTCATCTCATTCCTGTTCTAAGTTCAGTGGATTGTGTCATTATCTAATTATGTGTATCCTTTCTGTTATGGTAAACTGCGCTTGGTGGCAAAAAGGGCCCATCTCTGTCCCAATTCCTCAACTGTACAAGATGCTTTCTTACATCAATGGCTTCAGACATATTGTGGGGGGGAGGCAGTATTAAAAATGCAATTAAAATTTTTATCTTCTTGTGGATGTAGTGACAGTGACTTCAGATGTCACCTTTCGTTATATTTAAGTCCTCATTTAATAATAACAAGCCTATCAGCTTTTGTTCCCTCCGATTCCCTTTCTTCAGCATTATCTGGTATTTAACTTATAGAATTCACAGATCAAATGACACTGCTGTAGTTGTATTTGTTGAAATATTGCTTTACAAATCAAGTTAGATTTTAAAGAAAATATTTGTGTGTAGCTGTATGTGACATTTTTTAAATGCAGTTTCTTTTTAGCAGTTTACAGAAGATTTATTCATACAAATCTTCTTACTAAAAAACATTGCATACAAATATTGGTCACAAATTATCAAACATATTCTGGAAAAATACTCTTGTCGTGCAAGCACTTGACATTCAGCCAGTGACCCCCAGAGGCCGTCTGCAGCAATACCATAATAGTCACTGCAACTTGTTTAATGACATGTACAGTACAAATACTGAGACTGAATCATGTAGATGGAGGATTACTCAGTTACACATTCTGACAAGTAAAACAAAAGGGAACAAAAAAAAGATTGACTCCATAATTCTTGAGCTGATCTATTGTATCTCTATGAAGTAACATGGTGAATTGTAAAACTCAGTCAAGTCTTGAACTGGCAAATGCAATTAGTATATTTCAAAAATACAAAAGTCCCAGTTACTGCTGCCTGGTATCAGTTTACCCCTAGTAAGAAACAGAAAATGCTGGAAATATATAGCAGATGCATGAACATCTGGAAAAAGATTAAAAGGATTGTTTAAAAAGGGAGAAAGGGTTAGACCAAGTAATTACAGGCCAGTCAGCCTAACCTCGGTGGTGGACAAATTATTGGAAAATATTCTAAGGGACAGTATTAATCGTTATTTAAAAAGGCACGGATTAATCAAGAACAGTCAGTATGGATTTGTTAAAGGAAGGTCGTATCTGACTAACTTGATTGAATTTTTTGAGGAGGTTCGATGAGGGTAGCACATTTGATGTAGTCTACATGGATTTTAGCAAGGCTTTTGACAAGGTCCCATATGGCAGACTGATCAGAAAAATAAAAGTCCATGGGATCCAAGTGGAAATGACAAATTGGATCCAACATTGGCTCAGTGGCAGGAAGCAAAGGGTAATGATCGACGGATGTTTTTGTGACTGGAAGGCTGTTTCCAGTGGGGTTCCGCAGGGCTCAGTACTTGCTCCCTTGCTTTTTGTGGTTTAGACTTCAATGTAGGGGGCATGAGTAAGAAGTTTGCAGATGATACAAAAATTGGCCGTGTGGTTGATAGTGAGGAAGAAAGCTGTAGACTGCAGGAAAATATCAAGGACTGGTCAGGTGGGCAGAAAAGTGGCAAATGGAATTCAATCTGGAGAAGTGTGAGGTAATGCATTTGGGGAGGGCTAACAAGGCAAGGGAATACACAATAAATGGTAGGATACTGAGAAGTGTTGAGGAACAAGGCACCTTGGAGTGTATGTCCACAGATCCCTGAAGGTAGCAGAACAGGTAGATAAGGTGGTTAAGAAGGCATACAGGATGCTTTCCTTTATTAGCCGAGGCATAGAATATAAGAGCAGGGAGGTTATGCTTGAACTGTATAAAACACTAGTTAGGCCACAGCTGGAGTACTGTGTACAGTTCTGGTCACTACATTACAGGAAAGATGTGATTGCACTAGAGAGGGTACAGAGGAGATTTACGAGGACGTTGCCAGGACTGGAGAGTTAGCTATGAGGAAAGATTGGATAGGTTGGGGTTGTTTTCTTTGAGAGGTCGCACAACACCAGGTTATAGTCCAACAGTTTTATTTGAAATCACAAGCTTTCGGAACTATCGATTGCTCCTTCCTCAGGTGAAGTAAATTAGATACAGAATCGCCAAAGCATATATAGATAGAGAACAAAGCATGTGTACCTTACAATTGCAGACCACTAAATTAAATCATCCTGACTATCTGCCAAGGTGTGATAAAGTTAATCAAGTCAGCCAGGAAGGTACCACATCAAAGACATACCAAGATACAACTGAGACAATGAGGTGTAGTCGCAGGGGTTCTAACGTGTCAAAAGCTGCCGTCTGTATGTAAAACAAAAAGCTTTAAAATTTTTACTGGGAAAATTTTTACTTTTTTACTGGGAATCACATCTGTGAACAAGCCAACGATGACTCGAGTCCGGATCACGTCATGTATCGTGACATAAACCCAAGATCCCGGTTGAGACCGTCTTCATGAGTGCGGAACTTGGCTATCAGTTTCTGCTCGATGATTTTGCGTTGTCGTGTGTTTCTAAGGTTGCCTTGGAGAACGCTTACCCGCAGATCCGAGGCTGAATGTCCTTGACTGCTGAAGTGTTCCCCGACTGGGAGGTAACAATCCTGCCTGGCGATTGTTGCGCGGTGCTCGTTCATACGTTGTCTCAGTGTCTGCATGGTCTCGCCGATGTACCATGCCGCGGTGCATTCTTTCCTGCAACGTATGAGGTAGACAACGTTGGCCGAGTCACATGTGTATGTACCATGTACCTGGTGGGTAGTGTCCTCACGTGTGATGGTGGTATCTGTGTTGATGATCTGGCATGTCTTGCAGAGTTTGCCATGGCAGGGTTGTGTGGTGTCGTGGTCGCTGTTATCCTGAAAGCTGGGTAATTTGCTGCGAACGATGGTACTTCTGAGGTTAGGCGGCTGTTTGAAGGCAAGTAGTGGAGGCGTGGGGATGGCCTTAGCGAGGTGTTTGTCGTCATCGATGACATGTTGATTTTCTTTGGACAGAGGAGGCTGAGGGAAGATTTAATTGAGGTGTATAAAATTATGAGGGGCCTAGATAAAGTAGATAGGAAGGACCTATTTCCTTTAGCAGAGAGATCAATAATCAGGGGGCATAAATTTAAAGTGATTGGTAGAAGGGTTAGAGGGGAGTTGAGGAGAACATTTTTCACCCAGAGGGTGGTGGGGGTCTGGAACTCACTGCCTGAATGGGTGGTAGAGGCAGAAACGCTCATCACATTTAAAAAGTACTTGGATATGCACTTGAAGTGTCGTAACCTACAAGACTACGGTCCAAGAGCTGGAAAGTTGGATTAGGCTGGATAGCTCTTTTTCGGCCAGCACAGACATAATGGGCCGAATGTCCTCCTTCTGTGCCATAAATTTCTATGATTCTACAATTCTATGATTAATATTTCAGATAAATTTTCATCAAAATCTAGGGTCTCTATCCAAATATTAAGCCATCTTTTCTCTTTTCAGATATTGATGGACCTGAAGTGTATCTCCAGCATTTTCTGTTTTTATTTCAGATTTTCAAGATTTGCAGTTTATTTCATTTTACCCATAAAAGCTCAGTTGGTGGTTTGACACTACTTTTGCTGATAGAATAACATAAACAGTGAAGGAGTGCCAAAGAAATGATTGCACTGGGTACGCGTCCATTGTGAAACCGATGCAATCCTGGAATATTGCTTCTAATCACTAACCAGAATTCTAATAAGTATTTAAAGGGCTGATTTTCTGCTCCAAACCAAGTTTGGACTTTTCTGCCTAGTTGCTGATGCAAAGTTTGTCAGCAGGACAGTGAGCTGAATGCGCTGAATTTCCCATTGTCAGATGATTTGTATAATTATTCATAGGTGCTTTGGCCTTGTGCAGGGAGCTGGCTTAATGGGGATATGGAAAATCTTCCCCCCTGGTCAAATTTAAAAGTATGTGGATACTTTAAGGTAAGTGGTTGCATATGAGGACAATTATTGGTTCAACCTTTACAAAACTTTAAAATTAATTTTTAATATTTGCCAGTCTTTCCCAAAGCTTGGGGTGGGGGAAGAGAAAAAGTTTCAGGCAAAATAGAGTGAAAGGAAACCCAATGTGGCGATATCAAGCAGATACTGTGAGCAAGTGGCAGAACAGTATTGTACCATCCAACCCTTTGTGAGGACTGGCAAAATGGATGTGCAGTTGCATAAGGTGAGTGTGAGGATGGTTGCTTTGTTTGGCATTCTGGGGCACTCTTTCCAGTGAACAGCAGTGTAGCATGCCTGGTAGAATGTGACGGCCTAGCTCAACACTATGTACACTACCGGTATGACTTAGGAACAGATGCAGAAATAGATGTTAGACCTTAAGGAATTGCCATGGTAAGACTATTCAATGATATTACTTATTTGGCTAATCACTCAGATGAGGTTCCAGCAATGTGAGCCTTCTGAAGCCCTAATGTACTTCCAGCACATTTTTAGCACTCCTACTCTTCCCTGAATTTACCACACTCAGTCCATGCATGTACCAGTGTTCCATCGGAGCAGCACATCTCCTATTAGTATCTAACCAAAAAGTATATACATAAAAAATATACTAGCTGATAGCCCATGGTGTTAATCACAGCGAGTCATAAGTTTTATATAGACAGGTATGTCATGCTAAGTAGTATTATCAGGGACATTAACAACACTGGGGGAGCATCCTTGGAAACTGGTAGCACTGGGAAGGGGACCCATGGACTGGTAGTCCTGGGATAGGTTCTCAGGGTCTATCAGTACTTTAAGGACGGTTCCAGGCTCTGCGACTACTGCTAGAGGGCCCAAAGCTTCTTGGAGGATTATGGAGAGGGGTTCCAGGAACTTTGGGGCAGGTCCTGTGTTCTGGGATCACTGGGAGAGCGTTCCTGGGTTTGGAAGTACTGGGAAAGATGTCCTGAGGTCTGGGAGCTTTGGGGTGGTTCTGGGGTCTGAGAGCACTGGGAGAGTAATCAGAAATGTTATTAACACTGGGAAGTGGTTCTAGGATCTGGGAGTGGGGAGCTGGAAGTCCTGGGGAGTAGGGGGTCTGAGAGCATTGGGGGATTGCTGGCTTAGGAGGGCAAGCTATAGTGGTAGCCTTGAGGGGAAAAAGGACCCAGGGGAAAGGGACCTGAACTGCATTTGGACAGTTTTGGACCAACAGGTGCTGCCACCCACCCCCTCCCCCACTCCATGTTCCCTGTCATCAGCTGGTTCCTGCCTTTAAGTTACCGCCTTAAGTACATTATTAGTGAATTCACCAACTTATAGAATCTTTGATAAACATACATTTCCACAAAGATGCAAAAATTACCTCAAATATTATCAGAAGTTCATTTAGCCCCAAAAGTGAGATTTTTTTAACTGAACTTGGAGCATAAATATAGTGGACGATCTTGTCATGTTTGACAGTGACAGCAACCAATCAGGAGAAACTCAATAATTCAAATTCATCGTTTAGCTAGGTGTAAATCACTGAGAAAAACAAACTTAAATCCTCTTCAACTTTTAAGAAAAAGAAATACATTCTTCATATAAAATTTTGATTTTATTTTCTAAATGACAATAAAAGAAACAACAGGTGCTGTTAATCGCAGGTGTTGTCCAACTGCCTGTGAGGTAAAATTAAGCAAACCATAATAGAAAAGGCGTAGTTGTTAATATTTAGATGAGAATTTGCACAAAATAAAGCTTTAGGAATTCAATCTTCTGTTTGTTTTCAAATCTTTTGCGAAAAGCAAAGAATATCACAGGATTCGAGGAAACACCATTCCACTTCGACTCCGGGTAATCTATTGCTGCCTGCTGGGAAATTCTGCAGAGTGTGCATGCTCAGAATGCACAGATGTGGTTCGTAGTTCTCTTCAACTGCTCTGTGGGAAAAAGGTTCAGTCCAAGCCTATTTATTGAACATATTAAAATCCACATAATACAATTCAATGGATAACTTTAATCATGTTATTCTGAAATATCTGTTTTTGTTGTTTATATATTGTTTGTTCAAAATCTTATTTGGGATATTTGAAATTTCAATTCCTGAGTAAAAATGATATACAGGAAATAGAAGCATGATTTGCTCTAGCTTTCTCTTACAGACACTGAATTACCACTTTGCATTTGCAGGATTGCCTGTTTTTATTTCTATGAGATGCTGATGACCTGCTGTTTATTTATAGGTTTTTTTAGCCTGTGTACAGATGGGTTTGGACTTGTAAATTTTGATTCCTGTCTATCACTAACTGGAAATATTTTCAGTTGTTCATGTAGTTCTTAAATCTATTGACAGATTTGCTACTTTAATCAATATTAACAACTGCTCCTGTAGTTGCAATAATGAGTGTGTACTTTTGTGCTAGATGCAGTCCAAAGTTCTATAGTTACTTTGTAATATTTGTTGTTGGATGTGTTCAAGATCTCATTGTCAAGTATCACAAAAGCATGGATAGTAAAAGTATCAACTGGAAGTAATGTGCTACTTTTATCAATTAATAGAATGTAAAAAAAATACTGAATAAATCAGCATCATGCTGAAAATAAATTCAGTAATACCTCAACTTCAATCATCTAAAATTATATAAACACCTCCCCCCCCCACCCCCATCACTTCTCCCCCTCCATTTTAAGTCAGATGATATCATATCTCTTGTGTAAGGCTGTTGTAATATGAGGGACTGACTGGTACAGTGGGTCAGCATTCTGTTCTTCCAGCTCTAGGACTTGGACTTGAATCCAGCTCAGACTGAGAGGATCAAAATATGTCTTTGAAGGCTCTAAGTGTCATGAATGAAATGAGTTTGGGGAATTCTCAACCCAGTAACTGGTAAACACGAGTCCACAGGCTTCCAATTATTCAGCATTATTTGGCACTAAATCAACAGCTTTATTCAGAGCCCACAAAATGGCTGGTGTGTGAAATGAAAAAATTCCTACTGTTGATTACTAAGCAGTGTACCCTGCTGGAAAGTGCACATGCGCAGAGCTGAGTACAGGCAGGATTCAGCTTGGCTTATATTGTCCTCACAGTTCAATAACTTATCAAGACTTACTGAAGAACAGCCACTTTGGCAAGGTACTGGTGGCCTGGTGTTACCTATTGAATTGTATCTCTGTAGAGGACACTGCTTTCAAGAGAGGAGAATGAGGAGTCAAGATTTTTAAGAAGTCTATAATAAAAGATCCAATAGATTTTATGCTGGAATTAGGAACAAGGGGCTAATTGTAGCATGAGACAATAGCAATGCTTCAGTCAGTTTGTGATCTCCTATTCTAACATTATAAGATAAATTTTCCTGCTCCTTGTCCCTCGGGGATGCTCATTTCTCTGGGTTCAAAGGCCAGATAGAAGGGGTGGAAACCCATTTTGCCAGGTCTCCACATCTATTACAGTGCCCAGGGATTTCTATAGCTTCCCTGTAGGGGCAGACCTGGGCCATGCCTGCAGTAGGCACAGACCCAATGATCCAATACAAACGAGGCAGGAGGGTGAACCTAAGCGTCCTGCCTTATTTTCCAGAATGAACGCTCACATGGCGCTGTAGCCTGCGCTTGAATCGCCAACAACTGGCGGATCCGCAGGGGTCCTGGAAGCAGCCCAAAGACTGCCCGATAGGCCATTTTTAACACCCCCAACCCAAGATAATTGCATGTTATTGGGAACTTTTGGCTGCAGCTCCTTATCAGCAGCCAGGAAGCATTGATCTCAGAGGTCCAACACATAGATCCAGGCCTGTAGCTGTGCATCATTTTCCTGCTCCTTCTGCCAGCACTAGGCTCTGCTAGTGTAATGATCCAGGACAGGATTACCACCAGTCCTGTCCAGCGCTGGGATGAGGGGGAGGAGCAGAAGAACCTACCCAAATACCTACTGTAGGTTCATTCATTGCTGGAATGGGGACAGGGAGATAATTAGAGCATGAAGTAAGAGCACATCTCTAAACTTCACAGTAAGCCAATTTAACTTATTCTTACATAAGCATTTTTATTATTTTAACTGTTAAAGAGTAATGCATTATGCTGAATTATGATATCCTAAATACTACTGGGGCAGGGGGTACTTGTATATTTATCAGTGTCTCCGTTATTTTTTAATGTTGTGTTTTAAAACTGTTAGTCAGTGGCAGCCTGGGAACAGAACCTATGGGGGTGATTTTCTCAATGGGGCGCTTTTGGAGGCGGGACTCCCACTTGTCAGGTTTCAGTCCCTCCTCCATCAACTTCTGGCCAACCCACGCTATTTTCCCTTGATTGACCTTGTTAAGCCCACCCAGCGGGCTTAGCAGGCCAATTAAGGGAAAGCCGGTTGCAGAGAACGTCAACGCTCTGTGATGCTGTCAAACAGTGACATTCTCTGTAGTTTGATGAGGTCTTGAATTCAAGACCTCATCAAACCTCTTTCATTTGCAGAAATGAGATGGTTGTTGCATTGGAGAATGCAACGGCCATCTGTCATCTCTGCTGCGGAGGTCTGAGACTCTCCGCATACACACCGACTGAAGCCTGCAGGAAGAAACAAAGGTAAGTACACTTTTTCTAACGCTTTGCACCTACCTCAGATACTCACCTCTCCACACTTGCACCCATCACTCACCTCCACAGCACACTTTTGGACCCCCGCAGACCCCCTACACGCCTCAGTGACATGGCGGGTTTCGGAGCCTTCGGGAAGCCTGCACTTGTGTGGGCAAAAAGGGGATAATCCTATTTTCTGCCTGTTAAGAACATAAGAACATAAGAAATAGGAGCAGGAGTAGACCATTCGGCCCTTCGAGCCTGCTCCGCCATTCAATGAGATCATGGCTGATCTTCTGCCTCAACTCCATTCACTGGCCCTATCGCCATATCCCTTGATGCCTTTACTCGTCAGAAATCTATCAACTTCTGTTTTGAATATACCCAATGACTGAGCCTCCACAGCCCTCTGGGGTAGAGAATTCCAAAGATTCACCACCCTCTGTGTGAAGAAATTTCTTCTCATCTCAGTCCTGAATGACCTACCCTTTATCCTGAGGCTGTGGCCCCTGGTTCTAGACTCCCCAGCCAAGGGAAACATTCTCCCAGTATCCACCCTATCAAGCCCTGTAATAATTTTGTATGCTTCAATGAGATCCCCTCTCATTCTTCTGAATTCAAGAGAATACAGGCCTAGTTTATTCAATCTCTTCTCATACGACAGTCCCGCCATCCCAGGAATCAATCTCGTGAACCTTCGTTGCACTCCCTCTATGGCAAGTATATCCTTCCTTAGGTAAGGAGACCAAAATTGTACACAGTACTCCAGGTGTGGTCTCACCAAGGCCCTATATAATTGGAGTAAGACGACTTTACTCCTGTACTCAAATCCTCTTGAAATGAAGGCCAGCATACCATTTGCCTTCCTAATGGCTTGCTGCACCTGCACATTCACTTTCAGTGACTCATGTACAAGGACACCCAGTCCCTTTTGAGCATCTGCATTCCCCAATCTTTCACCATTTAGGAAATACTCTGCCTTCCTGTTTTTTTCTACCAAAGTGGATAACTTCACATTTATCCACATTATATTCCATCTGCCAGGTTCTCGCCCGCTCACTGAGCCTGTCGAGATACCCTTGAAGCCTCTTCACATCCTCTTCACAACTGACACTGCCACCTAGCTTTGTATCATCAGCAAATTTGGAAATGTTACATTTAGTCCCCTCATCCAAATCATTGATATAGATTGTGAATAGCTGAGGCCCAAGCACCGATCCTTGCGGTACCCCACTAGTCACAGCCTGCCATCCTGAAAAAGACCCGTTTATCCCTACTCTTTGTTTTCTGTCTGTTAACCAATTCTCAATCCATGCTAGTATATTACCCCCAATTCCATGTGCCCTAATTTTGTTCACCAACCTCTTGTGTGGGACCTTATCGAAGGCCTTCTGAAAATCCAGATACACCACATCTACCGGTTCCCCTTTGTCTACTCCACTAGTTACATCCTCAAAGAACTCCAATAGGTTTGTCAAACAGGATTTCCCTTTCATAAATCCATGTTGACTCTGCCCAATCTTACTATTAGTTTCTAAGTGCCCAGTTATTGCATCCTTTATAATAGATTCCAGCATTTTCCCAACTACTGATGTGAAGCTAACAGGTCTGTAGTTCCCCGTTTTCTCTCTCCCTCCTTTCTTAAATAGCGGGGTTACATTTGCTGTCCTCCAATCTGCAGGAACCGTTCCAGAATCTATAGAATTTTGGAAGATGACAACCAATGCGTCCACTATCCCAGTGGCCACCTCTTTCAAAACCCTAGGATGTAGGTCATCCGGTCCTTGGGATTTATCGACTTTTAGTCCCATTAATTTTGCTAGTACTGTTTTTTTACTAATAATAATTTCTTTAAGTTCCTCATTCTCACCACACCCTTGGTTTTCTCGTTAACAGACAGTTAAGTGGATTTAACTGTTAACAGGTAGTTAAGTGGATGTAATCCCTTCCCGCCTCCAAGGAGATGGGACCCAGCGCGAGACGGCTACCCGCCTCCTGGCAAGAGGGCATAGAGGCGGGTTGGGCACCCGCCCCCAAATTCTGCCATTTTCCCAGCAGTCCCCGCCTCCCCAGGGCTGGCAAGATCGCGCCCTATGTGTAGAGCTCCCCCTCACACTTAGTGAAGTTCCACTGCACTGATGTTATGAATGTAGGTAGTGAGCGGTGGGCAGCACTCCTCATCCATGATGTCAACTGAGTGGAACTTCAGACTTTATATCAGGAGAAGCCCCACACAAATCTTCTGTTCACAGGCTGTCTCTGAAGCAACATGACTATGGGGGAGCAGGTAAAGACAAGCAGTGATTAACACACACTGCCAAGTGTACAGATATCCCCCTGTATGCCATTTAGGATTATGACAAACCAGAACAGGCAAAACTATTAGTGTGACCCAGTTAAGTTGTGACCTATATTCACAACAATGAAACTTTTGCCTCACAGAGCTCATCCAAACAATGTTGTACCAACTTGGTTCAGTTGGTAGCACTCTTACCTCTCAGTCAAAGATTGTGGGTTCAAGCCCCACTCCAGAGAGATGCACACATAATATAGGTTGACACTTCAGAGCAGTAATGAGGGAGTGCTGAATTGTTGGAGGTGCTGTCTTTTGGATGAGATATTAAAGCAAAACCCTGTCTACTTGTTCAGTATGGGATGCAAAAGATCCCGTGGCACTTTTTTGAAGAAGAGCATAGTGTTCTCCTAATGTCCTGGCCAAAATTCATTCTTCAATCAACACCATCAAAAACAGATTACTGGTCATTTATCTCAATACTCTTTGTGGGAACTTGCTGCAAATTGATTGCCACATTTGCCTACAAAACAACAGTTAAAAAGTAATTTATTGGCTGTGAAGCACTTTTTGACACCCTGAGGATGTAAAAGGCACAATGTACATTTAATTCTTACGTACTGCTATTCTGCACTTTTAGGTCAATTGTTCAAGAATTTAAGATTTATCCTTTATCAGAAATTCATGACTGTGGAGCAGATAATCAAAATTTAGATTTTAATCAATTTAAATCACATATTGTTATAGTAATAATGAAAGTGATAAATAAATTGGAGAAAGGGATTGAGAACTGAGTAAAGAACAGAGTACAGTTGAGTCTTTAAATCAGTCTGAGGTTCCCTTCGCCATCATAAGACATTCCAGAATGTTCACTGGTACCATTAATAGAGGGATTTAATAATGCAATAAGGAAAATTGCAAAAGAACGGAAAATGTTTTCAGTTCCCCATATAATTCAAACTGTACATGTTCATGACTAACGCACCAAGACGGTGTAATGTATAGGGAGAAAATTCCTGAGCATGGGGCCTAGGCGGCCAAAGAAGGTATGGAAAGAGGTGTGTTACTGTTCTGTCTTTATGCTATGATATCTTTGGGGTTAAACATAGGTTCACTAAATAACTCACTCTGGGAACTGCTCATTTCATTATGCCAGTGTACCTGCTCTCAGATACAAACTGACTGGGATGAAACCAGTTCATTTTTATACGTTAATGCTGGTTAATTGAGAAGCTATTTGGGTTGATATCAGCAGAAGCACTTTCTAATAGTAACTAGCGTTTTTCTGTGAATGGCCCATTATGATTTTTTTTTTTATTCGTTCATGGGATGTGGGCATCGCTGATAAGGCCAGCATTTATTGCCCATTCCTAATTGCCGTTGAGAAGGTGGTGGTGAACCGCCGCCTTGAACTGCTGCAGTCCATGTGGTGAAGGTACTCCCACAGTGCTGTTAGAGAGGGAGTTCCAGGATTTTGACCAAGCGACAATGAAGGAACAATGATGTACTTCCAAGTCAGGATGGTGTGTGACTTGGAGGGGAACTTGGAGGTGGTGGTGTTCCCATGCACCTGCTGCCCTTGTCCTTCTAGCTGGTAGAGGTCGTGGGTTTGGGAGGTGCTGCCGAAGAAGCCTTGGCGAGTTGCTGCAGTGCATCTAGTAGATGGTACACACTGCAGCCACGGTGCGCCGGTGGTGGAGGGAGTGAATGTTTAAGGTGGTGGATGGGGTGCCAATCAAACGGGCTTCTTTGTCTTGGATGGTGTCGAGCTTCTTGAGTGTTGTTGGAGCTGCACTCATCCAGGCAAGTGGAGAGTATTCCATCACACTCCTTACTTGTGCCTTGTAGATGGTGGAAAGGCTTTGGGGAGTCAGGAGGAGAGACACTCGCTGCAGAATACCCAGCCTCTGACCTGCTCTTGTTGCCACAGTATTTATGTGGCTGGTCCAGTTAAGTTTCTGGTCAATGGTGACCCCCAGGATATTGATGGTGGGGAATTGGTGATGGTAATGCCGTCGAATGTCAAGGTGCGGTGGTTAGACACTCGCTTGTTGGAGATAGTCATTGCCTGGCACTTGTGTGATGTGAATGTTACCTGCCACTTATCAGCCCAAGCCTGAATGTTGTCCAGAACTTGCTGCATGTGGGCACAGACATTTTTTTTATTTGTTCCTGGGATGTGGGCATCGCTGGCAGTGCCAGCATTTATTGCCCAGAATTCCATAGATTCTAGAACGGACCCCGCAGATTGGAAAGTAGCAAACATATATGGGGGAAATTTAACTCAAAGAAACGGGTGGGTTGGAGTCGGTGGGAAGTTAAAGTGTTAAAAGTCTGAATGCTGACCAGAACCCACCTCCAACCCGCCCATTTCCGGGTTTAACGGAGGTGAGACGGGGGCGGGCAGCCAATCCGCTCCCAGGAGGTGGGTCTCCTCTTTAAATATTATAATGAGGCTGCCGTGCCTCAGATTTAACCTCCATTTTAAATGCAGTCCTCGTGGAACCTGCCAGCTAAAGTAAGGTGAGAACTGCTGGATCCAGTAAGTAAATGCCTTTACACTTACCTGCTGGATCCAGCGTCCCTGCCTAACCCAACCCCCGTGATCGGAGACCCCCCCCCCTACGAAGCCTCCGATTTCTCCCACGAGGCCTCCCCCCGTCCATGCTCCCCGATCATGCTACTCCTGGCCCCCGATCATGTGATGCTCCTGGCCCTCCGTTCTTCTGGTTCTCGATCAGCCATTCCCGGCCCTCCAATGCTCATCAGACAACCACTCCCACTCCTCTGGCCCTCCGATCATTCCCGCCCCCCTCCCACCCCCTCCTCACGCTCCTCTGGCCCTCCGATCATTCCCTCCCCTCTCCACCCCCTCCCCCCGCTCCTCTGGCCCTCCGATCATTCCCTCCCCCCCTCCTCACGCTCCTCTGGCCCTCCGATCATTCCCTCCCCCCCTCCCCCCGCTCCTCTGGCCCTCCGATCATTCCCTCCCCCCGCTCCTCTGGCCCTCCGATCGTTCCCTCCCCCCCTCCTCACGCTCCTCTGGCCCTCCGATCATTCCCTCCCCCCCTCCTCACGCTCCTCTGGCCCTCCGATCATTCCCTCCCCCCCTCCTCGCGCTCCTCTGGCCCTTCGATCATTCCCTCCCCCCCTTCCCCCGCTCCTCTGGCCCGTCGATCATTCCCTCCCCCCCTCCCCCCGCTCCTCTGGCCCTCCGATCATTCCCTCCCCCCGCTCCTCTGGCCCTCCGATCGTTCCCTCCCCCCTCCCCCCCCCCTCCCCCCACTCCCCTGGCCCTCCTATCATTCCTTACCCCCTCCCCCCTCTTCCCCCCACCCCCCCCCTGCTCCTCTGGTCCTCTGATCGGTCCCGAGTCCCCTCCCCTCCCCCACCCCCACCCCCCCGGTCTTCCAGCCATCATATCATTCCCGACTCCCACCCACTTCTCCGGCCATCCGACTGTTCCTGACCTCCACTCGTTGGCGAGTCTAGAACTAAGGGTCACAGTCTCAGAATAAGGGGTCGAGGGCAAGTTGATATTGTGGTTAAAAAAAGCATATAGGTTACTTGGGTTTATATATAGAGGAATAGAATATAAAAGCAAAGAGATCATGCTCGAACTTTATAAATCACTGGTTAGGCCTCAGCTGGAGTATTGTGGACAATTCTGGGCAACACACTTCAAGAAAGATGTAAAGGCCTTAGAAAGGCTACAGAGGAGGTTTACCACGGTGTTACCAGGAATGACAAACTTCAGGTATGAGGAGAGGTTGGAAAAGTTAGGATTGTTCTCCTTGGAACAGAGAAGGTTAAGAGATGGCCTAATAGAGGTTTTCAGGATGATGAGAGGTTTTGGTAGAGTAGATAGAGAAAAAGTACTTCCTTTGGCGAGTGAGTCAAGAACCAGAGGTCATAGATTCAAAATCATTGGAAAAAGATCTGGAGGGGCGATGAGGAGCATTTTTTTCACTGAGAGTTGTCGGGATCTCGAAAGCTCTACCTGAAAAGGTGGTGGAAGCTGATTCCATAAATAATTTTAAAAGGGAGTTGGACAGGCACTTGAGGATGAGGAACTTACAAGGTTATGGACAAAAAGCGGGGATGTGGGTCTAAGCACGACTGCTTTTTCAAAGAGCCAGCACAGGCACGACGGGCCAAATGGCCTCCTTCTGTGCTGTAAGTTTCTATGATTCTATGATGAGGACTTCGATGGGCCAGGTTACAGAAGAAGGCTGATGGGTGTACACACCGGAATGCTTGGTGCTTTGCGAAGCCTGCCAGAAAGCCTGCGTTCGATGTCGAGGAGCATGGAGGAATCTGGCACCAACTTGGCACAGAGATTGGAGCCCATCCTTTCCAACATGGAATGGGTGGCCACCTCCATCACCACACACTTGTGGAACCAACCATGATGCAGTGTCTGATGGCCGATATCTCAGTTTCCATTGCAGCACAAGCAGCAGCCACCCAATGTCTGAGTGCTGCAGTGGAAGCTCAAACTGCTGTCATCATGGATCTTGTTACCAGTGTTCAACGGGGCTTCCAGGGCATCACAGCAGTCCTGCAATCTGTTCTCCAACAGATTACTAAGATTACTGAGGCACCGCCCCGGGAGAGTGGCAGTGGTTCCATGGAGCACGAACCTGCTGTCCTATTTTAGGATGACAGCATTCCTGCTCCCACCACTGCCACTCCGTCATTGCCCTTGCTGTTGCCTGCCAGCCAGCCAGCCCAGACTGCTGCTGCCCATGCCGACATGGTGCAGTCTAAAGCCAGGCCTTCTCGGCCCAGAGCTGCTTGAGGTCATCCTCCAAGGTTATCTGCAGTCTCCTCCATTGAAAGTCAGCAGCCTACCACAGCCATGCTGTAGCCACTGGGGCAGCACCTCGTAGGAGTACTGGGATAGGCAAAGGCACATGGAAGAGGCAATGAGGGAATACACAAGGGTGATTAGTTTATTTTTGTATGCAATATGGCATGATTTAATTAATAAATTTGGATTGCAATGTGTATTTTGTGCTGGCTTTTATTTTTGCATTGTGGGAAAGAGGACAATGTGATGGTCAGTGACAGAGGGAAGGTAAGGAGTGTGGTACTATTGGTGAATGGGTATTGGGGTTGAGTTACTAGTATCGCTCTTGAATTATTTGTTCATGTAGAGCCCGGACAGAAAGGGGCTGTCTAGGTTGCAGCCTCCCTTCCTCTTCCTCCTCTTCTGCCTCCTCCTCTTCAACCTCCTCCTCCTCAGTCTCCTCCTTCTCCTCCTCCTCATGCTCCTACTCCTCAGCTTCTCACCTTATAGGTAGTGGCAAGGGCTGTTTCCTCATGATGGTAAGGTTGTGCAGCATACAACATACCACAACAAATCTTGAGAGTACTGCAGGGCTCCTCCAGAGTGGTCTGAGCTGTGGAATCGTTGCTTCAGGGCACCTATGGTCTGCTCTATCAGATTTCTTGTGGCAGCATGGCTCTCGTTGTATGCCTGTTGCGCACGTATGCATGGGTTGCGGACGGGAGTCATGAGCCATGTCATCAGTGGATAGCCCTTGTCCCCCAGTAGCCACCCTTTGGTTTGCCATGGTGGTTGAAATACAGCTGGCACAGAGGACAACGGCAGAATGAAGGCATCGTGACTGCTGTCAGGATGATTTACTTTTTGTAAATCCATGTTGACTTTGTCTGATCCTGTCACTGTTTTCCAAGTGCTCTGCTATTACATCTTTTATAATGGACTCTAGCATTTTCCCCACTACCGATGTCAGACTTACCGGTCTATAATTCACCGTTTTCTCTCTACCACCTTTTTTAAATAGTGGGGTTACATTAGCTATCCTCCAATCCATGGGAACTGTTCCAGAGTCTATAGAATTTTGGAAGATGACCAGCAATGCATCTACTATTTCTAGGGCCACTTCCTTAAGTATCCTAGGATGTAGATTATCAGGCCCTGGGGATTTATCAGCCTTCAATCCCATCAGTTTCCCTAACACCATTTCCCTACAAATACTGATTTCATTCAATTCCTCCCTCTCATTAGACCCTATGTTCCCCGACATCTCTGGGAGGTTATTTGTGTCCTCCTTTGTGAAGACAGAACCAAAGTATGTATTTAATTGGTCTGCCATTTCTTTGTTCCCCATTATAAATTCCCCTGATTCTGACTGCAAGGGACCTACGCTTGACTTCACCAATCTTTTTCTCTTCACATATCTATCAGAGGCAGCTGGTGTGTGGCAGAGTTGACATGAGGTACACGCAAAGCAATGTGCGAGCAGTCAATGGCATCCTGCACCATGGGGACGCCTACAATCCTTGCAAACCTATGTGTTCGCTAAGCCTGCTTCTCGCTGGCAAGAGGGAATGAGATGAAGTTGTCTCTCTTTGCATAGAGAGCCTCAGTGACCTCCCTTATGCAACAGTGCACTGCAAACTGAGAGATGTTGCTAATATCTCCAGCAGCAGCCTGGAAGGAGCCCGATGCATAGAAGTTCATCGCCACGGTCACCTTGACAGCCACTGGCAATGCAGTCCTTGCCCTGCTATGAGGTTGGAGTTGTGGCTGCAGCAGCTGGCTGATTTCAGTGACGAACTCCTGAGTGAAGCACACGCGTCTCAAATATTGGTTGTCGCTAAAGTTCAGGTTGGAGAATTGCTCCCTAAATATCCTCTGCGGATATGGCCTCCTGCTGAGAGCACTTCTCCTCCTCCTCCTTCTAGCAGATTGTGCTGTTCTGCGTGGCCTTTGCTCATTATCCCAGTCATGCTCAATGTCAAGAGGAAGGCCTACTAGTGCACCTGGTTTATGCAGAAGCCTTGAAGTCAGCAGAAAAGTACTTCTGCACCTGCCACACCACCCCTGTAGACTTCTGACATTTTCATCAATTATAGAAAGCATCCAAAACTTGTAGAATTGCAGCAACCACCATAAGAAATAAACCAGCAAATAACCTGTAAGTAGTTGATGATCCTTTTAAATAGCGCTTATGGTGGGTCCTTCTTGCTGCTTAACGTCGTGTTCAGCTGTGTGAGGTTAAGAGAGGGTGTAGGCTGGAGCATGGCGCTCCAAAATGGCAGCGCTGGCGTCAAATCAGCATTATACACTGACTGACGTCATGATCTGCCTGCTCTGTATGCTGCTGGTGCACGTTAGGTGCGCGCACTAACCCCTTTACCAATATGGCATCCAGTGCACTTCACGGCAGAAGTGTGCACACACGCCATTTTGGAACCTTAAGGGGGCCTCATAGCGCCAAAAAACGGGTGCTACCAAGCCCAATTTCGCCCCCAACATCTTTTGTAAACTACTGATTTTTGAGGTCTGGAGAGGGGGTCACAAGCGTGCTTGTGATAGCTCTAGTAAGTTAAATACAATGGCAAGGATTTCTGCTGGACGCTTGGACTTGCTACGTTATCACACTAGATGTATGAAGGCATATTCCAGTTGGTAGCGAGTGAAGATCTGCTTGGAGGAGTGGTCGTTGGTGCTGAACACGAAAAAAGCATTTGAGTAAAAGAACCAAAATACAACAGTACATTTTAACACAATTTACATTAACACCTATGTTTGCACACAGATGGAAACAGCTTGCCCAACACTTTTTCATGAACATAATCTAAATCAGAATTATCAGTCGTGAGAGTCTCCATGGAGACTGGGCATGCTCTGGCTGAGACTGTACACGTCAGTCATATCTAAGCATTGGTTGGGTGCAGTGTGATATTTTGATTTAGGTCCACATTTTCCAAATTAGCTTTTTAGTGGTACAGGTTAGTATTGATTTTACAACAAAAAAAATTCCAGTTCCGCATCAATGCAGCTTCAAATGTACTGAGACATTGAACCTGCCATTTTTTACTGTAATCCACACAGCAACAGTAAGTGCTCAATGTAATTCATTGTATGTGAACCACTTTAGGACATTTCTGAACTGCAATTTCTTTTTTTCTTTCTTTTCTCTCTCATCTCTGGTCCTACTTTCTATTATAATTTTCACTCTTCCTCTGCAGAGGTGCCCATCCCCTCCCTGACAGAAACATGGCTGAGATTCCTAAAGCAAGCAGAACGTGGCCTTGAAAACTCCTCTCTCCAATTAGTGGGCACAGCACATTGGGACTTCAATATGTTATGCCAGTGTGAAACTCTAATGAATCAGAAACAGAATATTACTTAAAGCAGTTTTGGTTTGGGGTAACCTCAGAGGTTAATTTCTTGTCCTTTTTCTTTGTGTAGCCAATATTTGCATGTGAAAAACAAAGTGTCATTTTGTGATGTTGCCATGGAGTTTCTTTTCTCATTTGTTTTTCCAGCTCCACCCAGTGAGTTGTGGTACATATTGCAGACGGTGCTGTGGGAATGAGTGGGTGCTTTCAGCTGAAACTGCACCAGCTGCAACAGTCTTTCAACAAATTTGTTGTTACAAGTAAGTGGTGCAGTGGTATAGGACTGGAATATCTGTCAATCAGTCCATTAACCCCCCCACTCCCTCCACCACCACGAGGCTGACCTGTCACATTTGTCTCGTGGCTGCCAGGTGAGAGGTTTCACCAATTGTTAAACAAACAGATTATCGAACTCCCCTGTTTATCTCAGGCTTACCAGGATAGGGGTGCCCCCTGCTGGCAAGTGCAAGGATTTTCATGGGGTATGTGTGTTGGGGGGGGGGGGCGCGGGGTGCGTAGTGAGGCAGGCGCGGGGGCTGTAGCTGGTTTAAAATTCAGCATTGCTAATGAACTATGCGCGTGTCTGAAGGAAACTGAAGATAGACCAACAGATTAAAGGAGGAAGACGCGCAAATTCAACCTTTCAGTTTGTCGCAATACTTTATCCTAGTTTCCCAGCCCAGTCCAGTCACGTTTACACTGGGCTAGAAATTGCGGTCGGAGGCGCATGTGGAAATCCCGAACTTGCATGGATTTCAAAGGGACCACGACGGCGTACTCTGAGAGTACGCTGTCATGCACACCGCAATTTCAGGGCCATTATAATTAATTAGTCTTACCCCCCTAATTTGAGGATTGTCTCTTTCTTGTTTTGCAGACTCTGGTTGTGAGTCAGCATACCATTGGGAGCCTGAAGCCGGTGGTAACATTCACCCTTATGTGGGAAAAAAGGATAATTCTGAGTGTGTGCCGTGTTCATGAGGGTCAGTGTCCTTTTCTTGGAAGCAGCGCGTGGAGTTATTATTCATCTGTAGAGCAGCCGGTAGCTGCAGTTTGTTATTCAGGCTTCCTGATTTTTATAGTGACAGTATTTTTGTCATGAAATATAACATGCTTGTGTATGACTCATTGTTTGGAGATAAATATATGTGTGTTGTATTTAAGTGGGCTTGTAATTCATCTCTTTGATCTCATAAATGCCACTGGTGGTAAGTCCGAAGGTTGCCAGCTATGGATATTGATTTTTTTTTAAATTAAATACAACAAAGACAATAGTGCTGGTAGTGAGTCAAAAATGAAATGTGTAGTAGTAACTTATAAAATATAAGGTACAGTAAATAAGCTTTTATTAAGCACTGTAGGATATACATTCCAATGTAATTAACTGGAAAACTATTCTGAATATTTAAAAAAATATATATTAAATGTAAAGTGAGTCTCACCATTAGGGTCCCTTTAAAAAATCAATCAGTTTCAAAGAATTATGATGAACATTAATTTCATTTTCTTTTGTTCGGTCCAGTTGTCAATTTTCATTTTTTTTTAAGCAGTGAGTGCTGTTGACATCATATTGGTACTAGTTGGAAAGTATTACTAAGCCTTACTGTAAAGGAGCTGAATTAGCATTAGTGGAGGAACAGTCATAACGCCAGGAATGATTCAGTATTGTCCATGTATGTTCATTTCGCTCCAATGCCCTGTCAGAATAAGTAACCCTTCTAAATCAGCACCTATGATAGTGTCATCAGCACTTGATTTAAAAAATATTTTTATTTAAAAGACAACGGTAATGAACAAAACAAAAAGTTGTGAATGTTTTTGTAGCTACTGAAGTTTTAAATGTCAGCCGTGGCTCAGTTGGTAGCACCTGAATCAGCAGGTTGTGGGTTCAAGTCCCACTCCAGGGACTTGAGCACATAAAGCTAGGCTGACACTCCAGTGCAGTGCTGAGGGAGTGCTGTACTGTCGGAGGTGCCGTCTTTCAGATGAGACGTTAAACCGAGGCCCCGTCTATTCTCTCAGGTGGACATAAAAGATCCCATGGCACTATTTCGAAGAAGAGCAGGGGAGTTCTCCCCGGTGTCATAGCCAATATTTATCCCTCAACCAACATCATTAAAACAGATTATCTGGTCATTATCACATTGCTGTTTGTAGGAGTTTGTTTTGTGCAAATTGGCTGGCGCGTTTCCCACATTACAACAGTGACTCCACTTCAAAAGCACTTCAGTGGCTGTAAAACGCTTTGAGATGTCCGGTGGTCGTGAAAGGCGCTATATAAATGCAAGTCTTTCTTTCGTTAAATGGTGCTACTTTCCTTAAATATATTCAGAATTAAATATTATTTTGTGAAAAACATTTGAATATAATATCACTGAGAGTATTTGTTTCACAATTCTATTTTGGTAGCTGGACTGAATGTGCTAACATAAAAATAAATAGGTAACCGATCTTAAATTAATTTGGTTAATGTAACGTTTGCTGCATCACAATTCCAGGCTGGAATGGGTGAGACAATAACATATTGGGGTAATCTGGCGGATTGAATTGCCCGCCCGATGTGGAACATAACCAATTTTCATTCCATTGATTTCAATGGGGCGGATCCTACAACAGGTGGCGATCTGCTCTGCCTGATTACCACTCAGGCAGTAAAGACAAAAATTTACCCCATTGTATTCAGTTCTGGGCTTTGAGTCTAGCCCAGGCTGATTGATTGCGAATCTCCTGCGATGATCCCATAGATGAAAAGATAATACTGTGACTCAGTTCCCAGCACTGCTTCAATTGGCATAGTTCATGAATCTTTCATTGTATGCTGTAGGGCTGGACTTTCTTTTTGTTAGTTATGGATTGATGGGCCTATAAATTCAAATGTGCCCAAAAACAGGAACAATCCCCATGCCTGAATGGATAGGCCTGAGGCACACACGATATCGGGCCTTGGAAATCAATGAACTGGCATTTGCGCTTGGAGGCGTACCTCCGGAGTACGTCTCCGACCTGATAAAGAAATCCGCACCTACCTGCAGGTTCCTGGGCCTCGGAGACTTCGGGTCCTGGGCCTGTAGGCGTACGCCTGCGTAAAGGCCCACAGATCCCAGGGTTACAGGCGGTTCGGAAGCGTCCCTGGGATCACGTGGGCCAGGTCCTCCTATCAGAAAGGAGAATTCCTCATGCTTATGGGGTTTGCTAATCCCCCAAAAATTTAATAATTTACACAACTGGAATAAAAATATGTTCCCATTTTCAAATTTAATTAAAAGTTCTTTAATGAAGCATTTACAATAGAAGTTAAATTTTTTTTAAATAATTTTAAACATTTTAATCCAGGCCAAAATTTACATAAACTAATTTTAAATGTTTGTGTATGATTTTTTTATTAAAAATTTTTTAATTTAACATTTATATTAACCCTTACACTGGTGAAATCAGGCCCTACCTGCTTTAATCAGGTGTAAGGGTTTCGTGGGCATTGGCTGGGCTGTAGTTCTGCACCAGCAAAAGTGATTTTTGGGTTGGTGCGGTAGATCGGTCAAGGCAAACCTTGATAGATTGCAAGTTACGGATATTCGCGCATGCACAGCGCTTGCGGAAACCCGGAACCTCCGGGGCCTTTTACAAGGCTTACGATGGCATACGCTGCGTACACCATCATGGGGAACGGAAAATACGGTGTCTACTAGGCATCCCCAGGCAGCTTGTCACCAAGAGGACTTGAAGATTGGGTCGCTGCAGTGGCCCTCGGGTAGGTCATTAAAGAGAACCAGGAAAGGGAGCGACCATGAAGTGGGGGTGATTGGGAAGAGGGGATCGGGTCAGGAGGGCAACAGTGGCCAGGAGTAATGGTCGCAGTGGCGTTTGTTAGGCTGCATGTGGTCCTATTTTCCTGAAGGGACTGGCTGTGGTCAAGGCATCCTAATATTGCAGAGGGGTCTAAAAAGAGGCGTTAGGCACCTTATTTGAATATGCAAAGGGCATAATACTGGTTTGAGGCACAGGCCCTGGATGCCGATTTTTTGCTCACACCAATATGGCGGGCGGTACACTTCTGGCTCATATGAACGTGCGCTTCCTGCCCACCATATTGGATGGTTAGGAGGCTGTTTAGCATCTGAAAAATGGGTGCTGCTTGGTCAAATTTCTAGGCCATGATGCTTTCCATGTCTCTTGTTTTGTTTTCTCAAACATGGCATCACTACAATAAAGAGATTGGCCTAGAAATTCATAGTTTTTGCGCTGGCCATTAAGGCCCGTTTCAGGAAAAAAATGGCGGCTGGCTCACTTCTGCCCACTACTGGCAGGTCCTGTGGCGGCTGCCATTTTTGGCTGGGCGGCAGTGCTGCTGATGTTCGCGTTCACTAGCTATATGGAGATTATGCAGATCGTGACGCCAGTGAGTGCTCACCTGACGCCCGATCTGCCATTTTGGAGTTCGCCGCTCCACTTTCTAGTCTGTGTTAATTACGACCAGCTGACCAAGCAGCAGGAAGGAACCTCCAGCAGTGCTATTTAAAGGGATCATCAGTAACAACTTGCAGCTGTCATGTTTGTTCAGTTTGACTGGCTCTGTGGAACTTTCTGCAACTCTAGCAGCTTTCTAAACTTCTTTCAAGGTCCTAAGGTGACAGGGAGTGTTGGTGCAAGTGGAGAATGCCTTCATTCTTATTTAAAGGCTTCTGCTCACAACACTTCCTCACAGTCACGGGGGCTGTACTGGCCGTCCCCCTCGCTCTCGAGTATCTTCAGGAGAGGGAGCAGAGGCAGCGAAGAAGAGGAGAAGATGCTCGCAGAAGGAGGAGGAGGAGGGCCAGGAGGGCTCTCAACAGGAGGCCTTACCCACCTAGGCTCTTCAGAGAGCACTTCTCTTATCTCCACTTAAGCTAGGGGCAGTGTATTATGAGGCTTCGCTTCAGCAAGGAGGTGGTCAGAACACTGCCACCTCCTACAACCAGACATGGAGCCTCAAAGCAGGGCGAACACGGCTCTCCCAGTGGCCCTTTATGTCACTGTGGGCCTCAATTTAATCGCCAGCAGATTCTTCCATTCTGCAGCAGGAGACATAACTAACATCTCGCAGTTCGCTGTCCATCGCTGCATCCGGGAGGTCACAGAGGCTCTGTACTCCAGGAGAAGGGACTACGTTGTCTTCTCTCTGAACAGAGAGAAGCAGGAGGAGCGCGCATGTGGCTTTGCCAGGATAGCGGGCTTCCCCATGGTGCAGGGCGCCATCGACTGCACCCACGTGCCTTTGCGGGCACAGCATAACAATCCTGAGATGTTCCGTAACCGCAAAGGCTACCACTCACTTAATGTGCAGTTGTTGTGCGACCACGCCCAGCGCATCCTGTTGGTCAATGCCCGCGATCCTGGCAGCAGTCATGATGCCTTCATCCTGCGTCAGTCCGGTGTGCCAGCAATCTTCCAGCCACTACGTCAATCCGAGGGTGGCTGCTCTGCACCTGGCTGATGACTCCCCTCCACAACCCCAACACTCGTGCCCAGCAGGAACATCATTGAGCAGACTATCTGAAGCAACGGTTCCGCTGTCTTGACCGCTCAGGAGGAGCCCTCCAGTACTCGGCGAAGCGGGTGTCTTATTTTGTGGTGGTCTGCTGCATGCTTCACAACTTGGCCATCACGGTGGCATAGTGGTTAGCACTGGTGCCTCACAGCGCCAGGGACCCGGGTTCGAATCTGACCTCGGGTGACTGTCTGTGTGGAGTTTGCACATTCTCCCCGTGTCTGCGTGGGTTTCCTCCGGGTGCTCCGGTTTCCTCCCACAGTCCAAAAATGTGCGGGTTAGGTTGATTTGGCTATGATAAATTGACCCTTAGTGTTAGGGGGGGATTAAATATGTGGGGTTATGGGGATAGGATGGGATATGTTAGGGGGAATTAAATACGTGGGGTTACGGGGGTAGGGTGGGATATGTGTACTGTGGGGATTAAAGCAGGGACAGGGTACTGGATTTGGATGATCAGCCATGATCGTATTGAATGGTGGAGCAGGCTCGATGGGCCGAATGGCCTACTCCTGCTCCTAGATTCTATGTTTCTATGTTTCTATGTATCATGAGGGTGCAGCCCTTGCCACCAGGGATTGTGAGACCACCTCAGGAACAGGACGAGGGAGAGGAGGAGGAGGAGGAGGAAGAGGAGCAGGACAAGGAGGAAGAGGAAGAGGAGGAGGAAGAGGAAGAGCAGCAAGAGGAAGAGGAGGAGGAAGGGAGGAGGCAGGCAGCAAATCCCCCTTCGGCACGGGCTTTCAGTGAATGCCTCATCAGACTCCAATTCGAGTGAATGAAACCCCAGATCCCTGTTGCTCACCACATCTCCATCAACCATATCCCCATCATACCATCCCTCTGTCACGGAATATCACAGTGTCCTCCTGGGCACAAAGTTGAAATGAGAACCACCACAAAACAAAGATTCCAAACAAAATTAATAAATTTATCACTATTCAATTCATACTACAATATCAACTAATCACCCTTGTGTAATCCCTTAGTGCCTGTCGCTCGTGTGTCCTTTCCTGCTCTGGTGCCCCTACACGGCGCTCCCCCAGTGGCTGCAGCATGGCTGGCGGAAGACTGCTGAGTTTCCATGGGGGAGACTTCAGCTGGCGTTGCAAGACGACCTCGACCAGCTGTGAACCTAGAAGGTCTGGCTGTAGGCTGCACCACCTCAGCTTGGGCAGCAGCAGTCTGGTCTTGCTGGCTGACAGGCAGAGGCAAGGGCAATTGTGGAATGCCAGTGGTGGGAATAGGAATGCTGTCATCCTGAGAGAGGACATCGGGTTCCTGCGCCACAGACCCACTGTTGGAGGACAGATTGCTGGCCTGCTGTGACACTCTGCAAGCCCCTTTTGACATTGGTAAACCCAACCACGATGGCAGCAGTCTATGCTTGCGAGGCAGCGAGCTGAGATTGCAGGAAGGCGATTGTGCTTCCACTGCAGCACTGAGACGTTGGGTCGCTTCCACCTGTGCTGTAATGGCAGCCGCAACATCGCCCATCACATGCAGCATCATGCTGGGTCGACAAGGTCTCTCCTGAAGTTGTCCATCATTTCCATCCTGGAAATCATGGGCTCGAAGCTCTGCACAAAACCCCGTCCAATGTTGGTGGCGGACTCCTCCATTCTCCTTGACATTGCCAAGAGGCTCTCTGTTAGGCTTGCCATTGCACCTAGGATTTCGATGTGCATGCCCATCACCCTTCTTCTGAAGGCAGCCCCATCGAGGTCCTCATCTGAGTCGTGTGCAGCAGAACTCGCTGCGAACTCGCCCTCTGGGGAGCTGGTCATCAAGCTACCCATTCCCCCTGACCTTGCTGCAGCCCACTCGTGACCGGGGCCTCACCGTGTGCAGATCCCGCATCTATACTACCCTCTAAATTCCGCGCAATGCCAGTTTCTGAGCTGGTGTCAGCGAGTGACAGATAAAGAAAGAAAGAAAGACTTGCATTTATATAGCGTTTTTCACGACCACCGGACATCCCAAAGCTCTTTACAGCCAATGAAGTACATTTTTTTTTAAGTGTAGTCACTGTTGTAATGTAGGAGTGATGTTGTGTCTTCTTCTCCTTCACTCTCCTCCATTGCTTCGGGGACAGGCTGTGCTGGTGGCAGATCCTGGTTATCTGAAAGCAGGAAGGCACAAGAGTCGGGTTATGGTGAGGGGAGTGGGGAAGCAAGATATCCATGCATACACCAGCAGCAGCTTGTAATTGAGAAGAGATTGTGGGATGAGGGAAAGTGGGATGTGAGAGGAAGGATAAGGAATGAGCATACCGTTAATGTCCCCAAGGGCTTCAACTTCGTCCGTTGCCATGGCCTCGGTTTTTTCCCCTCCAATGATGTCGCACACTGTCTCCTCCAGTTGGCTCAAGGCCTGTATTGTGGCTTGGCCACCTCCCGTCTGCTGCTGCTCCTGGCGACTGTGAGCCACCTTAGCCTGCAAGAGAAAAGGAAGTGTGTCAGTGAGTGTGGTGCAGTGTGTTTGGGTGATGTGCCTGCCATAGTTGAATAGCTGCCAGTGTGTGCAAGATGTGAGATGTTGGTGTGAATATTGCAGCAGTGGAAAGGTTGTGAGGGTGAAGTGAAGCTACGATTGTGCGGTCTGAGTGGTGAAAGGTAGAGATTGTTGGTAGGTGAGTGATGGGGGTGTGGTGCATTGAGTAGTATGTGAGGCTTGTGGTGCAGATGGTGGGATATGGCATTTGCTGAAGCCTTCACTCACCTTGACCTGCTGTGTGAGGTCATTAAATTTCTTGTGGCACTGGATCCATTTTCTGGGGACCACACTGTTGGCCGTCACGTATCCAGCTATCTCTTGTCAGAGCCTTCTAGATGTATGGGCAGATGGTTTCCTGCCTGTCTGCGGGAAGAGGACAGCCCGCCTCCTCTCACGGCCACCACCAGTGCATCCAGAGCCGCATCTGAGAACCTTCGGGTTCTTTCTCTTTGCTGGTGCTCAACCATGTCTTCCAAGTTCAATTGTAAATCCAATTGGAGCTCCAGATACAATGACACTGACATGCTGCTGCATCAAAGAACATCCCCTTTAAGTAATGGAGAAAGTCTAGGCCAAACATTACTTGCAATTAGACTGCACCCGATATTGGCCCAACTTTTGAGCGGTAAGCCAATCAGCAGCACGTTTAGCACTGAGATCAACACTATAATCATGTAAATGAGCACTGAGCACGAATTTTGCGTGCTACCTGGACCACTTTGACCCAGCGCAGCTAATTAGTGCTGGGCCATGACACCACACGTTTTTGGGCCATATCCAATTTCTAGGCCAATGTCTTTATTTAAGTCACTTTCCTTCCTATGTAGTGCAGGAGAATGTGATTTTTTAAAATATATATATAGCAGAGAGCATTGGCAAAGTTAGTTACAAAGCATTTTTCTCCATCTGAAGAATAGAATTTACTTAAAAGATTTATTTGTGCTGCTGGGAGTAAATTCTGGATTTAATACAGTGTAACTTTGCTGCTTTCATTGTCCTTATTTTGATAGACATTTCATGGTAAATGTTGGACATTGCCTTTAATGAATGGAGAAAATATTTTGTTTCTGATGTAGTAAGGGCTGTTATTGCATTAGAGAGTGCTGGAGTGGCAATGTTTTCTATAGGAAGGGCAGGAGGTAAGCAAACTGCATAAACATTAGCCGTTACAGTGGAAGGACAGTATGGAAGTAGATTGTATTTCATATGAAAGCTCATTGTGTGATTGTCATGTGAGGGTGTCCTCAGTGCATAGATAGTAGGCAGTCAATCAAAATTTATACAGGTATGATTGAAATGGTAAAATTGCAGACTTACACCCATCTTTGGTGTAATCTTCCCACATTACAACAGTGACTACACTTCAAAAGTAATTAATTGGCTGTAAAGTGCTTTGGGACGTCCTGAGGTTGTGAAAGGTGCTATAAAAATGCAAGATTAATGAATGAATGAATAATCTTTGTGCCATAGTATGTTAGTGTGTCACCCCAGTAGTTTGGCTCTATGGTACTGTTATATTTTTGGGTCTTTTCTACCTTTCTTATATATTTATTTTTCTGGTCTTTACATTACATTGGTCTCTTTATGCCTTTGGGAGCTAACCTTCATGTCTAGGTAATTTTTCAGGAACGTGTCCTGGATAATGAACAACCTTTCCTGTAATTATTTTCAACACTGGAATTAGCCAGTGCCGCCATAGGAAGACATAGAATCAGCATACAACACAGAAAGAGGCCATTTGGTACATCGGCCTGTATCGGCTCTTTGAAAGAGCTATTCAATTAGTCCAACTCTCCTGCTCTTTCCCCATAGCCCTGCAAATTTTTCCTTTTCAGTTCCTTTTGAAAGTTACTATTGAATCTGCTTCCACCATCCTTTCAGGCAGTGCAGTCCAGATCACAACAACTCGCTGAGTTGAGAAACACAACATCAAAACTCATTTTGTGTTTAAATTATTAAACTGATGTATTTTACATAAAATGAAAAAGCAAATAACTAACAGTGATTTTTAAAACTTCATTCTCGGGATGTGGACGCCGCTGCCAATGTTCCCTCTAATTTTGATTTTTGGTGCGTGGTCCCTTTAAATTTGCTGCGCATGCGCAGTATCTTTTCCAACGGAACAGCTGGAGAGCGGCCTGCGCGGGACCTCCCGATCGATGTGCGGCCGCACACCCACACATCTTAGGGGGAAGAAGGAAGCTGTAGACTGCAGGAAGATATCAATAAATTGGTCAGGTGGGCAGAACAGTGGCAAATGGAATTCAATCCGGAGAAGTGTGAGGTAATGCATTTGGGGAGGGTTAACAAGGAAAGGGAATACACATTAAATGGTAGGACACTGAGTAGTGTAGTGGAACAAAGGGACCTTGGAGTGCATGTCCACAGATCCCTGAAGGTAGCAGGCCAAGTAGATAAGGTGGTTAAGAAGGCATACGGAATGCTTGCCTTTATTAACCGTGGCATAGAATACAAGAGCAGGGGGGCTATGCTTCAACTGTATAAAACACTAGTTAGGCCTCAGCTAGAGTACTGCATGCAGTTCTGGTCACCACATTACAGGAAAGATGTGATTGCACTAGAGAGGGTACAGAGGAGATTTACAAGGATGTTGCCGGGAGTAGAGAATCTTAGCTATGAGGAAAGACTGGATAGGCTGGGTCTGTTTTCCTTGGAACAGAGGAGGCTGAGGGGAGACCTTATTGAGGTGTATAAAATTATGAGGGGCATAGATAAAGTGGATAGAAAGGACCTATTTCCCTTAGCAGAGGGGTCAAAAACCAGGGGGCACAGATTTAAAGTAATTGAGGGAAGGTTTAGAGGGGATTTGAGGGGAAATTTCTTCACCCAGAGGGTTGTGGGGGTCTGGAACTCACTGCCTGAAAGGGTGGTAGAGGCAGGAACCCGAACCACATTTAAAAAGTACTTGGATGTGCACTTGGGATGCTCTAACTGCAGGGCTACGGACCAAGAGCTGGGAAGTGGGATTAGGCTGGATAGCTCTTTGTTGGCCGGCGCGGACACAATGGGCCGAAATGGCCTCCTTCCATACTGTAACTTTCTATGATTCTATGAAGCAGGGCTTAGTGTATTGTGCTGCATTCAAAGGGACAACTGCAAAGCTAGTCCAAAAAAAATTGCACCTGGAACTTTGCTGGGGACTCTCCAGTGGGAGATTGGCAGAACCCCTGAAGAAACAATGTAAGTGGCTAAAAGCAGCTGTTTATAGTGTTTTTCCAGGTAAGCTTATGGCAGGAGATCAGGAGAACTCCATGGAAATTCAGTGTCTTCATTTTTGTTACCGATATCAATCAAAAGTTTGCAGAATTGTTTGTACAAATTGATGGAAATATATTAGGGGCTGATAGTAGATTAGGTGTTTTTGGTCCCGATTCTGGGTGGGTTTTGGGTGGGTAGCAAGGTGAGTTGGAAATGCACCCACTGCACAGAAATGAGGCCAATGATATCATCGGGTCCTGACATGCATATGTAAAGAAGGACCCCGCCAACTTTAGGAAGGTGTCCTTCCCGTCTGCTCAGTAAAGCAGGTTAAAATTCTGAATGGTCAGTCTTAACAACCCTTTAAAAGAAAGATGGAGATTTTTTTGTTTTCTGGATCAATATTAGTAGATGATGATAAGAATCCCTATTTATTTTTAAGTTAAGTTTTCTCCTCCTCAATTGGGTCTTCCCATACCACACAAAATCCTTGTCCAGGAAGACAGATGGGGGAAGGAAGGAGGAGTGACCTGCTCCCTGGCCTCTTCCAATGGCACTCTCAAAGTGGTTGTTAGGAATGTTTCTACGGCCGCGATTTTATCGGCACTAAAAGGGCGGGTTTGGAGGCGGGTCAAGGGTCAAAATCGTTTTGATTGACGGCGGGTTTCGATCCCGCTGTCAACCCGCCTCCAAACAATCTTCCCAAGTGTCGGGTCCCTGATTTGCGCATGGACCCGACACCTAGCAGCGGGAAGAGGATTAAAGCCAATTACCTTCCTGTTAACAGGTACTTGATAGTAGTTAACAGGCTCTTTTTCAATTTTGCCGCTTCTGCCTCGGGTTTCCCAACGTCCGGACACCACGCCAGGTAAGTGTGGCATGTTGTGAGCCTGCTATAATGTTTCTGCATTGATGACAGCTGCAGAAGTGGGGTGAAGGATCCAATGGTGCACTGGTGAGTTTCAGAGGTAAGGAAATGTTGCGAAAATAATTTTTAATGCTTTTACACTTTTCTGTAGGTAAAAAGTTTTGAAATCGATGTCTAGTCCCACCTCATTGGGAGAACCTCTCTCACTAGTGACAGATCACTTCTGTAACCTCACCTGCAGCTGCCATCTGTTCCATCCTATGGAGGGAGTCACTGGAGAGCCTGGGTGCAAGAGCTCATCTTTGTACAGTGATTGTCAGTGTTTGCAACACCTCACTGCTGTCAAACACTGAGAAATGAGCTGTCAAAGAAAAATTGTGCGTGGTCCCTTTTAAGAAAACCAGCAGATGACGTCATCAAATGACTTCATCTGACCGGCTTCCTCTTAATTGGCCGGCAAGCCCACAGGGCGGGCTTAACAAGGTCAATCAACGTAAAATCACTTCCGTGGGCCGGATGTAGTTGGGGGCAGGACTGGAAGCCGGAAACCACCTGACCCGCTCCCAACCCGCATCTATTTACAAAATCGCAGCCTACCTCTTTGTACAAGAGCATTCTAGGAATGATTCTACTTCTTCGAACGAGAGTATTCTAGGAATGGTTCTACCTCTTTGTATGAGAGCATTCTATGAATGTTTCGACCTCTTTGTACAAGAGCAGTTTAGGATTGTTTCTACTTTTGATTCCCCCGCCCTGAGTGAAAAAGAGCCTGGAGTCCACTGATTGCCCTCCTCCTGCACCACACTACTGAAGGCAACACAGCTAAACTGGGTTAATGTGAACATGCAGAATGGTTTGAGTGAACCAACAGCCTGCTCCTCAGTAGTGCATCTTGTTGTTACTCCACTGCCCCACACTAACCACTGCACAGCCCTGCTTGGGAGGATTATCGTAAATCATAACTGTTTTTACCAAGAAGCCCTGCAGGATTAGGTTTTACTTCATAGGATACAGTAGGAAAATAAGAATGAAATATATAAGATTTATTAATTGTCCTGTTACATTCCATAGAAGAAAACAAATGACTTTTTCAACCACCTTTTAATATAAGGGAAATGTTATACATTTTATTTGGGTGCTTCCCCGTATGACATCAGATTGGTTTCATTTCATTTATCCTCTTCACGTCTTTATTTCTTGTGTATACGTACTGATTGTCTACATTGTTAGACATAAATTACAAAACTCCACAGGCAAATTTGCTAAACGCTTTCTTTTGGGAAGGCACTGTGGGAATTACCGAATAAAGTCTAAACTCTGTGAGGGATGAGGGCTCCCAATTTAATTATAATGACTGTTGTTAAAGCAGCCCACGTCCAGGTGTTCATTTGGCAAACTACACTGGCATCTAGTGTCAGCCTTTATAATTTACTGTGTATTTCCAAGCAATCAATTTCATTGGAAAACCTGCAGTCATCCATTAAGTTACGCTAAGTAGCATTTTTTCCCTTTCATATTGTCATCAGCAAAACTGTGACTCATGGGTCAGGCTCAACTATTGCACTCGAATCTTATCACTTTCACTTGGCATTAGCCGCAGGCCCTACCTCTCCCCCGAGACGTCCAAACAATTGACCCATTTATGAATCTGACGAGTGTTCAGACTTTGATTTTTGATACGCTAATGGTTGCTGGCAGACTTTTCTTGTGTCCAGCCGAGTTGCTAATTGGTAACAGGGACACTCAGTTTAAACATGAATTCATCACAATGAAGTGCAGCCACATTGATACACACCATGACTGATTTTGCTCCCGGTGCTGTTTTAGTTCAGATACTGGGAGACCGGCATCTGGGAGTCAGCTCCTGGTGTTTACACTGCCGAATCCAGATCTCGTATCCTGACAGCAGACTCATGGACCCACTTTTTTGTGGATTCATTTTGATGGGCCTAGGTTGGGTTGGGTGAGCTGAGCGATGATGCAACTCACATTAGACACATTCAGGCATTTTGATAAGGCATGCAATGGTAAGCATTGATGGAATGCTTGATCTTAACTACTTTATTATAGTATTTATTGCACATACATATGGTCAGTGACTATAGAATCTTCTTGCTAACAGGCAAGTAGCCCTTAGTTTACAATTTTTGCTATGTTATGGAAACATAAGCTACACACTTTAATCTAGTTTAGACCTAACTGTTTGCTAAAATATGATTCGACCATCAAAGAAGAGAAAGTACAGCATTTTGCTACTTCTGGAATGTAGGGGCTGAATATGCACTGACACAAGGAGAGGCCTTGTGCCTGATTGCGTTTATATTCACTGCCTTGGGTTTTGTCCTGGGCTTCCACTGCAGGAAGCTTACATCATCCCATGCCACAACAGCCTTCAATTTTATGCATTTAGGTCTGTGTTCTTGTTGTCCTTCAATTTCTAACACAATACGCCAATGTGCAGCGCACAGCATAATCCTGCGGCTGATCGGCCACAAGAAGTAACCTCTGGTCTGATTAAAGCTGTGCTGCCTTCCTCTTTGTACTGATTTTAGAGGCCTAAATTTTAGGCCATTTTCACCAGCTTTGCTTACACAATTGTGGTAACATTGTTTGTTCCTTTTAGTTCTTGATTTTTTCCTTTCTTTTCGTTGCAATTTTGATTTTTCACCTCACCATTCAAGATGGTTTGTCTGAGCATTACAACAGCATTTTTTGCATAGCATGGCCATTTCATTAGAAATTCCCCTTGCCCTCGGAGATGGAGGATGAAGAGGAGTATTTTGGCCAGGAGCAGAGAAAGTACGTCTGCATCAGAGTAGAGCTCAGTGGACCCGTGCCTACCCAAGAAGCTGTGTGCAGAGTTTCCTGGATGTGTTGTAGGAGTTGTGTCTTCATCATTTCCATATCAACAGGGAGACAGTCGTAGAACTTTGTCATCTGCAAAAGCCGGACCTCCAAACCTCCTCTACAGCTGGCATGGTTCTCCCTTGGTGGGGAAAAGCAAGACTGCCTTGAACTTTTATACCACTGACTGCTTTCAGTGGCCATGGATGACATATACCAGATCGGCCAGCATGCGTTGCACACTGGTGAATAGACGTTGTTTACCAGGGTGAATGAGTTCATAAATTTTCCTAAGGACACAAAACATCAACAAGGGAGTGGTCTTCACTTTTTCACAGTGGCCAGATTCCCAAAAGTCAGGACTTCATTGATGGAACCCAGGTGGCTATACAGACTCCTTTCAACAATGCTATTGCATCTATGAACAGGAGCCTGATTTTCCACACATTGATTTAAATGGATGGAAAATCAGGCTCTGTAGGCCTGTGATTTCCTGACTGATGCCTGACCATGTAATGAACTCTTTAATGATCATAAAGCGATGGTGGTGGTGCTGGGGTGAGCAGCAGTAGTGGTTCCTTCCCCTCAATTTACAGTTTTTTCACCTTTCACTTCAGTTGCCATTTGTGCCATGCACTTTTGATTGTGACATCAGCGTATCGCACCAGACCACATTACTGTGTGAGAATGAAAGAAGTCGCAGCATGGGACAGGAAGTTTTTATTGCCTGGCCTGCTCTAATGGCTCAGAAGTGCCTTTGAAATAAATGGAAATGGAGATCTTTAAAAAAATATTTACCTTGAGAAATCATAGTTCTACAAATTCAATTTGCCTGTACGAGATGCTCTTAAGCAGAAGTCTCCCTATTTCAATGCTGTGGAAAAAATATGTAAATAAGGCCCAATAGATATTTTTGAATATCGTTCGAAAATAGACTTCTCTAATTCAAGACTATAAGCCCTTCCCTTCTGGGGGTACGGCAAAAGCTGCCATTGATCCACCTAAGGAAATATATTATCAAAACAAACGTTTAGTCTTCTGTAAATTGAAGCTTATTACATTAAATACATATTTTACACATTACTCTGTCAAACAGGACGAGCCTTATTGGAATTCCTACTACAGTGGCACCGAGAAGTCTATTCTGGAAGTGCTATAATAATAAGCTCTCTGCAAAAAAGTCATAAGGATATTCAATGTACTTTTTGATGTACATTAGAAGATTTTAAAATGACTAGTTGCACATGGTAAGTAGTAAAATATGGTCTCTCTCTTGCCAGCATCTGTTGTCTGTGTTGCTATTTTATTCTCTACCTCTCCTCCTGCTTCTGTGTCTTTCTTTATTCCCTCTTCTACTTCTCTCTGTTTTTTTCTTTTTCCCTTCTAAGTGGGAGGTGGGGGTGGTGGGGCTTGGTGTGGCATGTAAAGGAGACGGCATGTTGCATTTTCGGTGGGGGTTGCAAAGAAAATGTGACCCTCAGAAGCTCCCATTCCATTCCTTCCCATCACCCATGCTTCCCCTCACCCTCTCGCTCCCATTCCATCCCGTACCCCTCAGCTTTACCACGACCCTCTTACCTTCCTAACAACCCCTCACTTCCATCACTAACCCTACCTCTTCTCCTTTGAGCTATTTACTCAACTCCCTGTATCTTCACCTCCCCCCTTGCTTCGCTGTCACTCTCCTCCCGCTTACCTCCCCATCTACAGCTCCACCACTTCCACTTGCTTCCCCCCTGAGAAGGAGCCAGAGCCCCCTTCATCCTCAACCCGTTTCTTTTCGTCTCTCTCCCTACCTTCCCTTCCGAGTCATTTGACTCAGAGGTTTTGTGTGCTTTCAAAATTCAACTTTCTTTTGAAAAATAAATCAATATTGCAATGAAGAACACTGTGCCTATCTGCCTCTTTATTTCTCTATCAATCTGTGCCTCTTTCTCAATGCCTCTGTCTCTCTCTGTCTCACAGATGTTAACAATTCTAACCTCTTTCTCCCAGGTGTTAGCAATTAGAATGTTTACATTTTCTAACTGTCAGCAAAACACAGCAAGATCATTAGAGACTTTCACAAAAGCCAAATACTGTGGCTGCTGGAAATCTGAAATAAAAACAGTAAATGCTGCAAATACTCAGCAGATCAGGCAGCATCTGTGGAGAGAGAAACAGAGTTAACGTTTCAGGTCGATGACCTTTCGTCATAATTAGAGACTTTCTGTTGGCTTCAAAATTCAACTTGTATTTTTTTTTGAACAATAAACTAAAATTATTATGAGGGAGGATGCAGTCATGCTCTTTCTCTCTCCACTTAATATGCTTTCCGAACTTTATAGAGCACAAAACAAATGCAGCAACATATATTTATTTTTTCACCGTCTCACTCACATGCACACACATACAGCCTCTCTGTTTTTTAAAAGTAACAGTCACAATAAATGTTGTCTGAATATAGCTTTTGATATTTGTCTTCAAACAATTTTGAAAAACAACTAAGCAGAAACTGCTGGATGCTAAAGAAAAATATTCCAAAAGCTCAGCTGACTGTATGGTACTGATGCATCCTGTGATATTGGCCCAAAAATTCGTGAGGAAGCCTTTGTGCGAGGGTAAGGCTTCCCCGCGATCTCTCACTGCGCGTTGGCTTTTTCAGTTCCAGCTCGCACGAACTTGATGTTCTGGACAGCTGCTGTGCTGGGCTTGCGTATCCCACAGGCGTAGTTAATTCGTGCGAGCTGTGGGATCACGTGACTCAGTTAGAGCCAATGGCAGCACACCATCTTCCATTCATAACTTTCACATAAGTGCTGTGAAAGCTATGAATACTATAGCCCCCCAAAAGAACAGCTAAACCTCAATTAAATTTAAAAAAAAAACCATCACATTAATAAAATAAGTATAGTTAAATAAATTAACCATTTTAAATAAAAAATTAAATTTTTGAAAAAATTTAAAATCTTTTAAAAAGTTATAAAAATAAACTTTAAAGTCTCTAAAAAAGATATACCTGTTAAAAAAATTCAAAATAATACTTAATTCACTACTTACTTTGTTAAAAGTGGGTCTTACTCCTTTTTTTTATGTGTAAAATCTTCCATACTTACCTGCGCATTGAAACCACTAAGTGCACTGCGTGCGCGCAGCCTGTAGCGTGCACGCGGTTCACCTAGGAACCGCCCCCTTTTCCATTCACCAAGTGCCGGTTTTCAGCGCATGCGCAGTGCATGCAGAAAACCAGCAATTGGAGACAGAATACGCGAGAGTACGCAGTGCGTACTCTCGCGTATCAACACAAATTTTTGGGCCATTAGGTATACTGCACATGCTTGGACAGCCCAATCTATATTCAGCTAGCAAAATCATAGCTCTAGGCAAAAATATCAACATCAAGCCTAGGCTTTTGGGAAAGGCTTCAAGGAAAATTTTTAATGAAGGTATCGAATGACACAAAAGACAATTCAATGGTTAAATTTGACCTTTGTATTGTGAAATATAAAATGTTTTGCTTAATTACCTTACCAGAAATTGCAGGTACTGTGGAAAAATAATGTTTTTTTTCAGAAAGCATTTTGCGCTTATAAGTGATTTGTGGAGGCAAAGTAAATATGAACACCCAGCAGATCACTAAGACCCAGAATTTCCTCGGAGCTGCTCTCAGTCTGTCGCTGTAATTTTGCTGGAAATGCAGCAGAAACCCTCGGCGCGATTTTGCCAGCCCTGGGGAGGCAGGACTGCCGGGAAAATGGCAGAACCCGCCCCCAACCCGCCTCCATGCCATCTTGCCAGGAGGCGGGTAGCCGACCCGTGCCGGGTCCCGTCTCCTTGGAGGCGGGAAGGGGATTAGTGCCACTTATCTGCCTGTTAACAGGTAGTTAACAGGCAGATAAGAGGATTATCCCCATTTAACCCACACAAGTGCGGGCTTCCTGAAGGCTCCGAACCCCGCCAGGGTCACCGAGACGAGTAGTGGGTCTGCGGGGGTCGGAGGGGTCCAAAAGTACTCTGTGAAGGTAAGTGATGGGTGCAAGTGTGGAGAGGTAAGTATGTGAGGTGAGTGGAAAGTGTTAGTAAAAGTTTACTAATCTTTATTTCTTCCTGCAAACTTCAAGAGTTGGGGATGCGGAGAGTCTCGCAACTCACCGGCAGAGATGACAGATGGCCGTTGCATTCTCCAATGCAGCAACCATCTAATTTCTGCTAAATAAAGAGGTTTGATGAGTTCTTGAATTCAAGAACTTATCAAACAACAGAGAATGTCAGTGTTTGACAGCTTCACAGAGCTGTCAAACGATGACAATTCATCTGTTAATAATGTTTGACAGATGAAACGTCATACGTTGACGTTCTCTGTAACCGACTTTTCCTTAATTGGCCTGCTAAGCCTGTTGGGTGGGCTTAACAAGGTCAATCAGGGGAAAATAGCGTGGGTTGGCCAGAAGTTGATGGAGGCGGGACTAAAACCCGACAAGTGGGAGTCCCGCCTCCAAAAGCTCCCCATTGGCAAAATCCAGCCCGTTTCCTCCATGCAGCCAGTGAAGTTACATCGGCAGAGCAGGAGCAGCTCCAAGGAAATTCTGGGCCTAATTGTGATGTTGCAGGCAAGATATGACTTCTCAATTCAGCATTTACCATTGAAACTCTTATCACAATATCTTCTATTGGTGTCACAGCCAAGGCTTACAGCAATATGCAATATTTTAATAAGGGATTTTCCATAGGAAGTGGTGGCACAGGACTTTTGAATGTTCCACATTTAATATACTACAGATAGATGTAAAATGTAATTGTTTATTACTCAGGAGCTGATCGACCAATCTGGCTCCAGTCATGAAGGGAACGTGTAACTTCACATCAGGTACGTGGATATGAACACTCAATTTTGTAGTCTTGCTATTAAAGAACAATTTCTAACACTATGGAGGAGCAATTGGTCTGCATCAGTAGCACAAAATAAGATCAATGAAAAAGACAATCGAACACACTGTAATACAGGCTGCCGACTCACTATCAGCCCGTATTGTGCTACTGCCACACACCAATTTCAACCCCAAAGACACATTTTAAAAGTACTTACAGAGTTGAAGTGTCTTTTGGATGAGTTCTTCCTTTTACCGTTGCATCTGTCTCAGTATATTGCATGGGTTTCTCTGACTCTTGCAATGGTGCCTTGTGAAGGTTGCACACTACTGAAAGTGCAAAATAAGAAGCAATTCTTGACTCCCCACAAGCTATATTCTGTTACAACAAGTTGACTTAATACCACAAATTGCAATCTGAGTTGTCAAATCTTGTCTGGATGGGAAATTTCCTGAAAAAGAATTGACCAAGTGACAATTTTGGTTTATAGACTGACGTCACCACTAGGGGGCTTGATTCCTTCTGTGTGTTATTTTAACACATTGATTAATGTGTTTGTATTAAGTTCCTGTCACTGCTATTTGAACACAGCTGCTAACCTACTTACATAAACACAGAGGGAATTAAACGCCGGAAAACACAACATAAAAAAAATCCTCAAGAAAAACCCTTTTCTTTTTAAGAAAGGTAATGTTTGCTGTAGCATGCATGAGTTCTCAAGATGTTAACCATGGTTCAGTGGTAGTACTCCTTCCTCTTAGTCAGAAGGTTGTTGGTTCCAGACCCACTCCAGAGATTTAAGTACATTATGTAGATTGACACTTAAGTGCAGTGCTGAGGGACTACTGCACTGTCAGAGGTTCTGTCTTTTGAATGCGACATTAAACCAAGACCCAGTCTGCCCTCTCGGATTGATATAAAAGATCTCATGATGGTATTCAAAAAAGAGCTGATCTGGTGTCCTGGCCAACCAACATCACTAAAACAGATTATCTCATTGCTGTTTGTGGGACTTTGCTGTGTACAATTTTGGCTGCTGTGTTTCCCTACATTACATCAGTGATGTTAGAAAAAAGATGATATCCTACTAAAAAGGACATTGAAGCACTAGAGAGAGTGCAGAAAAGATTTACAAAGATGTTGCCAGAATTGAGAGGATGCAACTATCAGGAAAGGGACTCTTTTCTCTGGAAAAGAGGAGAACTGATAGAGGTCTTTAAAATTAAGAAGGCATTCAATAGGATTAATGTGGGGAAACTGTTTCCAACTCTGGGTGTGTCTAGGCCAGATAAGAAGCATCCGAGGATCCTTAAGGAAGCAAGGGAGGAAATTGCAGGAATTCTGTAACAAATATTCCAGAAATCACTGCATACTGGAGACGTGCCTGGGAATTGAAAAAAGGCAGATGTTGCTCCTAATTTTTTAAAAAGGTAGCAAAAGTGACCCAGGGGACTACAGACCAGTGCGTTTGATGTCCATTGTGAGTAAAGTTATAGAAACCCTTACTAAAGATAAGTTCATGGAGCATCTGGATAGAAATAAAGTCATAAAAGTTAGCCCATATGGGTTTATGAAGAGGAGGTCTTGCCAATCTAATTTACTGGTTTTCTTTGAAGATGTGACAAAGTACATTGATAGGGGTAAGGCAGTGGATGTGGTGTACTTAGATTTTAGTAAGACCTTTGATACAGTTCCTCTGGAAAGGCTGGTACTGAAAATAAGGCAAGTGGGAATCGGTGGAAATATTTTACAATGGATATGTAATTGATTGACCTATAGAACCCAGAGGGTGAAGGTACAGGGATTGAATCAGTCTGGGAGAATGTTATTAGTGGAGTCCCACAGGGGTCTGTTTTAGGACCTCTTTTGTTTAATAGCTTCAGTTACAAGTCACAAGCATAGCGGCTATAATTTGCAGATAATACAAAGCTAATGAAGGCAGTAAACTGCAAAACTGAACAGTATAAACTACCGAAGGATTTGGATATACTTGGGAACTGGGCAGACAAGTGGCAGATGATAGTCAAGGTAAAGAAATGCAAAGTGGAGAGAAAAAAATCCAGGACGGACTATTACTTAAATGGGAAGAAACTAATGCATATAGAAGATGAATGAGTTTAGAACATGGCCTGTTTCTGTGCAGCAGATTCTATGTAATTCAATGTAATGACTACAAAACTACTTCATTGACTGTGAAGAGCTTTGGGATACCATGAAAAGCTCTTTCTTTCCAGATTCCTGATAATACTGTGGTTAACGTTCGCAGATGCCCTTCATATCATTGGGCCCTTATCTGAATAGTAATAAAACACATGGTTAGTTGACTACACAATTCAATGTAAGGAGACGTCAAATACAATCTGCTAGAACCTGCCAGGACATTTTTCTAGGATGAACAAACAGCACTTGGCACTTATGCAGTCCCTCCTTGTATAAAGTCTGGGCTTTTGGCTGTTCAGTCAATGCTCTTATCCAGTATAAAGTTAGGCTTTAATGGGAGAGTTGGCACAATGGTGCAGTATATCGGTGTTTGATCTTCAATGCTTTGTGCCATGTTGTGGCCATTTGCTGACCTCAGAAATAATGTCAAAAGAAAATAAGCTGGGCAGTTCCTCACAGGAGGAGAGGAAGGAAGGAAGATATCAAAATATTTACCACTGTAGGCCATTCTTGAGTTGGTCTATCTGGCATCTCAAAAGCACATTTGTAGAGATTAGAGAGTGAGTTATTTGCCCTGTCCTTTTGGGTGAGAAAATGGTATATGCCATGGGGAAATTGAACTGGAAAGATGATAAACTTTTATATGTAAGCTCAGATTAGGCATGGGGCCAAAAACCCTCAGTCCTGCTCTGCTGGCTTAAGTCCAGTGTAGCAGCAGGTGCTGATGACCTCCATTCTTGACCCTGTTGGAGGATCTGAGGTCAAAGTGGGATCTCTTAAATGGCATACCATCAGTGGGCACCTGCACCAATGTGGCCACATCTTGGGTGGGGGAGGGGGTGGAGGTGCAACACAAACAAGTCACTCCCTAGCCATCTGGCATTACCAACATATTATTTTTAAATCTTATGATCATAAGGGGGCTGGAAGGTCTTATTGCTGGCATTCTTCTGGCCAGGACCAAGCTTGGACCACCAGGTGGACCCCATTTCTGCTGTTTAACTGACCTGTGTGCCGGGTTCATCCTGGCATTCAAGTCACTGGGCAGTAGGGAGGGAAAGGCCGAGGAAATTCCTGGCTTGGGAATCCCTTCCCCTTAATCTCACCTCCTCTGATGTCATGGGTCATGTTTGGGTTGGATGGAGGATCCACCCACCCCCCAGACTCTATTAAAAATTTGCAGTGTGGGATGGGACCCAGTTTATTCAGATCCCGCCCAATTTCCCTAAGGTTACACTCCTTGTCACTGCTGCCAATCTTAAATAGCTTTTCTAACATTTCCCTAACAATAATAGCTGTTGATTTAAGTCTATACTTAGTAAAAGTGAGCGTTGTACTATAAAGTCATTAGCCTGGAAATTGGTGTTCATATGGTAATCGTGGGAAAATTGTGTGTTGCTAAAAGTTTCTGCAATAATTTACTTCTGCACATTTACCCCCACCTGGCTAACTTACACTGGGTCTGCTGTGGAAATGCAGGGCCACACTAATACTGGGGGGGGGGGGCGGATTTTTCCGGGGGGGGGGCGGATTTTTCCGGGGGGGGGGCGGATTTTTCCGGGGGGGGGGGGGATTTTTCCGGGGGGGGGGGCGGATTTTTCCGGGGGGGGGGGGGGCGGATTTTTCCGGGGGGGTCAGCGGGCGCGTTCGGTGGCGGGTTTGGTGGGAAAAAAATTTTTTTGACAGCAGGTCAGGATCCCGCAGTCAACCCGCCACCACGCGACTTTCCCAGATGTCGGGTCTGTCATCGCTGAGCAGACCCGACACACAGCGGCGGGGGAGGCAATTTAGATCATTATGACCTTGTTAAGAGCCACTTCAAGTATTTTGAGCTCACTTTTAAATTTTACGAGGTCGCCCACGGGGTCCACGCTGTGTAGGGATCACGTCAGGTAAGCAGGTCGGGAGCTGTATTACCATGAAATCATCTCTTTACTTGACAGCTGCAAGTGTGCTATAAAAGCTCCCATCTCACAGCTGTTCACTTTCCAAGCTCAGAAGCTGTTGCTTACTGCATTTGGAAGACAGATTGAGTTTTATGCAGGTTGCAAGTGTTTGGAGTAAACTCTGTATCCAGTGTCACCTCATTGGAACAGCCTCTCTCACCACTGACAGTTCGCTTCTGTCATCTCAAGTTCACCTGCCATCTATTACATCAGCATCAGTGCCCTTGAAACTATCTCACCTTGGTCCGCAGAATCCCACCACAATTAGCCCCAACACCAGCAGCACCAGGCACACCAGCAGCACCAACAACAACACCAACCTTCTCCGCAATCAACTGATGCTACACAGGACATAGGGCATCAGCACCCGACCATATTGCTACCTGGGAGACCAGGGATGGACTCACCATGTCCAGATTTACTTCACTTAACACTGTACACCCTGGCTGTCACATGATGCGTCAGGTTGGCACCACCCCACACCAACACCATAAAGCATCCCTACAATGCCCAAGTCACTCCTTTCACACTCATAACCGTTACGGGGGGTACCATTATGTCTCACCATTCACTGCAACTCACTAAGCCACTTCCAAGGGTGAGCACAGATCTGTCCAAGAATGCAAAGTGTTGAAAATAAAGATTTCAATGTTTGACAGCACATTAACAGAAACTTCAGATGAACATTGGCTAAAACACACAAGTGCCTACCCTTGTATGTTGTTAGTTGGTATGATTGGACTAGGATGAGGGTTAGTGTGAGGGGTGGCTAGTGAGATGGGAAAGTGATAATGTAGATAGAGAGGGATGGGTGGAGGTGCAAGGTAAGTTGGTATGAGTAAGGATGTGCAGGACTAGGGTAGGGAAGGCAGAGTGATGGGGATGTGATGAGTGGCACAGCAGGATGAGGTTGAGTGTGGCTTTGCAGTAACGTTTCGTGATCCACTGAGATCATTGAAAGGTTTGCACCACTGCAGCCTGGTCCTCCTAATGACATCTCTGCTTGTGTCCTCCTGTGCAATGTGCAACAAAGCATATGGAAGGAGTCATGGGAGAGCCTGGGTGCAGCCCTGCACCTCTGTGCAGTGACTGTCAGTGTTTGCAGCACCTCAATGCTGTAGAACACTGACAGTACAACTGTCAAAATCAATTTGCATACGGCCCCTTTAAGGAAACCGGCTGATGACACGTCATCAAGTGACGTTATCAGACCCGCTTCCTTCAATTGGCCGGGAAATGCACTGGGCAGGCTGAACAAGCCCAATCAGGGTAAAATCATTCTACAGAGCGGGCTGGAGCCAGCAGCGAGGTCGGGACCCGCCACCGACCCCGGCCGCACCGGACCGGCCGAGGTCGGGGAAATCGCGGCCTGGAACTCTGATCAGTAAGCCATCACATTTTATTATTTTAAAATCTTTTCACGTTCATCTTTAGGGTCAAGAATTCAGTTAGCAATTTAATAATTGAATGAATGGTCCTGAAACAGAAACAAAATAAAAAAGTGTTTTACTAGACAAGTGTTATAGACAATCTTCCACTGTAAAACAAAACTGCATCATCCCCAAGCTTACTCTGACAGATAATCACTTCATGTGTTTAATAAGAACAGTAATTTTCATTTAAGTATGTAGTTCCATAGTCCATTCACATAATATGCAGCAGATTAATTGACCCATTTTTCCCCATTTCAAATAGTAATCTGCTGATAAATCAGCTAAATAGGTGAATTTAAAAACCACATTATTAACTAACCACTGGAGTCTGGGCAAAAGGGATATCATGATTACACGTTCCCTAAGCTATCTCCTATTGGCCTTGAATTTGCGGTCGGAGGCTTCCTGTGGGGAAATGCCTCCGATCTGCAGATAAAATGCCCGCGTACCTGGTGGTCCAGGAGGTACGGAGACTTGCGGTCCTGGGCCTCTCTGGGTACCCGTGGGTAGAGGCCTACGCTTGCGAACCGCCTGCACCCCTGGGATCATGTGGGCTGGCCCAACCAATAAAAGAAGGGAATCCCCATTCATGCTTATGAGAATTCCATATGTATGGAAACCCCATAAGCATGAATGGGAATACCCCAAAAATTACATCTACACATCAAATAAAAAAAAATTTTAATTACATATTTAAAATTAATTAAAATGCCATTTAATTAAATATTTAAAACAAAAATTTAATTTTTTGAAAAATAAATTTAAATGTTTTAAAGGGGCTAAAAATAAACTTACCTTATTGCACAGGTTTTTTGATGTATAAATGATTGAAAAAACATTTTTACATTTTTTTAAAAACTCTTACATTGGTAAAAGCAGGCCTTACGCCTGCTTTTACCAGGCGTAAGAATTTCACAGGCATTCGCTGGGCAGAATTTCCATCGTTGAGGATGGGGACATGTATGGAGCCTCCTCCTCTCGTTAGTTGCTTAACTGTCCACTACCATTCACGACTGAATATGGCAGGGTTGCAGAGCTTTGACCAAATCCGTTGGTTGTAGGATCGCTGAGCTCTGTCTATAGAATGCTGCTTTCGCTGTTTAGAATATATATGTAGCCCTGTGTTTTAGGTTCACCAAGTTGGAACCTCATTTTCAGGTATGCCTGGTGCTTTTTGGGTATTATAGGGTACAATGTTGTGCACAAGGTTCCAAATAGCAACAAGGGTGTAGGTGATGATCCTCTGGACCCGAGGAAACCGGTAGTTTTGCAGAATTGTCGTTGCTTTTTCTCATTGCAGCGGTTGGTCAGTGGTGAAAGTGATCAGGTTATTAGCCTTGTCGATAAATGTATCTGTGCCCTTGGTAATACATCTGGAGTCAGCAAACTGAATGACACTGCAGATGTCCCCAGTGTTAGCCTAGAAAGAGCTTGATGCTTAAAATATGCGACCACTCTGATTTTGATATCCACTGATTATATGTTGAGCAGAGAACTTTGCTAAATCCAAGGCTCATCTCTGTTGTTATTAACAGGTAGCTGCACCTGGTAGGGAAGACCCTCTGATTAGTGGGGCAGTTGGACTTGAAGGTATGTCACATGCCAAGTGGCATCACTAGCAGTCCTTTCCTACTCTTGCTGATCTGCACCTGCCAACTCCAGTGCCACTGGAGCTCTGAATGCAGACCCTGTAGTGGTGAAAAACCTAGAAACTGGAAAAAACATTTGCATTTACTGTCATTTAAATGGAGACTCCCCCTGCAGCCTCTCCATTAGCACCCGTTTCATCTGTAAGAGATAAACACATTACACTAGCAATGCATTCTGATAGCACAATGGAGTAAGTCCCTGTTAAGTACCTAAATCTGTTGGTTTAATTGCTGTATCACTTGATTTGACCACTTGGTTCTTGGGCTATGGTAACACGGTGGCATAGTGGTTAGCACTGGTGCCTCACAGCGCCAAGGACCCAGGTTCGAATCTGGCCTCGGGTGACTGTCTGTGTGGAGTTTGCACATTCTCCCCGTGTCTGCGTGGGTTTCCTCCGGGTGCTCCGGTTTCCTCCCACAGTCCAAAAATGTGCGGGTTAGGTTGATTTGGCTATGATAAATTGACCCTTAGTGTTAGGGGGGGATTAAATATGTGGGGTTACGGGGATAGGATGGGATATGTTAGGGGGAATTAAATATGTGGAGTTACGGGGACAGGGTGGGATATGTGTCGGTGCAGGCTCGATGGGGATTCTGTGTGAGAGAGTAGGGACAGGGTACTGGATTTGGATGATCAGCCATGATCGTATTGAATGGTGGAGCAGGCTCGACGGGCCGAATGGCCTACTCCTGCTCTATGTTTCTAATATACTTTTTGATGCGGAGATGCCGGTGTTGGACTGGGGTGGACAAAATTGAGAGGTCGCACAACACCAGGTTATAGTCCAACAGTTTTATTTTAAATCACAAGCTTTCGGAGTTACAACTCCTTCGTCGGGTGAAGTGAGGAGATACAGAATCGTCAAAGCATATATAGATAGAGAACAATGCATGTGTAACTTACAATTGCAGACAACTGAATTCAATCATCCTGACTGTTTATCTGCCGAGGTGTGATAAAGTTAATCAGGTCAGCCAGGAAGGTACCACATCAAAGACATAGCAAGATACAACTGAGACAATGAGGTGGAATCGCATGGGGTCTAACGTGTCAAAAGCTGCCGTCTGTATGTAAAACGATTAACTTTAAATTTTTTACTTTTTTACTGGGAATCACATCTGTGAACAAGCCAACAACAACAACAACATGACGTGATCCGGACTCGAGTCGTCGTTGGCTTGTTCACAGATGTGATTCCCAGTAAAAAAGTAAAAGTTTTAAAGTTAATCGTTTTACATACAGCTTTTGACACGTTAGACCCCATGCGATTCCACCTCATTGTCTCAGTTGTATCTTGCTATGTCTTTGATGTGGTACCTTCCTGGCTGACCTGATTACTTTATCAGCCCTCGGCAGATAAAGTAGTCAGGATGATTGAATTCAGTTGTCTGCAATTGTAAGTTACACATGCATTGTTCTCTATCTATATATGCTTTGACGATTCTGTATCTCCTCACTTCACCCGACGAAGGAGTTGTAACTCCGAAAGCTTGTGATTTAAAATAAAACTGTTGGACTATAACCTGGTGTTGTGCGACCTCTCAATATACTTTTTGCCAGGGAATGTGTGGTACTTGACCGCTTCTGACATTGCTGCTCCCCCTCACTCAATTGCTCCCAGCGTGAAGCTTTACAGCAGCAATTTCCAGGCTTTTGCGTTTCTAAGTAAGGTATATAGCATCTCCATGTGTAATAAAACACACTGAGCACAAGGTGGCAGAATTTTACTTGCCTATTAGTCAAATGAAAGCTATGTATTCTTTACATTTTACCTGAAGAATACATAAAGCAGAATTTGATTCCTTTTGCATTGCTACAAAACAGACAGCAGTATTATGTGTGGCAGCCAGTTAAAGATGTCTTCCCCTCCCGTTACTACCGATATACGTTGTTAGTACAATGTCATCTAGAAGAAGGCAGCAACCAACAAATCCATGTGGGACATAACGATCCAGGAGTGTAGCCCAGCTTTTTCTTATTTCAGTGGGATTCAACCTGGTGGCAATGAACAGACTACATAGATCTCTTCAGTTGTGCTGAATGGAGAAAGAAGTGTCTGTGAAAGGACACTAGTCCAGAGTAGCATTACCAATCTGTATGGAGACATATTTTCCTGGCATGTTATGAAGAAAGTTTTTGCACATAAAGCACCTCAGAAGTGCAGACAAATTACAACATAAATGGGCACATGGGAACATTTTTAATCAAGTTGCCTTGCCATGTAGTTTGTGTTTGAATGTGCAAAGTATTAAGAATAAAATTGGAGAACTAGAGGCACTAATTAGAATGAAGTGACATGATGTTACAACCTTGATGGAAACTTGGCTTTAGCCAGGCCCAATCTAACTAAGTATTCTCGGCCATAAAATTTTCAGGAGACAGAAGAAAAAAAGGAGAGAGTGTAACTTTATTAATAAAGGACATGACTACAACCATAAGAGAAAAGTTTTTATTGATGATAGTGCTTAAATGTAGTCTGTCTGGAGCGAGTTAAGAAATAATAAGGAAGCTGCCACCATACTGGGAGTACATTGTAGACCACCTAATAGTGAGAAAGAATTTAAAGATGATATTAGTAGACAATTTATAGAGGTTTACAATAGGTGTAATAATGGGGACTTTAGCTATCCTAAGATAGATAGGTTAGAGAGGATTCACTGTTACTCCAGCAGAATGAGCTCTGCCCACTCTTCACTTGTCCCTATCACTTCCGGAACTTTCCACAAGAAGTGACAGAAAGCATAGCATACGACTGCTCAAACACTATGCAAATGACAGAATTATTTTATTTGGGCCCTAGCTACTACTGAATGCCTGTGCATGGCTTGTATAAATGTTGCTTTAGGTGGCACAGGGTGGTTTAGAAATTAATAACCATGGAATTGATGGCAGGACAATCAATTGCTGAGGCCAAGGTGCTTTTTAAAAAACAAATGATGAAAATCTTTAATATCTCTGCCCAGCTCAGGAGGCCACTAACTATGCTACGCTGCAGCCTGGCACAGCACGCCTCTGCTTAATCAAACTGTACAGTGCTCTAGTCCGACCACACCTTGAGTACTGCATCCAGTTGTAGTCACTTAGACACCAGGAAGAGCTACGAGGCTGATTGCCAGCGTCAGGGGTCTGGGTTATAAAGAAAGACTGGAGAGCCTGGAAAGGCTGAGAGATCATCTTACAGAAGTACTTAAGATTCTTAAGGGTATGGAAAAGGTAAATCCAGAATGTTACTTTGAAGTCAATTGCAAGACAATGGGACAGAGATTCAAACTAAAAAAGGCAAATTTAAAACTGAAATATGCACCTGCCATTATAATGAGGTGACCTCCCCCTGATTGGGGGTGGAGGTGGGGGAAGAGGTCACCAATGAACACATCCCAGCACTTCCACTGAGATGCTTTGCCTGCAGATTTTCAGCCCCTGAATGTCAGCAGGCAGCTCAACCATGTGGGGAGTTGCATCTCAGGCAAGGTTGATCCCATCACCACTTAACATCTGCACATGGGGCCTTTCCAGCAGGGGTCACTGCATAGCAATCAGAGCCCTAACCTGAATTACTTTCCCCTAGCCCAGGAATGCTCAGGCCAATTATTGCATTTCTACTGCCATCTTCACTGAGTATAGCTAACACATCACAGATTGAGGATCAACAGATCTTGTTGGTCTGTTTGGTTCCGTTCTACATTAGAAAGTGCACTTACCAACTGAATTATTCAATAGGCTTGTCACTCTAACTTTTAACAAGCAGGATTTTTTTGTGCTAGCAAGTTACTCATTAGTGAATTGTAAAATGAACTAAAGGGAAACATGGGATAATTAAAACTAAAGTCTGCAGTCCAGCTGTATCCTCTTTATAAGAAATAACATTTCATTTTCTTTAGAAAAACATTCTTTCATAAATGAAAAATAGTATTTATTTCCAAATGGATGAAAAATCAGGCTGTTAGGATATTCCTATGAAATAAAAAACCTAAGCTAAAATTGGAGTTGCAAAATGAAAATCTACAAAAAGGTTATATAAGCAAGGCAAAAATGAAACAAGGCTGTAATTAGAAGATTAATGAGTAATTGAAACCTAAACCAGAAATTTTAAATTGAAACCAGTCTAGTGAATTATTCAGTGAAAAATTAAGATTATTTTGTTGCATCTTAATGATCTTTTAGAAGCACTTTACTTCTAATTGCTGTGTTTTCCCAAATAGCGATAATGATCATTTAACAAAAACAGTATGTCATATATGAAGTAAAGAGAATGAGAATTAGGTGTAAAATCTAATCTATATTCAGTAATACTGCATTTCCAGTGAGGAGCCGTGCTTGATGGGATGGTGGGTTGAAGAATTGGCTCCACAGCGTTGTAGCCATATCACCGATCTACGCTGCCATTGAGAGTGGCTTCTTGCTGGGAGTGCAGGATCACTGAATTTACCTTTTATATCATTAAGGCCAGTCTTCTCTGGTGGAAACTTATGCTCTATTAACAGAAAAATTGCAACATAAAGGTGCAGGTCCAAGCCCATAACATATAAGTGGTGATCTAGAATTATTTTTAATTCACAGAAGTCCTGCAAAACTTAATTTACAATGGCATTTAATATTTTTCTTTGAACCACAAGGCAATATTTTGTACTTCCATTGTATTCCTAATCATTGAATAGAGTTGACCCACGTGCATGACCATAGGAACGGCCGGCGCCAGCAACTCACCCTAAATATATAGATGAGGCCCGAGGATAAACTCCTGCCGATCCTCGGGGCTCTTGCTTCGGGCGTGTTCTGCCTCCATAAATGGACCCCGATGAAAATATACCCCTCAGCGTCTGGGTTGATGTTTGAGGTGAAGAGCCTTGGGCAGAACACAAGGCCGGAGAATGTGCCATTGGTGTTTGTCTGCCTGTTTTTCTTTTTCTGTGGCTGGTGAACCAACCTTGTATTATCAGCATTTTCTGTTTTAATTCCAGACATGATCTGCAGACTGCCTGTGTTTTCAATTTCTCACATCTGCTAATCTTTTCCTTGGGCGAGGCTCTCACTGCCATAGTTATTCACACATTCTTTGTTTCTGTAATGTCTAACTTTTTTTCAAATGCATCTTTCCATTGCCTGAGATAAAGGTCATCTCAGTCATCCAGCAATCTCCTATTTTATTTTAAAGCATGTTATAGATCATTCTACTGATGCTTCCTCTCTGTGACTCAGAGAGGCGTCTCAGCCACGACTCAGAGGTAGCCTCTAAGTCAAAAGGTTGTGGGTTCAAGTCCCACTCCATGGACTTGAGAAGAAAATCTAGACTGACACTTCAGTGCAGTACTGAGGAAGCGCTGCACTGTCGGAGGGGCCACCTTTCAGATGAGACGCTAAAGTAAGGCCCTGTCTGCCCTCTTAGGGGGACGTAAAAGATCCCATTCGGCTATTTCGCAGAAGAGCAGGGGAGTTCTCCCCATTGCCCTGGCCAACATTCGTCTCTCAAGCAACATCACTAAAACAGATTGGGGGCAAAATTCGATAGCCCCCAATAATGGGCGTGGGGATCGCAATGCGCGATTAACCCACGCCTGTTGCTTCCGATGCAGGCAGCATGCCAACTTTGTGCTGCATGATTGCAGCATGCAACCAGGGCTAACTGTGCTGTTGAGTGGCTGCACGCCTCAGCAGGGGGCCCAAGATTGTGCGAGGCTAGCAACACTTAAAGTCAGCCTGCACTTCTTAAAGGGGAGGTGCATTGCAGCTGGAGCAGGTGCTGGAACTGTTTGTGGAAGAGAGTTTGAGCAAGATAAGAGTGAATTATGGCGCAACAGGTAAGAGCGCATACTCCAAGGTACTGGAGGCCTTGGTGGAGAGAGGTCTTCTATCCACAGGGGACCAGGAGGCCCTTTAGACAAACTCTGCGAAGGCAATGGGAGCAGGTAGCCATGGCGGTCAATGCCAGGAGTCAAGGCCCGAGGACCTGGATCCAATGCCGCAAGATGTTGAATGACCTCACACGAGTGGTCAAGATCAGTGAATACATCTTCAAGTACCATATCCCACCAACTGCATCACTAGCCTCACACACTGCTCAATGCACCACACCCCACACCTACCAACAATCTCTAACAATCACGATTCATAGCTTCACCTCAACCTCACACACTTACCACTGTTGCAAGCCTCACATCCACATCTCACAGCTTGCACATACTGCCAGCTTTCAACCATGACAGGCACATCACCCAAACAGATTGAACCACACTCACTGACATACTTTCCTCTCTCTTGCAGGACAGGTTGGCGCATAACCACAGGCAGCAGGAGCTAACTGGCGGGGGATGGGCACGGCTGCATGTCTTTACCCCTATGGAGGAGACAGTGGTCGCCATCATTGGAGCGGCCATCACTCAGGCTGTGGCCACCCATGGGGTTAAAACCATCGAAGATGACGTTATCCTCATACCTAATTCTCCTTCTCACCTCCCTCTTCCGCCTCAATCCACAATCCCTTCTGATTTGAAAGCTGCAGATGGTGTAAGCATGCACCTCTTGCTTCCCCCCCCCCCCCCCATTCCATCACCTCAACCTTAACCTTGTGCCTTTCTCCTTTCAGATACCCAAGAACATCAACCTGGCCAGGCAGTGTTTGAAGAGCAACAGGTGAAAGAGCAGGAAGATAGTGATGAAGAAGAAACACCCTCACTCGATTTCATACTCGCAGCCACCAGCTGAAATACTGATACAGCAGGTAATTTAGAGGATAGTTTAGGGGTGGGATTTGCAGGGCAGGGGACGAGGGTAGCGCAGGTGCCAGCTCACCAGAGGGCGAGGTCGCACACGAGTTCTACTGCAGAGGACTCACATGAGCACTTCAATGGGGTGGGCTTCAGAAGAAGGGTGATGGGTATGCAGCATGAAAGCCTGCGAGCAATGTCAAGGAGCATGGAGGAGTCCGGCACCAACTTGGCACAGGGCTTTGTGCAGAGCTTGGAGCCCATCCTTTCCAACGTGGAAGTGGTGGCCAACTCCAGTCGCACACTTGCGGACTGAACCATGATGCAGCGTCTGATGGCCGATGTCTCAGCTTTCATTGCAGCACAAGCAGAAGCCACCCAACGTCTGGGTGCTGCAGTGGAAGCTCAGACTTCTGTCATGCAAGGTCAGCTTGCTGCCATGCAGGCCCAGACTGCTCTCATGCAAGCTCAGACTGCTGCCATCATGGCTGCGGATACCAGTGTTGAAAGGGGTTTGCAGGGTGTCACAGCAGTCCAGCAATCTGTCCTCCAACAGATTACTAGGATTGCTGAGGCGCCGCCCCAGGGGAGTGGCAGTGGTTCTGTGGAGCACGAACCTGCTGTCCTCTCTCAGTATGAAAGCATTTGTCCTCCCACCACTGCCACTCCGCAAGTGCCTTTGCTGTTGCCTGTCAGCCAGCCAGCCCAGACTGCTGCCGCGCATGCCGAGATGGTGCAGTCCGAAGCCGGGTCTTCCAGACCCAGAGCTGCTCGAGGTCGTCCTGCAAGGCCAGCTGCAGTCTCCCCCACTGAAATTCAGCAGCCTTCCAACAGCCATACTGCAGCCAATGGGGTAGCACTGTGTAGGACCATTAGGACAGGCAAAGGCACACGGAAGACAAGCACTAAGGGAATGCACAAGGGTGAATAGTTGATGTTTGTATGCAATACGGATGCTTTGATTTATAAATTTGTTTTGGAATGTTTATTTTGTGGTGGCTTTTATTTTTGCATTGTGGCCAAGCGGAAGCTGCGATGGTCAGTGACAGAGGGAAGGTAAGGGGTGAGTCTGTTGGTGAACGGGGAATTGGGGTTGCATTTACCGGTATCGCAGTTGGGTGAGTCATTCACGGACAGCCTGGCCAGAAAGGGGCTGCCTAGGTTGCCTCCTCCCTTCCTCCTCCTCCTCCTCTTCCACTTCCTGCTCCTCCTCCTGCTCCTCAGCTGGTTGCTGTATAGCTGGTGGCACGGGCCCTCATGATGGTGAGGTTGTGCAGCATGCAGCAGACCACCAGGAATCTTGACACACGTTCTGCTGAGTACTGCAAGGCTCCTCCAGAGCAGTCAAGGCAGCTGAAGCATTGTTTCAGCATGCCGATGGTGTACTCTATCACACTTCATGTGGCAGCATGGCTTTTGTTGTATGAATACTGGCCACGTGTGTGTGAGTTGCACACCCGAGTCATGAGCCATGTCATCAAAGGACAGCCTTTGTCTCCCAGTAGCCATCCTCTGGTTTGCTGTGGTGGCTTAAATGCAGCTGGCACAGCGGACTGCCGCAGAATGATGACATCATGACTGCTCCCAGGATACTGGGCATTGACCTGCATGATATGCTGCATATAGTTGTACACCAGTTGGACGTTGAGAGAGTGGAATTCCTTTTGGTTGCGGTACATCTCAGAGTTGGCATGCGGTGCCCGCATGCATTGCATGCTGATTGACGTTACGATCTGCCTGCTCTGCATACTTCCAGCGGGCACTCCCTGCATGCACGCTAACGCCCTCACCAAGATGACGTCCAGTGCAGCTCACACCAGAAGTATGTGCACACACCGCAGACATCATTTTGGAACCAAAACAGCACTCCTAGCACCCAAACAATGGGCGCTACGGAGCCGAATTTTGCGTCCAATAACTGGTCTTTATCACACGGCTGTTTGAGGGACCTTGCTGCGCGCAAATTGGATGCCGCATTTCCTACATTACAACAGTAACTACATTTTTAAAGGTACGTAATTGATCGAAAAGCAAGTTGGGGTGTCCTGAGGTCATGATAGGTGCTACATAATTGCAAGTCTTTGTGTGTTTGATTTTCCTCCCCTGCTCTTTTTTCCAATTCTGTTCGTGTTTGTTCATCTTTTATTTTTCAGGGCAGGGCCTGAAATGTTGATTTCTCTGTTCTCTCCACAAATGCTGACTGACCTGCTCTGTGTTTCCAGCATTTTCTAATTTGTTTTTGTAATATCTTTCTATGTTTCCGCTTCTATATAATTAACCTGCTTATGAATAAATTTGACAAACATGGAAAACTGACATGACAAAGCCCCTTTCACCACCTCAACAGTCATAAAATCAAGAAAACCCCAACTCTTACACAATTATCTGTGATTCTACACACACATTTCCTCTGAAGATCTGATTCCTCAGGCAGTCAAAATAGCAACATGGAACATTAGGAACAGGAATAGGCCATTCAGCCCCTTGAGCCTGCTCTACTTTTCAATTAGATCATGGCTGATCTGTACTTCAACTCCATTTACCCGCCTTTGCTCCATATCCCTTGATACCCTAACCTGACAAAAATCTCTCTATCTAAAAACCGATCTAAAATTGTTACAGTTGTTAAACATGAGACAACTACTTTCTCTTCCTTTTGAAATGTCCTCCAGTGTAAACTTACATAAATTAACTTTTCAAAGACATGAAGTAATTTCTGATGCAATTAACCTATGGACACAGTCAATGACATCACATCAGGGAAAAGGCTAGGCCAGCTGGCCCACATGGAAAATGGATATGTCTAGACAGTTTTGGAGATTGTTTTTCTCCCACGCAAACAAAAATGAGTAGAAATTCCTTTATTCGGGGTGGGTGAGGGGGAGAGCTGGGGCCCACTTATGGCAGGGGGCATGATTCGGGGCAGAACTAGGATCTGCTGGTTTCCACCCCATGATAAACAAGGTTAAATATTTTGCTGGGAGAAAGGAAGGTGCTTTTTGGCCTGCCCCTATCATGTTAGAGAGCAACTTGGGGGTGGGGGGGGGGGGTTCTGCCCAGCTCACCCCTGATAGGCCCAGAAGGAAATAACAAGTGTAGGTTCTGTTGTGTACCTAATGAAAGCCCCAAGAGGAAAAGGAAACAAAGTTGGCCTTCTGCCCCCTGAGGGGAATTTAAAACATTTTATGGGCAATTTTCTTCAGTCTGATTCAGGCCCAGGGTGCCCATTCTCAGAATGACAGGGTGCTGCTCCAGGTTCTGCCTCCTCAGCAGGGTGTTACCTCTGTTGTTCTACAGTAGGTGTGGGATTTGCACAGGGTCAATGGCATGTCAGAGCAGTGGGCGGAAGCTCACAGGTTCGCAGGATTTCTATCCCAAGAACTCTTTTAAGAGCATAGCTATCCAAAGTCAGTCCTTGAATCACATTGGCAAAATAGGGGTAGAATTTCCACGGGGCTTCTCCTGAACATCCGCCATAACTTTGGCGAAAGATTGGTGGCTACCTGGAGAAACAGCATTAATGGCAGCGTATTGAACATAAGAACATAAGAATTAGGAGCAGGAGTAGGCCATACGGCCCCTTGAGCCTGCTCCGCCATTCAATAAGAACATAGCTGATCTTCGACCTCAACTCCACTTTCCTGCCCGATCCCCGTATTCCTTGATTCTCCTAGAGTGCAAAAACCTAACTATCTCAGCCTTGAATATACTCAGCATCCACAGCCCTTTGGGGTAGAGAATTCCAAAGATTCACAACCCTTGGAGTGAAGAAATTTCTACGACCCCTTATCCAGAGACTATGCCCCCTAGTTCTAGACTCTCCAGCCTGGGGAAAACAACCTCTCAGCAGCTACCCTGTCAATCCACCACAATAGTGTGTTTTTGCTTTACAATTGCTAGCTGTCATTTAAATTTATCAGCTTCAATTTAAAATTAAACCCATAGGGGGTGAATTTCTGTGGGGATTCTCCCATTCAGCCACCATAACATCAGTGGATGAGCCGCGGAAATTCCAGAAAAACGGCATAAACAGTGATACAACGCCATTTGCGCCCACAGTATATTAATTTATAGCCTTGACAGCTTGGCTTAATTGGTAAAGAATGAAAGAAAGACTTGCATTTATATAGCGCCTTTCACGACCACCGGATGTCCCAAAGCGCTTTACAGCCAATGAAGTACTTTCGAAGTGTAGTCACTGTTGTAATGTAGGAAACGCAGCAGCCAATTTGCGCACAGCAAGCTCCCACAAACAGCAATGTGATAATAACCAGATAATCTGTTTTTGTGATGTTGATTGAGGGACAAATATTGGCCAGGACACCGCGGATAGCTCCCCTGCTCTTCTTTGAAATAGTGCCATGGGATCTTTTATGTCTACCTGAGAGAGCAGGCCTCAGTTTAACGTCTCATTCAAAAGATGGCACCTCCAACAGTGCAGCACTCCCTCAGTACTGCACTGGAGTGTCAGTCTAGATTTTTGCACTCCAGTCTCTAGACTTAGAACCCACAATCTTCTGACCCAGAGGCACAAGTGCTACCAACTGAGCCACGGCTGACTCCAATAGTCTTGCCTCTGAGTCAGAGCATATAATCTAGGCTGGCACTTGCGTGCAATACTCGGGGAGTGCTGCATTGTTGGAGGTACTGTTTTTTAGATAAGGGATTAAACCAAGATCCTGCCTGCCAGCTCAGGTGAATGAAAGATCCCTTGACCAAAATTCCTCCTTTAACCAACATAACCAAAAGAAATTATCTGATCATAGATATTGGGCCTCAGGCCTCATTATAATAAGGATTTCCTTCCCTGAACATTAGTGAACCAGATGGGTTTTTACAACAATCATGGTTTTATTTAATTAACTGAATTTAAATTCACCGGCCGCCATGGATCATTAGTCCAGGCCTCAGGATTACTAGTCTAGTAACATAACGACTATGCTACCATTCCCGGTAATAAATAGGATTAGCAGAACTGTGTCTTAGGAAGGTCTATGTTTTATGCCACAGGCTCCGAATAGACATCGCTCTCTACAAAGGGGGAAAAATTCAGTGGCGCCCCCTTTGGGGTACTAACTTCACCGGGATGCTACTTTGAGCGCCCCAAAAAAGTTAGCGCCCCTGCGCCGTAAATTCAGTGGTAGCACCCCAAGCAGGAAGCGGGGCGCTAGTGGAAGCGCTCCCCCTCCTTCCTGGGGCGCTACAAGTGAATATCGCGGTGCTATGTGCAACAGTGCCACATGCGTCGGCATGTAGTGCCGTGGTATTGCAGGCCTCCCTCCCATGATTAAAGGGAAGGGGCCTAGTGCTGCGGGGCACTGCACACAGCGATGATGTCATTGCCAGAGGTGCAGCGCCGCGGGGCGCTACTGGCTTCCGCCGCTAACCTCCCGCTCAATTTCGCAGGAGGCATTAGCGGCGCCGCGCACGGGTGCTAGGGGCTTTGCGCCCCGTTAGCGCCCTCCAGGAGGCGCAAAACAACCTAATTTTTCCCCCAAAGTCTCTTGGTCTATCTCTTATTTTTCTCTGTCTCTGTCCTTATCTGTGTCTCTAGCTATGTTTTTATCTGTCTCTCTGGGAAGCAGTTTAAATGTAATTGAAGCAGATGTCAGCAGAAAAAGTAATAAAGATGCAACATGGGGCACTGTGCAGGAGATAATAAAGGAAAGATCATATGACAGAATGAACTGTACTCTTAAAGGGACCCACAGGTTGAAAATACCCCCTTTTTAATTTTTACTTTTGATGCAGAATGAATAAAACATGATGCGTTGTCATTTTCGACCTCAATGCTGGAGCTAACTCCCTCTCTTAACCTCGCACAGCCGAACATGCATTCAGCAGCAGCAATGACCTCCACCAGCGCTATTTAAAGGGATCATCACCTAATTAAATGTTAGTTGGTGATTGATTTCTACTGGCAGTTGCTGAGTTTGTAGAAGTGTTTAGTGCTTTCTAGACTTCTTTAAAGTTGCCTAAAGTCTACAAGGAGTGGTGTGGCAGGTGCTCAAGGACTTGATACTGATTGCAAGGGGTCTGCTCAGACCTGTTGCTCCCAAATTTGGGTGCAGTAGTATTTCTCCTCATAGGACAATCCATCCATCCCAGGAATCAGTCTGGTGAACCAAAATGATTCTACATCTTGTTTTTCTGAGCTAAGATCCTTTCTCTCTACTGTCTTTATCCCATCCTTTATTATCAGGGCTACCCCTCCTCTTCCATTCTGCCTATCTCTTCTAAAAGTTAAGTATCCTGGAATATTTATTTCCCAACCTTGGTCACTCTGCAACCAATTCTCCGTAATGGCTATTAGATCAAACTCATTGATTTCTATCTGTGCTATTAATTCATCTATTTTGTTGTGAATGCTTCGCGCATTCAGATATAGTGCCTTTGGCTTTAATGTTTTTCTATTTTTCCCTGATGTCACCTTAGTCACTGATGCCCTATTACCTTTATTAATCTCTCTGTCGCTTCCTGACCCACTCTGCTTATTTTTACCCAAATCACTACTCTACTCTACAGCCTTACTTCTCTTACTGTGTTTGCATTTACCCTTTCCTGAATCTTCCCCCCACCCCCCCCCCCCCACCCCCGCTTCATTAGTTTAAAGCCCTATCTACTGCCCTTGTTATTCGATTTGCCAGGACACTAATCCCAGACGGTTTAAGTGGAGCCCGTCCCAACGGAACAGCTCCCTCTTTCCCCAGTACTGGTGCCAGTGCCCCATGAAGTGAAACCCCTGTCTCCCAACCACTCTTTCAGCCATGCACTTAACCTTCTAATCTACTTGTCCCTATGCCAATTTGCGCATGGCTCAGGTAATAATCCAGAGATTCTGCATTTTAATTTTGATCCTAGCTCCTTAAACTCCTACGGGGACCATGATAACTGGATCCTCCCCCTCCCACTCCAAGTTCTTCTCCAGCCGTGAGGAGATATCCATAACCCTGGCACCCGGCAGGCAACAGAGCCTTCTGAAATCCCAGTAGCGGCAGCAGAGAACAGTATCTATCCCCCGACTATACTGTCCCCTACCACTGCAACATTCCTTTTCACTCCCCCCACTTGAATGGCCTCCTGTACCACGATGCTGTGGTCAGTTTGCTCATACACCCTGCCAACTTTGCCCTCATCCACACAGGCAGCAAGAAGCTTTTATCTGTTGGATAAGGGCAAAGGCTGAGGCTCCTCCAGCACTGTACCTGGGGTCCCCTTACTTGCCTGAGTTGCAGTCACACCCTCCTGTCCCTGACCACTAAACCGACCTGTACCACTACCTAACCTAAGGGATGTGACTGTCTCCTGGATCAAAGTGTCCAGATAACTCTCCCCCTCCCTGATGCCCTACAATGTCTGCATCTCGGACTCCAGCTCAACAACTCTGATACTTAAAGGGGAGGTGCATTGATGCAACAGCACCTCATTGTCATTACATTTGGAACTCCACCTGGCTGCAGATGCTACTACAAAGAAATGGCTGCGCCTCAGCACAGGGAGAGAGCAAGGAGATTTTCAGACGCAGCTCTAGAGGTACTGGCGGTGGCCAGGGAGAGGAGGCGGGCTGTCCTCTTCCTGCAAGCCAGCAAGAAGCCATCAGTCCGTATATCCAGAGGCTGTGGCAGGAGATAGCTGATTATATGACAGCCACCAGTGTCGTCCCCAGGTCCTCCATAAAATGCTGCAAGAAGTTTAATGACCTCACACGGCAGGTCAAGGAGAGTGAAGGCTTCAGCAAATGCCATATCACACCATCTGCACCACAAGCCTCACACACTGCTCAATGCACCACAGCCCCAGCACTCATCTATCAACAATCTCTACCTTTCACCACTCAGACCTCACAATCATAGCTTCACTTCATTCTCACAACCTTACCACTGCTGCAACACTCACACCCACATCTCACACCTTGCAGACATTGACAGCTATTCAACTATGGCAGGCACATCACCCAAACACATTGCACCACACTCACTCACACACTTCACTTTCTTTTGCAGGCCAAGGTGGCGCATAATTACCGGGAGCAGCAGCAGGCTGCCATACAGGACCTGAGTCAACTGGAGGATTGCGTGCTGGACATCATTGGACGGGGTCTCACGGAGGCTGTGGCAATGGATGAGGTTGAAGCCCTTGGGGACAACAGTGGTGTGCTCATTCCTAATCCTTCTTCTCACATCCCACTTCCCCTTGATCCCACAATCTCTTCTCACTTTCAAGCTGCTGATGCTGTATGCCTCCATATCTTGCTTTCCCCCCTCCCCTCAGCATAACCCAACTCTTGTGCGTTTCTGCTTTCAGATAAGCAAGGCCAAGCAGGAGCCCAGCCTGTCCCCGAGGCAATGGAGGAGAGCGAGGGGGGAGAAGAAGACGACACAGCGTCACTGCATCTGTCACTGCAGACACAAGCTCAGAAACTGGCACTGTGCATAATTTAGAGGATAGTGTAGAAGCGGGATCTGCACAGGGTGAGGCACTGGGCTCGAGTGGGCTGCAGCAAGGCCAGGGGCAAAGGGTAGCTTGGGGGCCAGCACCCCGGAGGGTGAGTTCGCATGCAAGTTCTACTGTACATGACTCAGATGAGGACCTCAATGGGGTGGCCTTCAGAAGAAGGGTGATGGGCATGCACAGCGAATTGCTAGGTGCAATGGCTAGCCTGCCAGAGAGCCTCTTGGCAATGTCAAGGAGCATGGAGGAGTCCACCTCCAACATCGGCCGGGGCTTTGTGCAGAGCTTGGAGTCCATGATTTCCAGGCTCGAAATGATGGAAAACTCCCGGAGAGACCGTGTCGACCCAGACACGATGCTGCGTGTGATGTGCAATGTCGCAGCTGCCATTGCAGCACAGGTGGAAGCAACCCAACGTCTTAGTCCTGCAGGGTCAGTTTGCTGCCACACAAGATCAGACTGCTGCCATCATGGCTGGGTTTACAACTGTTGATCAGGGTTTGCAGGGTGTCGCAGCAGGCCAGTATTCTGTCCTCCAACAGATTGCTAGGAATGCTGAGGCGCCGCCTGGGGGGGGAGTGTCAGTGGGTCTGTGGAGCAAGAACCTGCTGTCCTCTCTCAGGATGACAGTATTCCTAGTCCCACAACTGCCACTCCGCCATTGCCCTTGCCACTGCCTGTCAGCCAGCCAGCCCAGACTGCTGCTGCCCATGCCAAGATGGTGCAGTCCACAGCCGGGCCTTCTAGGTCTAGAGCTGCTCGAGGTCATCCTGCAAGGCTATCTGTCGTCTCCCCCACGGAAAGTCAGCAGCCTTCCACCAGCCATGCTGCAGTCACTGCGGGAGCACTTCATAGGAGCACTAGATTAGGAAAGGGCACTCGAACGATAGGCACTAAGGGATTACACAAGGGTGATTAGTTGATATAGAATGTGTAAATTGATTATTGATAAATTTAATAATTTTGATTGGAATCGTTTGTGGTGGCTCTCATTTCAGCTTTGTGCCCAGGAGGACGCTGTGATATTCTGTGACAGAGAATGGCATGACTGGGATATGATTGATGGGAATGTGGTGCGCAACAGGGATCTGGGGTTTCATTCACTTGAATCGGAGTCTGATGAGGCGTTCATGGACAGCTCATGCTGAAGGGGGATATGCTGCCTGACTCCTCCCTTCCTCCTCGTCCTCCTCCTCTTCCTCCTTGTCCTGCTCCTCTCCCTCGTCCTGTTCCTGAAGTGGTCCCGCAATCTCTGCTGACAAGAGCTGCGCCCTCATGATGGCCAAGTTGTGAAGCATGATGCAGACACCTGTTCCCCCGAGTACTGGAGGGTTCCTCCCAAGCAGTCAAAGCAGCAGAACCATTGCTTCAGCAGCCTGATGGTCTGCTCGGTGATGTTCCTGGTAGCAGCATGGCTCTCATTATGTAAGTGCTGGTCACGAGTGGTGGGGTTGCGGAGGGGAGCCATCAGCCAGGTGCAAAGCAGATAGCCCTTGTCTCTGAGCAGCCACCCTCGGGTTTGACGTGGTGGAAAGATTGCTGGCACACTGGACTGACGCAGGATGAAGGCATCATGGCTGCTGCCAGAATTGACCATCAGGAAGCGCTGGGCGTGGTCACACAACTGCACATTAAGTGAATGGTAGCCTTTACGGTTATGGAAGATCTCAGAATTGTTATGCCCGCAAAGCCATGAGATGGCGCCCTGCACCATGGGGAAGCCCGCTGTCCTGGCAAAGTCACATGCATGCTTGTCACAAAATCACAGAATCCCCACAATGCAGATAGAGGCCATTTCGGCCCATCGAGCCTGCACGGACACATATCCCACCCTATCCCCGTAACCCCACGTATTTAATCCCCCTAACACTAAGGGTCAATTTATCATAGCCAAATCAACCTAACCCGCACATCTTTGGACTGTGGGAGGAAACCAGAGCACCCGGAGGAAACCCACGCAGACACGGGGAGAATGTGTTGTCCTGCTTCTCTCTGCTCAAAGAAAAGAAAACGGGCGCCGGTTAATCACGCATCGCAATCTCCACGCCCTTTTTCAGGTGCTATCGAATTTTTAGCCTGATTACTTTTATTACCATGAATTAAATTTCGGAATGCTCAATTTACCTGTCAATACAGCACAGAAGCAAATAAATAAAACTCCGCCATATAAATGTTGCATTAGAACTTGTTTGTGCTTCTTCGGATACTCAACTACCACTAAATCATCCCCTTGCAATATTTCAAAACTTATCAAGCATGAAGTTTTTTTAGATTGATACCAGGGATGAGGGTCTTCAGCTATGTGGAGAGACTAGTGAAGCTAGGATTATTTTCCTTAGAGCAGAGAAAGTTAAAGGGAGATTTGATAGAGGTGTTCAAAATTATGAAGGGTTTTGATAGAATAAATAAGAAGAAACTGTTTCCACTGGCAGGAGGGTCGTTAACCAGAGGACACAGATGTTCATGTGCAGCAAGTTGTCATGATCTGGAATTCACTGCATGAAAGGGTTGGAGTAAGCAGATTCAATAATAACTTTCAAAAGGGAATTATATATATATATTTGAAAAGGAACAATTTGCAGGGCTATGGAGAAAGAGCAGGGGAGTGGGACTAATTGGATAGCTCTTTCAAAGAGCCGGCACAGGCATGATGGGCCGAATGGCCTCCTTCTGTGCTGTAAGATTCTAGGGGGGCAAAATTGGGTCGTGCCCCCTTTGGGGCACTAACTTCGCCGGGGTGCTACTTTCAGCACCCTGAAAAATTAGCGCCCCCGCGCCCGAAAATCACTGGTAGCGCCCCAAGAGGGAGGCGGGGCGCTACTGGAAGCGCCCCGCCTCCCTCTTGGGGCGCTGCAAGTGAATATCACGCTGCTATGTGGCACGTCGCACTGCGGTACTGCAGGCCTTCCTCCCCTTATTAAAGGGGAGGGGCCTTGCGCAGCGCGACCCGGTGCCCAGCTGGGCCACTAGGGATCGGAGTGCCGGCAAAAGAGCCCGGCACTCAAGAGGCGTGCCGAGCTCATGGAGCGCAGCTGGCACCCCGTTGGGGGGGGGCTTCACAGGAGGCCAGAGACATCAACGGAGGGCAGGTGCTGGCAGGTGGCCAGTAACAAAAATGGGCGCCCGGCGCTACCCCTTTAATTTGCGCCGCCCCAGCCGCAGGTAGGCCCCCTTGACCCTGTCGGACATAATGTCCAGCGGTAAGTCAGGGGGCGCTACCGAAGATCACGGCCGGGGCGTTGCGCACGGCGATGGCACCATCGCCGGAGGCGCAGCGCTACAGGGCGCTAATGGTTATCGCCGCCGCTAACCTCCTGCTGAATTTCGCGGGAGGCGATAGCGGCGCCACGCCCGGGCGCTAGTTGCTTTGCACCCCGTTAGTGCTCTCTCAGGGCGCTAACGGGAGGCGCAAATCAACCGAATTTTCCCCTCTATGATTCTAAGTTAATTATCAACAACAACTTGCATTTCTGTTGGCGCTTTTAATGTAGGAAAACATTCCAAGGCGCTTCACAGGAGTGTAAACAGAAAAAAATTGACACCGAGCCAAAGAAGAAGATATTAGGACAGTGGCCAACGCTTGGCTAATGATGTAGGTTTTAAGGAGGGTCTTAAATAGAGGAGAGAGAGGTGAAAAACAGGAGAGGTATATGGAGGGAATTCCAGAGCTTGGGGCCTATACAGCTGAAGGCACGGCCACCAATGCAACAGTAATTCATTAAGATGACCAAAAATGTAAGTAAATGCAGTAATTTAATTGAATAAACTGGCCTACAAATCTTCATCTATTTACCATACTGTTAAGTTATTTTTAACTTGTTCCACCCTCTTCTTTTCAAGCCCATCCATGCAACATAGCATTCCACAGCTAGGAGTGTGGGCAGGGAATCCACTCCCTATACTTTTGTAAGGTAGATCTTGAGCTGGCTAAAAGGATGTGAGTGAGAGTGCCCTTGAGTGATATGCTGTCTGTTTTCATTTTTCCTCCATCCCTGTGAAGAATTGCATAGCATCTGCTTAAACAGCTCCCCCTTCCCTGTCCTCTTATGATTGGTCCAGGTTCAGGAGTTCACTATGTTGCACTTGTGGCCATTACCATACCCTTTCATTTCTATTGTACAGCCCTGTGTATAATATCCCAGGGTTGCCTGAATGGGAGGTGCAGCACACTGGAATTATGTGTGGAGACCGTTAATGCCAGGTCTCGCTGCCGTTGGACTATCCACGAGCTACCTGTTCTTATTTGAGAAGCCCTCCGCAGCACTGCACCTGAGGGAAACGCAAGTATTCAAATGGATCAGTTTTGTCTAGTTTATGACATCAGAGCAACCAACAACCTGATTTCCTGTCCCAGCACTGGTCCCAGCTCAATGTGCCAGTTGCCCACATACAAAAGGGACACTAGCAAAAAAACAAAGAGCTTTTTGAACGCACTGAGGCATGAGTCAGCAAGATCGCTGTTACTGAGATAATTCCATTGCTTTGTTGCTATTTTAGACATTAAAGGAATAGTGGCCTAGAAATTCGATTGCGTTCGAAAATGATCTCCATGCTCTGCGGCATGTGCGCAAGTACACTGGCAGGCTGCCCAATGCACCGAGCTTTTCCTGGTGTATGCCCATCGGGCTTCTTTGGTAGATTGGGGCCTCAAACGCAGCATCTGAGTCTTCTGCAGCAGAGTTAGTATGTGATCTTGCCTTCTGACAAAATGGTACCTGTGACATCCTATCCTCCAGTAACATGGAGAGAGTCGTCAGCTCCATAAACACAACAGTAGCGGCCACCATGTTAGAGCCACTGCTGACAGCTCTGACAGCTTCCATGGCCGTTCACACTGTTGCCGTGGAAGTTCAGACGGCTGGCATCTTTGCTCTGGGGGCCAGTGTTGACAGGGCCTTCCAGAGCGTCATATCACTCCTGTACTCTGTTCTCTGTTCATGTGGGCCTGTGAGCTCCCATGGAGAAATGCCCCTTCTAATGTCAACATAGTGGTATATAATTCTGCAAAATAAATGCTAGGTTCCCTGCAACTCACATGTTGCCTCTCTCCTCAGACAATCCTCCATTACAATCTTCTTGGAAGAAGGACAAGAATGCAAGGACTGCATGCTAGAGGACTGTGGCGACCCACTGTTGCCATGGTTACTGATAGCCTGCAGGCTCCATCTAATGATGCAGAGCAGAGGTAAAATGAACCTCATGATTCCACTGGAGTGATCATTGAGTACAACAGTATTAGCATTCTGAAGCAGAAGTCTTGATGCCCATAATGTTCTGGGGTTGTCCTGCAATAGATATTTTCCAGGGAAGGAATCCAGGATCATAGAGGCCTGTTGTTTGCTGCACAACCTAGGCATTGACAGGGACAGCCACCTTTAGTGAGCAGAACAGCAGCAGGAGGTTTCAGCAAATGAAGAAGATAAGGCTCCAGACAGATCACAGAGCAGTCAGGCTGTTACTGGCCAAAGCATCAAGAAAATTTCATCCTGGAAACCTGATCATGTCCTCCAGTAAGAATCTTACATTTCCATCCCTCCCTCTTGACTATACTCTGGACTAAAGACATGACTGAAAAACCTACCCTGAATTCATCAACAGTGCCTCTCATCATCATTCTGCCTGCTACAAAACCTCAACTCTTGGTAAAATGAAAAGAGCTTTGCACAAAGCGTAATCTGCAGCCAACACACTTATTGAACAGACATCTAATTGTGACTGTCAGCCTAATACATTCCACCATGGTACTTCCCCTTTCTAACAGTGGCTGTCTTTTGTGCACAGTTAACTAATGGGGTAGTTCGTCAAAGTAGTTCCCCGAGGCATGAACAAGGCAGGAGGATGGCAGCTGTGTATCACTGCCGGGCTCTGAGACTCGATCTCTGTGACCTCACACACCAGATAGGTCAGCTTCAGGCTGCAGCTTAGCTGTTGCTGCAGGGACAGCCTGGTCTTCCTGCTTTCAGGCTCATGTGCAGTCGAGGTTGGGAAACTGATAACAATGTGAAACCTTCCAGAAAGACAGTTCCAACATCCAGAGTCTCTTATAGCCTTTCTCTTCTTCCAGCCTCTCTACCACCTGTAGGTCTGAGGACTGGATTTTCAGGGTGCATGGAGGGTACTATGTACCTCCCTCGATTGAGCTACCTCTTTAATGAGGCTGTCCACGCAGGTTGCTACAATGCAGCCGACTACCTGTATGTATTGCAGCAGTCTGAGCACTCGCGAGAGAAGCTAAGACTAGCAACTGGGCTTCAGCTGTGATAGGTTGTGTAGGAGGAGGCCCTGGAGCTGCCAAGCACTCCAATGCTGTCAGCATGCTTTCAATACTATACAGCAGCACCTCACACGTGCGGGGTGTGGACTCCTCCACACTTGTCATGGTGTGGAAAGTGCTAGGGGGCTAAACTTGATAAGGCCCGAAAACAGGCGCGGTGAGCACGATGCGCATTCTGCCAGCGCCTTTTGAAAGTAATGCAGGCAGCATGCAAAATTCGCGCTGCCTGCCTGGTTGGTTCAGCGCTCAGAAGGGGGCCCAATTTCATGGGAAGTGTGATCTTTATTTAAAGGCTGCCTGCAGAGTGAAACGCTGTCAGCACTTCTTAAAGGGGAGGTGCTTTCTGAAAGAAGCACCTCATTGTTAGTGTAGCTAAGGAAAGGGTAGGTACCAATGCTGCAACAGGGCAGAGAAAGGGCACCTCGGTTCTCGGACACAGCACAGGAGGCCTTGGTGCAGGGGGTCGAAAGGAGGAGACAGGTCCGGGCCAGGAGGCTCTCCAGACAGAAGGCAGTGGGAACAGATTGCTGAAGCCGTCAGTGCCACCAGTCTTTACCCCAGGACCTGGCTCCAGTGCCCATCGTGGCTGGGTTTACAAGTGTGGAAAGGGGCTTGCAGGGTGTCACAGCAGTCCAGCAATCTGTCCTCCAACAGATTACTAGGATTGCTGAGGCACTGCCTAGGGGAGTGGCAGTGGCTCCGTGGAGCTCGAATTTTTTTTATTTTTTTTAAAAACACAAGAACACAAATTGACAGGATATGCAGCCAGCAGGTGGTTTGACACGCTGGACCCCCTGGGACACATCTCATTGTCTTGGCTGTGCTCTTTGTTGTAGCGAATAATGTGAATAGATTTTGTCTGGGTTTAAATTGTGAATTCTGGGAGATTCTCTCATTGCTAACTTACCTGACAAAGGAGCGATAGCTCCGAAAGCTTGTAAAATTAAATAAATCTGTTGGACTATAACCTGGTGTTGTGCGACTTCTCATTTTTGTCTCTCTCAGAATGACTGCATTCATACTCCCACCACTGCCATTCCGCCAGTGCCCTTGCTGTTGCCTGTCAGCTAGCCAGTCAAGACTGCTGCCGCCCATGCTGAGGTGGTGAGGTCTACAGCCAGGCCTTCTAGGCCCAAACCAATGGAGATCTGGGGTTTCATTCAGGGGAACCGGAGTCTGATGATGGACTCACAGACAGCCTGTCAAGAACGGGGATTTGCAGGTTGCCTCCTCCCTTCCCCCTCCTTCTTCTCCTCCCCCTCGTTCTCCTCCTCCCCTCCATCTCCTCATCCTCCTCCTGAGGCGATCACGGAACCTGTGGAGGCACGGGCTGCGCCTTCATGATGGCCAAGTTGTGGAGGATGCAGCAGACCACACAAATTGGGACACCCGCGCCGGTGATTACTGGATGGCTCCTCCTGAGCGGTCAAGGTAGCGGAACTGTTGCTTGAGTACCCCAATGGTCTGCTCGATGACGTTCCTCATGGCAGCATGGCTCTCTATATGAGTGCTGGCCACAAGTGGTGAGATTGCAGAGGGGAGTCATCAGCCAGGTGTAGAGTGGATAGCCCTTGTCACCTAGCAGCCACCCTCGGGTTCAACATGTTGGCTGGAAGATTACTGGCACAGCGGACTGGCACAGGTTAGATAATGGTACAGATCTGGTTAGTGTTGAGGGACAGGAGGGTGTGACTGCAACTCAGGCAGGTAAGGGGACACCAGGTGCAGTGCTGGAGGAGCCTCAGCCTTTGCCCTTGTCCAACAGATATGAGGTTCTTGCTGCCTGTGTGTTGAGCGAAAAGCCTGTAGGATGGAGGAGCAAGCTGACCATAGCACCATGGTGCAGGAGGCCATTCAAGTGGGGGGAGTGAAAGGGAATGTAGTTGTGGTAGGGTACAGTATAGTCGGGGGATAGATACTATTCTCTGCAGCCGCGACCGAGAGTTCCGAAGGTTGTGTTGCCTGGGTTAAAGAGATCTCCTCGTGGCTGGAAGAGAACGTGGAGTGGGAAGGGGAGGATCCAGTTGTTGTGGACCACGTCGTAACCAACGACATAGGTAGAACTAGGAATGAGGTTCTGCTGAGGGTGTTTGAGGAGCTAGGATCCAAATTAAAAAGCAGAACCTCAAAGGTAATAATCTCTGGATTGTTACCTGAGCCACGCACAAATTGGCATAGGGACAAACAGATTAGAGGTTTAAATGCGTGGCTCAAAGTGTGGTGTGGGAGGAAGGGGTTTCAGTTCATGGGGCACTGGCACCAGTACTGGGGAAAGAGGGAGCTGTTCCGTTGGGACCAGTGTCCTGGTGAACCGAATAACTAGGGCAGTAGACAGAGTTTTAAACTAATGAAGGGGTGGGTGGGTGGGGGGAGGATTCAGGAAAGAGTAAATTTAAAAGCAGCGAGAGAAATGTCAAGGGGGAGAAATTCGGTATCGCCCCGTTTGGGGCGCAATTATCGGCCGGGCGCAAAGTTTAGCGCCTAGCGCTAATTATCGCCTCCAACTGCAAACTTGGCTTATATTGCCCCCGGAGATGATTGGAGCGCTAAATCAGGCACTACACACCTCTCTTAAGGCACTAACGCCGAGGAGCGAGGCGCTACCTCAGAGCGCTGGCGAAGCTCATGTGATGTCAGTCAGCAATGGAACACAGACACACTGGCGCCGGCCAGTTCTTAAACGGGAGGGTCGATCTTGCTCTCCATCCACACCCTGCTCATTGCAGCCTTGAATCTCGGCCTGGAGAGACCTGTACATCAAATCTGCTGGAAAGAACAATGGAGAGGCCCAGGGAAAGAGCTCAGAGTGCAGCCCCCAAAGTCTCTTCTAAATCAATGCAAGGAAGGTCAAATCAAAATGAACCTGCAAAGTGCTGCTCAGTACCCAAAACTCCTTCACACAGCGTTGAATCTCTCCAGAAGTCTCTCTCTCTCACAAAAATGTCGCCAACAAAAAAAGGCAGGAAGCGGTCGCCTTTAAATAGCGCTCCCCCAGTCCCTTCCCGACTGCAAAACACTCCCCTCAACCTGTCGTTGCTAGTGTCAGGCGGTAAGGCAAGGGACGCCACTCAATATCCGGTCCGGTGCGCTACCGGGGCGTTGCACGCTCGACTGATGTCATGATCTGCGGGTGCAGGAGATCGTGGCAGTAGTGTTTAGCGCCGCCGCAAAATGTCTGGTCAATTTCGCGAGCGGCGCAAACATCACCATGCCCAGGCGCTAGTTGCTTTGTGCCCTATTAGCGCCCCTTAGGGCACTAACAGGAGGCGCAAAGCAACTGAATTTTTCCCCCAAGGCTCTAGAGCAGAGTAGAGTTTTGGGTAAAAATAAGCAGAGTGGGTCAGGAAGGGACAGAGAGAGTAACAAAGCTAATAAGGCATCAGTGACTAAGGTGACATCAGGGAAAAATAGAAATAAGTAAAAGCTAAAGGCACTATATCTGAATGCATGAAGCATTCGCAACAAAATAGATGAATTAATAGCGCAGATAGAAATTAATAGGTTTGATCTAATAGCCATTACAGAGACGTGGTTGCAAAGTGACCAATGCTGGGAACTAAATATTCCAGGATAATTAACTTTTAGAAGAGATAGGCAAAATGGAAAAGGAGGAGGGGTAGTCCTGATAATAAAGGATGGGATAAAGACAGTAGAGAGAAAGGATCTTAGCTCCGAAAATCAAGAAGTAGAATCAGTTTGGGTGGAGCTAAGAAACAGCAATGGGCAGAAAACATTGGTGGGAGTTCTTTATAGGCCCCCTAACAGTAGTTGTAATGTAGGGCAGAGTATAAATCAGGAAATTAGAGGTGCATGTAACAAGGGTAATACAGTAATCATGGAGGACTTTAATCTACATATAGACTGGACAAACCAAATTTGCAGTAATAGTGTGCAAGACGAATTCATGGAATGTATGCAAAATAGTTTTCTAGATCATTATGTTGAGGAACCAACTAGGGAACAAGCTGTTTTAGATCTAGTATTATAAAATGAGAAAGGGTTAATTAATAACCTTGTAGTAAAGGGGCCTTTAGGGAAGAGTGACCATAATATGATAGAATTTTGTATTGAGTTTGAAAATGATTTAGTTAAATCCAAAACTAGGGTCTTAAATCCTAGTAAATCCTAAATAAAGCAAACTACGTAGGTATGAGGGGCGAGTTGGCTAAGGTAGATTGGGAAACTACATTAAAAGGTATGATGGTAGAGAAGCAATGGCTAGCATTTAAAGAATAAATACATAATTTACAACAAATATACATTCCTTTAAGGCACAAAAACCCCACAGAAAAAGGGGTCCAACCATGGCTAACAAGAGAAGTTAAAGATAGTATTAGATCAAAGGAAGAGGCTTATAATGTTGCCAAAAAGAGTAGTAAGCCTGAGGATTGGGAGGATTTTAGAATTCAGCAAAGGAGGACCAAGAAATTGATAAAGAAAGGGAAAGTAGATTATGAGAATAAACTAGCGAGAAACATAAAAACAGACTTTAGGTATGTAAAAAGGAAAAGATTAGCAAAAGTAAAGGTGGATCCCTTACAGGCTGAGACAGGAGAAATTATAATGGGGAATAAGGCAATGGCCGAGAAATTAAACAAATACTTTGGGCTGGATTTTGATACTGGGGCGGGTTGGGGTCGTGTCATCCGCATTTCATGTTATCCACCCGACTGCAATTGGATGTGGGAGATTGATGCAATTTTCACCTAATTGGGCAATTGAGTTCCAGCATGTGGGAACCCATGAACCAATTAGTGGTTTCAGTCTGAAAGTTGCCTCTGATGATGTCATCATTGCTGCTGCATTGCAGGTCAGAGACTGCCTGGCCTTTGCTGTGAGAGGACCTGGATGCAAAAGGGGAGAGAGAGAGAGAATTTTTTTTGCATCCAGGTCCTCTCACAGCAAAGGCCAGGCAATCTCTGAAGACGTTCAATGCAGCAGCGTCAGAGGCGACTTTCAGACCTAATACTACTACTACCTTCATCACATCTCCGTTGTAATAGTGGACCTGCAGCTGATAGTCAGCTATCCAAATGTGCTCCCGCCAGGTTTCACAATCGTGGTTCAGAACAGGCGTGCTTCACGTAGATCAAGGGTTAAAATCACAAAGGCCTTTCAAAATGGCATTATAGAACCAATTTAGTGCTTGTTAAGGGCCTTAACAGCCTATCCCGCCTCTTAAAGGCGGGACGGAGTCGGGACCAGCAGACACGATTTAATGAAAATTGCGTGGAGGCGGGATGGAGGCGGACTTGTGCCCGCTCCGCCAGTTTTCGCAATTTTAACCCCCCACACGCCTCCAAACCCGCCTCCACGGGTCAATGAAAATCCAGCCCTTTATGTCTGTCTTCACGGAAGAAGACGCAAAAAACTTCCTAGAAATAGTGGAGAACCAAGGGTCTAGCGAGAATGAGGAACTAAAAGAAATTAGTATTAGTAAAAAAATAATACTGGAGAAATTAATGGGACTGAAAGCCAATAAATCCCCTGGACCTGATGGCCTACATCCTCGGGTTTTGAAAGAGGTGGCTATAGAGATAGTGGATGCATTGGTTGTCATTTTCCAAAATTCCATAGATTCTAGAACGGTTCCTGCGGATTGGAAGGTAGAAAATGTAACCGCACCATTTAAGAAAGGAGGGAGAGAGAAAACAGGGAACCACAGACCAGTTAACCTAACATCAGTAGTAGGGAAAATGCTAGAGACTATTATAAAGGATGTGATAACAGGACACTTAGAAAATATCAACGGGATTAGACAAAGTCAACATGGATTTATGAACGGGAAATCGTGTTTGACAAACCTACTGGAGTTTTTTGAGCATGCAACTGTTAGAATAGATAAGGGAGAACCAGTGGATGTGGTGTATTTGGATTTTCAGAAGGCATTTGATAAGGTGCCACACAAGAGGTTAATGAACAAAATTAGGGCTCATGGGATTGGGGGTAATATACTAGCATGGATTGAGGATTGGTTAATGGACAGAAAACAGAGAGTAGGAATAAACGGTCATTTTCGGGTTGGCAGGCTGTAACTAGTGGGGTACCGCAAGGATCAGTGCTTGGGCCTCAGCTATTCAGAATCTGTATCAATGATTTGGATGAGGGGACCAAATGTAATATATCCAAGTTTGCTGATGATACAAAGCTAGGTGGGAATGTAAGTTGTGAGGAGGATGCAAAGAGGCTTCAAGGGGATAAGCTAAGTGAGTGGCCAAGAACATGGTAAATGGAATATAATGTTAGAAATGTGAAGTTATCCACTTTGGTAGGAAAAATAGAAAGCAGAGTATTTTTTAAATGGTGAGAGATTGGGAAATGTTGGGGTTCAGAGGGACCTGGGTGTCTTTGTACACAAATCACTGAAAGTAAACATGCAGGTACAGCAAGCAGTTAAGAAAGCAAGTGCTATGTTGCCCTTTATTACAAGAGGATTTGAGAATGAGAGTAAAGACATCTTACTGCAATTATATAGGGCCCTGGTGAGACCACACCTCGAGTATTGTGTACAGTTTTGGTCTCCTTACCTAAGGTAGGATATACTTGCCATAGAGAGAGTGCAACGAAGGTTCACCAGACTGATTCCTGGGATGAGGGGATTGTCCTATGAGGAGAGATTGAGTAGACTAGGCCTATATTCTTTAGAGTTTAGAAGAATGAGAGGTGATCTCATTGAAACATACAAAATTCTTACAGGGCTTGACAGGATAGATGCAGGGAGGATGTTTCCCCTGTCTGGGGAGTCTAGAACCAGGAGTCACAGTCTCAGAATAAGAGGTCAGCTGTTTAGGACTGAGATGAGGAGAAATTTCTTCACTCAGAGGGTGGTGAATCTTTGGAGTTCTCTACCCCAGAGGGCTGTGGAGGCTCAGTCGTTGAGCATAAGGCTCAGTCGTTGAGTATATTCAAGACAGAGGTAGAAGATCAGTCATGATCTTATTGTGGATTGAACTGCTTCGAAAGCTTGTAAAATTAAATAAATCTGTTGGACTATAACCTGGTGTTGTGCGACTTCTCATTTATGATCTTATTGAATGGCGGAACAGGCTCGAGGGGCCAAATGACCTACTCCTGCTCCTATTTCTTATGTTTATGTTCTCCCGGATGCTGCGATGGACGGTGAACTGCGAGATGTTTGCTATGTCGTCTGTTCCAGCCTGGAAGGAGCCACTGGTGAAAAGATTCAGGGCCATGGCCATCTTGAGGGCCACTGGCAATGCCGTCATCGCCCTGCTCTGAGGCTGCAGGTCTGGTTCCAAGAGGTGGCAGAATTTTGTGACCACCTCCTTGATGAAGCGGAGCCACCGAACACACTGCTCCTGGCTTAGGTGTAGAGCCCAGGTGGGTAAGGCCTCTTACTGAGTGCCCTCCTCCCTCTGCGAGCAGCTTGTCTTCTTTGCTGCCTCTACTCCATCTCCCTGTCATGCTGCAGTGCGAGGGGAACTGCAAGTAGGGCCCCCATGACTGGAAACAATTGGTGTACTCAGAGGCTTTCCAGTAGCAGTAAACGCCTTCCCAATGTCCAGCAGCACACCATTCACACTTTAACAACTTTATAAATGTCTGCCAGCAAGCCAGTATTCACACAAATTCATCTCGGGGTCAAATACGACACCAAGGTTGCAAACAGTCTGGTTCAGCCTCAGACAGATGCTAGGGAGAGGGATGGAGTCGGTGGCTAGGGAACGGACTTTGTGGCGGGGACCGAAGACAACGGCTTCGGTCTTCCCAATATTTAATTGGAGAAAATTTGTGCTCATCCAGAACTGGATGTCGGACAAGCAGTCTGACAATTTAGAGACAGTGGAGGGGTCGAGAGAAGTGGTGGTGAGGTAGAGCTGGGTGTCGTCAGCGTACATGTGGAAATTGACGCTGTGTTTTTGGATGATGTCGCTGAGGGGCAGCATGTAGATGAGAAATAGGAGGGGGCCAAGGATAAATCCTGTGGGACACCAGAGGTAACCATGTGGGAGAGGGAAGAGAAGCCATTGCAGGTGATTCTCTGGCTACAGTTAGCTAGATAAGAATGGAACCAGGCGAGTGCAGTCCCACCCAGCTGGGCGATGGGGGAGAGGTGTTGGAAGAGGATGGAGTGGTCAACCGTGTCAAAGGCTGCAGACAGGTCGAGAAGGGCGCAAAGGGATGTATCCCTTTAAATAGCGCTGGTGGGAGGTCCGGCCTGCAACTGATATTTGGTCTCCCTGCAGCTCTGTTTGATTAGGTGTCAGCTGTGGCTCAGTGGTAACACTCTTGCCTCTGAGTCAGAAGGTTGTGAGTTCCCTCCCACTCTAGCGATTTCAGCACATAATCTAGGCTGACACTCCAGTGCAGTACTGAGGCAGTGCGGCGCTGGAGTGTCAGCCTAGATTATGTGCTTAGTAGTACTGAAGCAGTGCTGCACTGTCAGAGGTGGCATCGTTCAGATGAGATGTTAAGCCGAGGCCCTGTCTGCCCTCTCAGGCAGATGAAAAAGATTCCATGGTAATATTTTGAAGAAGAGCAGGGATTTCTGGCCTATATTTATCCCTCAACCAACATAATTAAAAACCAGATTATCTGGTCATTATCACATTGCTGTTTGTGGGCCCTTGCTGTGTACTAATTGGCTGCCACGTTTCCTATATTACAACAGTGACTACATTTCAAAAGGTAGTTCATTGACTGTAAAGTGTTTTGGAACATCCTAAAGTTGTGAACGGCGCTATATAAATGCAGCTTTTTTCTATTGATTGACACCCCATCCACCACCTTAAACATTCACTCCCTCCACCACCAGCGTACTGTGTCTGCAGTGTTTATCATCTACAAGATGCACTGCAGCAACTCGCCAAGGCTCGACAGCACCTCCCAAACCCGCGACCTCTACCATCTAGAAGGACAAGGGCAGCAGGCGCATAGGAACACCACCTCCTCCAAGTTCCCCTCCAAGTCACACACTATCCTGACTTAGAAATATATCGCTATTCCTTCATCGTCGCTGGGTCAAAATCCTGGAACTCCTTCCCTAACAGCACTGTGGGAGTACCTTCACCACATGGACTGCAGCGGTTCAAGAAGGAGGCCCACCACCACCTTCTCAAGGGCAACTAGAGATGGGCAATAAATGCTGGCCTGGCCAGTGATGCTCACATCCTGTGAACGAATAAGTTTTTTCTTCTTGCTCTTGTTGTTGCTCTTCATTTGGAGCTGCCAAAGGGACCCCAGTGAAGAAAAAATATGTTGCCAGAGCCCCTTAAGGATTCAGAACATTGTGCAGCCATTACAAGCACTTTAAAATCATATCAGTAGCCAAATACCACTGCCTAATACCAGAAAAATGTCTCCTAAACTGTGGCAGCTTTTTAGCTGAGTGTCCCTTTAAATACCGCTGGAAAGGGCTGCTTCCGACTTTTACCATCCATGATTTGTGGAAAGGTTGAAAAGCCGACGGCAACAAAGGTAGAGATGAAAATGGCACCAGGGTCTTACAAACATTAATGAAGCCCCGATTTGTTTGAGCACTGGCCACCTAAATCGAGATCCACCTGAACATCAGAATGAGCAGATTTCGTGGGAAGTCTGCAGCCTATTTATTTCAATTTATGCCTCAGCACCAAACCGTTCACAGCTAGAAATGGGGCAGTCTCAAGATGGAAATCCAACCCATGGGCCCCGATAGTTATGGGGAGGCTGAAAATGGGCAAAGAACCCGGCAAGGCTGGGGACGCGAAGGTTGCACCGAACTTAAGAGCAGTTTCCCAACCGGCAGCCCAATTGAAAGCCTGGCCGGTAAAAACCAGCGGCAGGAGGCCCCAGCCGGCAACACTTGGGGACGCACAGCAGCAATTGGGAGCTGGGTTGGTCGGTGGGGGGGAGGGGGAGGGGGAGGGAGAAATGGGGGGGAGGGGGAAATGGGGGGGGAGGGGGGGAAATGGGGGGGGAGGGGGGGAAATGGGGGGG